>JAOTOL010001372.1:0-132500 GCA_034440575.1 Imbricaverruca yamaguchii | reverse complement strand
GTGACTACACCAAAATACGTGTTTTTGGCCATTTGGGGGGAGCTGTGTAAAATTGGAACAAATCGGAGATTAAAAAAATTTGGATTTTGGGGGGCCGAGATTTTCATCTAGCCCCCCAAAAAAAAAATTTGGGCGCTAAGTCTAGTCACATCCGCGACTAAGCCGTTGCACTTAAAAGTTTTCTGAGTCGATTTTGGTTGAAATTATTAAAGTGAGTCGAAATTGGTCCAAACTACTAACCTAACCTAACCTAACCTAACCTAACCTAACCTAACCTAACCTAACCTAACCTAACCTAACGGAACCTAATCTAACCTAAACCTAACCTAACCTGGAACGACTTTAAGCCTGGCATGAGTTGGTACCTAGGGGGCTGGATTTTGGTGAAGGAACAATTCAGCCTAAACTCATCTAACCTCCAGATCTTTTCATGCGACATCCCCGATTTCGTTTCCGTAGTTAACCTAACGGAACCTAATCTAACCTAAACCGAACCTAACCTGGAGCGACTTGAGGTCTGGCATGAGTTTGGACCTAGGGGGCTTAATTTTGGTGAAGGAACAATTTAGCCTAAACTCATCTAACCTCCAGTTCTTTTCATGCGACATCCCGGAAAAATCGGTTTCAAAGTAGCCCTGAAAGTGCATGATCGTTCCATGTTAGGTTAGGTTAGGTCTCGTTAGGTTAACTACGGAAACTAAAAAAACTCGAAAAGTTACCGTCGGATTGGGAATTTCAAAAATGAATTGCACCTGACATTTCCCCAGGCGTCTTTCCGTAATGATATTTACTTTTAAAGAGCGCAGAAAGAAGCACACAGCTTGCAAAGAACACTTCCGTAGCTTTAGGCAAAATCGATTTTTGACCCCCAAGAGTCGATAAAGTTGGTCAATTTCAACAATCCTTACACCAATCGACTCGATGTTTTATTCTGTATCCATTGGTGTAAAAAATTTTGAAATTGCGGAATGTGGGCGAAATCTGTCGGTCAAAAATCGATTTTGCATAAACCAACCGAAATTGTTTTTGCGAGGTGGATGCTCCTTTTTTGTACTTTTGAAAGCATCTCGCATTGCTGAAAGATGTTACAGGAAATTTGGGGTGCAAATGATTTTGGAAATCCAATATCGGCCGGTAATATTTCGAGTTTGTTTCATTTCCGTAGTTAACCTAACGGAACCGAATCTAACCTAAACCTAACCTAACCTGGAACTACTTGAAATCTGGCATGAGTTTGGACCTGGGGGCTGAATTTTGGTGTAGGAACAATTCAGCCAAAACTCATCTACCCTCCAGTTCTTGACATGCGACATCTCCGATTTCGATTCCGTAGTTAACCTAACGGAATCCAATCTACCCTAAACCTAACCTAACCTGGAACGACTTGAAGTCTGACATGAGTTTGGACCTAGGGGGCTGAATTTTGGTGTAGGAACAATTCAGCCTAAACTCATCTACCCTCCAGTTCTTTTCATGCGACATCTCCGATTTCGTTTCCGTAGTTAACCTAACGGAACCTAACCTAACCTAAACCTATCCTAGCCTGGAACGACTTGAAGTCTGGCATGAGTTTAGTAACCTCCAGTTCTTTTCATGCGCATCCCCGCAAACTTGATTTCAAACTTGCCCTGAAAGTGCATGATCGTTCCTGGTTAGGTTAGGTTAGATTCCCTTAGGTCAACTACGGAAACTAAAAAAACTCGAAAAGTTACCGTCTGATGTGGAATTTCAAAAATAAATTTCACCCTAAATTTCCCCTGGCATCTTTCCATAATGCTATTTGCTTTTAAACAGCGCACAAAGAAGCATCCAGCTCGCAAAAATAATTTCCGAAGCTTTACGCAAAACCGTTTTTTGAACCCCAAGAGTCGATAAAGTTGCCCAATTTCAGAAATTCGTACACCAATCGACTCGACACTTTATTCTGCATCCATTGGTGTACGTATGTCTGAATGTGCGGAAGTCGGCCGAAGTTTGTTGGTCAAAAATCGATTTTGCGTATACCTACGGAAGTGGTTTTTGCGAGGTGGATGCTTCTTTATTGCACTTTTAAAGCAAAGAGCACTACTGAAAGATGTCACAGGAAATGCGGGGTGCAACTGGTTTTGGAAATCCACCATCGGCCGGTAACTTATCGAGTTTATTTCGTTTCCCTAGTTAACTTAACGGAACCTAATCTAACCTAAACCTAACCTAACCTGGAACGACTTGAAGTGTGGCATGAGATTGGACCTAGGGGGTTGAATTTTGGTGTAGGAACAATTCAGCCTAAACTCATCTAACCTCCAGTTCGTTTCATGCGACATCCCCGATTTCGTTTCCGTAGTTAACCTAACGGAACCTAATCTAACCTAAACCTAACCTAACCAGGAACGACTTGAAGTCTCGCATAAGGTTGGTCCTAGGAGGCTGAATCATGGTGTAGGAACAATTCAGCCTAAACTCATCTAACCTCCAGTTCGTTTCATGCGACATCCCAGAAAAATCGGTTTCAAACTAGCCCTGAAAGTGCATGATCGTTCCAGGTTAGGTTAGGTTAGGTTCCGTTAGGTTAACTACGGAAACGAAAAAAAAAACTCGAAAAGTTGCCGTCCGATTTGGAATTTCAAAAATGAATTGCACCACAAATTTCCCCCGGCATCTTTCCGTAATGCTATTTGCTTTTAAACAGCGCACAAAGAAGCGTGGAGCTCGCAACAAACATTTCCGTAACTTTACGCAAAATCGATTTTGTCACCCAAGAGACGATAAATTTGCCCAATTTCAAAAATTCGTACAACTATCGACTCGATGTTTTATTCTGCATCCATTGGTGTACGTATTTTTGAAATTGCGGAATTTGGGCGAAATTTGTGGGTCAAAAATCGATTTTGCATAAACCTACGGAAATCCTTTTTGCGAGGTGGATGCTCCTTTATTGTACTTTTGAAAACAAATAGCATTACGGAAAGATGTTACAATAAATTTGGGGCGCAATTGATTTCGAAAATCCAATATCGGCCGGTAACTTTTCGAGTTTATTTCGTTTCCGTAGTTAACCTAAGGGAACCTAATCTAACCTAAACCTAACCTAACCCGGAACGACTGGAAGTCTGGCATGAGTTTGGACCTAGGGGCCTGAATTTTGGTGTAGGAACAATTCAGCCTAAGCTCGTCTAACCTCGCAAGGAACGGGCGGACCCTTGCCTCGTTATTTCCTGCGTTCGACTGGCGAAAATATGACTGGAGCCATCAGCTGTGTTGGATCGCAAAATAAATTGGTGGGGTGACTCGGCTCTGCGGGTCGATCACCCTAGGGTGCTCTCAAACATTAAGTTCTCCTCGGACTTGGACCACGCTATTTTCTCATCTTGAAAAAGAAAGCGCTTATTTCATTACAATTTTTTGCTTCTTCTTTTTCCAGTTTTCCATGAACTTAGCCTATCCCTGAACAACATAATCAGAAAATGGTTAATCGAAAAACATCGGAATATGGAGATCCACTTACTGTCGAAACGACTTTCCCCCTTTCATTGATGGATCGCGCCTAATTTCACAATTATTTGTATGCTACTTGTTACTTCGAATTTCCGTCGATGAAAACGGATTAAAACAGTTCAAAAGAAATAACATGTAACCGTCATAGCAAATTCCACATTGCGATCCGTGCTTTAAGTGACCATTGTGATTATGGACTTGAAAAAGCTTAAAATATGATTGTTCGTACTATATTAATTTATCAAAGAGGACAGTCACCACCAATACTAAATAATACTTAGAAGAACCGCGAGAAATATATCGTCACCAGTGATTACAAATGTTGGGCAATCTTCCACCTACCTAGGCTGAACACGAGTAGAATGTCGTACTTTACATCTATGCAGCATTGCTATAATTTTTCACGGGTTTGATGTCCAAAGTTGAAGGGACTGGCTGCCAAACTTTTTTTTTGGGGGGGGGATGTGAGCTGCAAATTGGAAGGCGGGGCTATTCAGCTTTCCTAGCTGAACAGGATCTTACAACCATGGGAGCCATTATGTCCTCGGTAGTAGTTGAATACTGTGCGCTTTGCGCGTGAGTAGCCACGGTATCAATGCGGGCTGCCCGCGGTGATCCATTTTCGCAGGGCCACCGTACTGCACATTTGACCTTCGGCCCAGCATCTGAGAAGGCCGCCCAAATGGGACCAGTGCGCGCTGCCCACGTCCAGCTCTTTCACTGGCGCCTTGTGGACTGCCCGTGATGGCCTCGACTCATGGGGCCACCATGCTCCTGATGTGACTTTCGGCGCAGAATCTGGATGGACTGCCCGCGTCGAGCTCTCATTTCAGCTCGCGTAGAACCGTCGCTGGCCCATCGCACAGTCGGTTGAAGGGTTGATTGCTGCATATCAGGCTGGAACTGTATCGTGACCACAGCAAGCTGATGTGATTTGGTGCCTACGCAGACGTTGTAAATAGAATGGGTTGCCAATGGGATGGGTTGGCGTGGCCAGTGGCGTAGCCAGGATTTTGTCCGGGATGGGGGAGGGAGGGGGTGGGGGGTGAGGGTGGGGTGGGGGCGAACATCTGAGGTGGATCCCTAACCTACTTAGGGCACATCACGTTTCCAAAACTCCCTGGACTTCGGTCACTATTTTCAAACTTCCCTATCTTCATATACGGGGAAATTCATAGAGAGATATATATATATATATATATATATATATATATATATATATATATGAATTTTCCCATATGTCAAGATAGGTGAAGTTTGAAACTTCCTACTGAAACAAAGACATCGAGGATGTCTAACTTCAAGAAACATGCACTAGCCTATATCCACGAACAACACTAGTCACACAAAAAACTTACACAATGGATGTGTGCACACTATGAACTCACCTTTAGGCCATCGCTTTCCTATCACTTATATAGACTACTCGTTTATAGCCCGTGATGCAAGGACGGTGTGTGTAGATCAGATAGTGATAAGAGTATTGTATTATGTTGGTGTACGAATGTTTGTTGCGCATCTGCTCCTACTATTTACCACAAACTATCATTTCATTGTAAATATCTGTAAGTTATACCCAGACTGTCCATAATAGCCACCGGACGTGGAGGGAATGTATCGTGAAATACATAAATCAATAAATAAATGCGCAGAATGAGAGGAATAGACTGTGGCTTTAACGATTATCAAACTATCACTGGCAGAGCATGTAAGATCCGATTCGATGTCTTAATTTAACCCAAATTTGTGTTTAAATGAACGCAATGTTCTCCCTACACACACACACACACACACACACACACACACACACACACACACACACACACACACACACACACACACACACACACACATGCACACACACACACACACATACACACACACACACACATGCACACACACACACACACACATATATATATATATATATATATATATATATATATATATATATATATATATATATATATATATGTACATATATCTCCACGAACACCACAGTCACACAAAAACCACAATGGTGTGTACATAGAACACCAGGCCATGCTTCTATCACGTATATATAACTATATATATATATATATATATATATATATATATATATATATATATATATATATATATATATATGTACATATATCTCCACGAACACCACTAGTCACACAAAAAAGCTTACACAATGGATGTGTGTACATTATGAACTCACCTTCAGGCCATCGCTTTCCTATCACGTCTATTAACTACTCGTTATAGCTTATATATATATATATATATATATATATATATATATATATATATATATACATATAGCCTGGAAGTAGTCGTAGAGTTGGTTCAGGCATGTCTCCATCTGACGTATCAGATTTGGGAAATCAATTTCCAACCGGAGATTAGGACCTGGGTGTCGTCCGCGAACTGTGACGTGTGCTACCGGACCGTGCAAACTGAGGTCGTTCGAAAAGATGCGATAGAGGAGTGGACCTAATGACGAGCCTTATTTGGGAGAAAGAAGGAGAGATGCCTGTTTCCACGATGATCTGAAATGCTAACAGCCTGCATGTGACCTCCCAGATATGTCTTAAACCAGCCGGTATCGATTCCATGGAGTTTTAGTTTAGTTACTAGTATTTTGTCTGTGATTGAGATAAGAGCGGTTTCCATAGAGTGGCGTGGTCTGAATCTGTGCTGAGCTTTGGCCAGTAGGTGGCTTGAGTTCAGGTAGTGATAAAGTTGTTTCTGCACTACCCTCTCAGTAATCTTGGCGATAACCGAAACCAATGAGACTAGCCTAAAACTAGAGGGATCCGAATGATCTCCTGATTTGTAAATGGGAGCTACTATTGACATACTATTTTGTGCTTGTATATAATGTCGACCAGCACTTCGCGGATAAAAGAGAACAGAAATTTGTTGGTAACCTTAGCCCGCGCCGTCTCTCCGGTCAGATCCTGACACCCCGTCTCGGGGGGATAGTAACCCCCTATAAAATTCAAACTAAGCATCGCACGAAAACGAAAGAGGTGTCATCGGAAAGCGCTCGACGAGTAGGGTCCGGATCCAACCCCCCAAAAAATCCACCAAATGTGACGTAACTAGGGGGCTGGGTGAGCTGTTTGGTAGCTTCACTAACGCGTGTTGCTGTTGGGTTCCGATTTTTAATGCTTCTGAGTGGCAAGTTCTCGTCGAGAAGTTCGTGTGACTTTCTAAGAGGTCCCACGATACGAACATGACATGAAATTCGCCAAGACCTTCGCCGTAACACTCGCGGGCATAGGTGTATATTTCTGAAAATTATTCGGAGGGCACAAGTCACGAAGGCACGAGGGCATGTCCAAATTAATTCGGAGTGTCATACCACAAATGTTACCATTCTAAAAGTTTAAATTATCCGGACGTCAGTCAATATTGCGGGGGTAAATGCCCTCCGACAAGGATGCAAAGCCATACCTCTGCTCGTGGGCACTAATTAGTGGAAATAGCATTTCCTGTAGCGTAGCGGCTGGTGCTAGCTGTCGTCTCCTCCCCAGGCAGCCCGTCAGTTGGTCGTCGGCAGCGACGCCACGGCCAAGTGCTTGACCAGTCGAAATTGTACGGCGTAAGTTTAGTCAGCGATTTGCGGAACATGGTGGCTAGAACCGTCATGGCCACGTGCAGCATCAGGATATCACACCTGGCAATTCGTGTGTCGACGTCGGCCTGGTCAAAAGCCGGCAGCACGACGCGGACGAGCGCGCTCTGGTGCGCAACGGCCACGTGCTGCTCGGCCAGCGCTGTTCACGTGACGTGGCCACACCACTTGTGGACACGGCACTGCATAGACGGACACGCAAGACGATACATTGTCCAGGCGTGAGCAGACAAATTTATGTCCCGACTCCAGTAGCCAGTGCCTAGCAACTGAGAAAACCGCTGCCACGTAACCTAGCAACCAACTGCCAAGGTGAGGGCACGCCGCTATTTGTACCACATGTATGTTCATTATTTCTTTTAAGCATTATATTTGACATGTGCTGCGATATATGCATTGCATTGCGCTACAATGTATATTTATCTGTGTACATGTTTTTTTGTTCATCTACCATTAATTTGGATGCAGTCATTTCACGGTATGGTAATATCACACGTATGGACGTGGGGCATATTGATATTGAATACCTGAACGTCCAGATGAATCCACCCTGAATACAATGTTCCCTACACCTGCTGCTCCCCTCTAGGTTGCTGAAGGTCTTGAATGTATAAATCCCACGTCAATATCACCAGTGGCGGACCATGTCTCCAGGAAAAATTGTCCAGCCGGGCGATAGGTAAATGGCGCATGCCACATTTTCCTCACATTGTCTCATGCAGATATAGATTCTAGATTTCACTTCGGGGGCGGGGGATGATATGATAAAAATAGCTGCGGTGACCACTGGCGGATACAGTTATGTTATTGGGGGCTATTGGGAGGCGGGACCCTGGTCAATATGCCATAGGATCGCCGCGTCTTCACATTAGAGCCCTCATGTCCTCGATAATAGTTTGATATTTTGATACACTCGCTTTGTACGTGCATAGTCGCAGCATCAATGCCGTCTAGGGTGGCCCGTCTGTACGGAGTCTCCGAACTGCCCATGTGACTTCGGCATCGAATCTGAGTGGGCTGCCCCAGTTGGATCAGTGGGGAGATGCACACCCAGGCCTTTCACGGGCGCATTGTGGGCTGGTCGTGACCGTCCCGCATCACGAGGCCGCCGGGATTCCGTCGCGACTTTCGGCGCAGGATGTGCATGGCTGCCCGTGTTGGGCCCTCGTTTCAGCCCGCGTATGACGCCATCGCTGGCCCATTGTATGGTCGTTTGCTGGATGGGCGCTACGTTCGCGTGCGTCGCACTAGAGTCATCGCTGATGAAAGCCCCGGGACCATCGGGTGAAAGGGTCTCATCGGGCCATCGCCGGTTCAGCCCTTGCCTGCGCACAGCCATCACCTGCCCGCAAGGGACCAGCGGCAGGTCGTTCGCTGGGAAATTGCCAGAGTCTACGTCTGTCACCTGAGGAAAATCGGTTGGAGTGGTTGAGAGGGGGTGTGCTCCGACTTTTCTTGTTCCGATTTGAGTAGGAAGCATTCAATATTTCAGCGGCACAATTTGGAGAGACGCAGATCCAGGAACTTTAATTGGGGGGAGGGGGGCTGTGGAGTCCATTTGTTTTGTTCCGCCGAAGAAGTCCATTTTTTGCAGATGGAGGAGACGTACTCGAAAGTCCCTTGGGGGCGTCTTCTCCTTTGAGAGAGGTGTCTAACTGGAAACAAATTATTTGAGTGGGAAAGGTGTGCGGATGGGGGATGAGGGGGTGAACACGAGCCGCCCCGGAAGATTGCGTTTCTCCGTCAGAGGGGCACCGTCTTTCAATGTGGTGGGGGAGGGCATATGCCCTGTGCCCCTGTAGTATCCGCCCCTGGCATTGGTGTGACGGATTCAGTATTGGAGGAATACGTGTCCCTCCAAAAGCACCTGTACGGTTTCGGCGCCCATCGGCCCAGGGGTTGCTCTGAGCCCTCTCTGACGGCCCGGGTCCTTCCGCGGCTGGGGGTCCTTTCCATCGATACAGGGGCCCTCCTTAGCGATCCATGGTCGTCTGTCTGGCCGGAGACCCTCTTTCAAACGTTTGGGTTACATTCCTGATGCAAGGGCCTTTGTACGGCCTGGGCCCCATCCGTCGGCCCAAAGGACCCTTTCTGACGATCCGAGGTCCTATCTGGCAACTTGGACGATTCAGGGCTCTTTTCGGCAAGCTGGAGGATCATTTTTAAAACGCTTAAGTCCTGTCCATTTTATTTTTTGGCTATGGTTCAGCCATCAGCCCAGGGGCCCTTCATGCTGGCTCGGGACCCTCTCCGTCAGCCCGGGGCCCTTCCAACGATCCGGGGCGCCCTCGGTCGATCTAAAAGTCCTTCACGTTAGCCCAGCCAAGGGCCCGCAACATCTTCCCGAGGACGCTCTCCGTTGACTTGGGGCTCTCTTTATCGGCCCGGGGCCACTTCCGTTAGCCTGCGGCCCCTTTCGCTGGCCTATGGACCCCTCAGGTCGGCCCAGAATCCCCAGAACCGACGCCTTGACAGGTCCGCAGATGTCCAAAAGCGGTAGCTTGGAGCGCCTCCTCCGACCCTCCAGGTGTCGGCTGCCCCCTTCACCTCACCCCTTAGCCACGCCACCGGGCGTGGCAGTTGGTTGTTAGATACGTTCCAGGGAGCGATAGTCAGCAAAGGGTGTCCAGCATCCGGGTGATACTCATGAGTGCGCCTCGCTGTGCTACGTGGCTCGTACACGCCACAAACAATCACAACTGACAGGAGAGCATGTAGCAGTGAATCGTGAGCGAAGCCACGGGGAACACTGGCAGAACGTGACCCCTCATCAACATCATGGAAAGGAGGCACCATTTCGGTTGCGAAAGACGCTCACCAGGAAGGCTCGGGTGCGCAGCCTCCCCACCCCAGTGAAACGGATTTTGCAATCTAAGATTATGCCATTCAGATGAAAAGGCACCCGTCTGAGACGAAAAGGTGCCACTTTCAGTACGCTCGGGAACATTCCACCCTCAACGAATTTTCCGGTTGAAGACGACCCTCCGGGTAAATATGTTTCCCATGGAAATTTATGGATCCACCTTGCAGTGAACGGTACCTGGGTGAGATTATCTAGGAACCACTAATACCCCCACCCCGCCTGACTGCTCCAGTAGATATCAGACGGCGCGTTGTCGAGCCTCAGTCCATCTGACTGGAGACACCTCATCCTCAGTCCATCTGACTGGAGACACCTCATCCTCAGTCCATCTGACTGGAGACACCTCAACCTCAGTCCATCTGACTGGAGACACCTCATCCTCAGGCCATCTGACTGGAGACACCTCATCCTCAGTCCATCTGACTGGAGACACCTCATCCTCAGTCCATCTGACTGGAGACACCTCAGCCTCAGTCCATCTGACTGGAGACACCTCATCCTCAGGCCATCTGACTGGAGATACCTCAGCCTCAGTTCATCTCACTGGAGACACCTCAGCCTCAGTCCATCTGACTGGAGACACCTCAGCCTCAGTCCATCTGACCGGAGACACCTCATCCTCAGTCCATCTGACTGGAGACACCTCATCCTCAGGCCATCTGACTGGAGACACCTCATCCTCAGTCCATCTGACTGGAGACACCTCAGCCTCAGTCCATCTGACTGGAGACACCTCAGCCTCAGTCCATCTGACCGGAGACACCTCATCCTCAGGCCATCTGACTGGAGACACCTCAGCCTCAGTCCATCTGACTGGAGACACCTCATCCTCAGGCCATCTGACTGGAGACACCTCATCCTCAGTCCATCTGACTGGAGACACCTCAGCCTCAGGCCATCTGACTGGAGACACCTCATCCTTAGGCCATCTGACTGGGGACACCTCATCCTCAGTCCATCTGACTGGAGACACCTCAGCTCAGTCCATCTGGCTGGAGACGTGCAAACGTCTGAGTGAGCCAACATTGTGTCGCAGGCGGAGGAGGGTGGGCGTGTCGACTGACAGCAGAACTGGACCGCACCGGCCCCCAGCCCAGTCCCAGTGTCCATGACGTCAACAGGTGCGTCACGAAGCCGCAGCTTTCCAATGCGCAGTTCTCCCAGACACAACGCGGACACAGCCGGGGTCGGTCGTCGCGTGGATGACACTCAGGCACGGTCGGTGACCGGGTCAGCACGTGGATGCCACGTGGACTCCCAGGCACAGTCTATAAACGGGTCAGCACGTGGATGACACGGGGACTCAGGCACGGTCGGTGACCAGGTCAGCACGTGGATGACACGTGGACTCCCAGGCACGTTCGGTGACTGGGTCAGCACGTGGATGACACGGGCACTCCCAGGCGCGGCTCGTGACCGGGAGTCAGCACGCGGCTTGCATCCCGGCGCTGATTGCGCCGGCCGAGCCGGCGGGTCGGTCCGCGCGTCGACCTGACCCGACCGCCGGATATTTATACCCGCATTGGTGGCGCCAGCGCCAGCGGCCATCGACGGCAATCGATGTTCGCCGGCGGCGGCGGCGGCGCGCTAGTGGCGCGCGCTGCGAGTGTCGCGTGTTGGCGGCCAGTCGGCGCGCGCGACTGTCAGTGGCGGGAGTGCCGCTGGTGCGGACGCCGAGGCTCACACGTCGTGGTGGACGGCCAGGCGCGCGGCCGGCCGGCCATGGCCGACGAGCGCACGCCGATGGAGCTGCAGAACGGGCCGCCGTCGCCGGCGCGCGCGCCCCGTCGGCGCGTCGGCATGGAGCGGTGCCTGATCGGACTGACGGTGCTGCTGCTGGTCACCAGCGTGACGCTGATCGTGGCGCTGGTGATGGTGGTCACGCCCGAAGCGCAGGCGGCTCCGAGTGCGCCCCCGGCCGCTAACGCCTCCCTCCGTGACGAGGCCAGTCGGCGCATCATGGCCAGCCCACCGGAGCAGGTCAGTTCGGGTTATCGCGCCGCGGCAGGTCGGCCCGGCCGCTAACGCCTCCCTCCGTGACGAGGCCAGTCGGCGCATCATGGCCAGCCCACCGGAGCAGGTCAGTTCGGGTTATCGCGCCGCGGCAGGTCGGCCCGGCCGCTAATGCCTCCCTCCGTGACGAGGCCAGTCAGCACATCATGGCCAGCCCGCCGGAGCAGGTCAGTTCGGGTTATCGCGCCGCGGCAGGTCGGCCCGGCCGCTAATGCCTCCCTCCGTGACGAGGCCAGTCGGCGCATCATGGCCAGCCCACCGGAGCAGGTCAGTTCGGGTTATCGCGCCGCGGCAGGTCGGCCCGGCCGCTAATGCCCCTCTCCGTGACGAGGCCAGTCGGCGCATCATGGCCAGCCCACCGGAGCAGGTCAGTTCGGGTCCGGGTAGTGGGTCGCGCCGCGGCAGGTCGGCCCGGCCGCTAACGCCTCCCTCCGTGACGAGGCCAGTCGGCGCATCATGGCCAGCCCACCGGAGCAGGTCAGTTCGGGTTATCGCGCCGCGGCAGGTCGGCCCGGCCGCTTGCCCTGGGACGGGTCAGTTCCGGTCCCTTCGTAGGGGTGGGTCAGAACGGCTGCTACCGAAGCAGACTAGTTTAGGTCAACACGCCAGAGCAAGCCAGTTCGGGTACACACCACCGGCACTGTCAATGCTGTAATGGGGCGGGTCGGGTTCGGCTATCACGCCTCCAGTCTCGGAAACACGCTGAAACAACTGGATCTGGATACCTGGGACCCTGAAGACCTGAGACTCTGAGGACCTGAGACCCTGAAGACCTGAGACCCTCGAGACCTGAGACACTGGAGACCTGAGACCCTAGGGACCTGAGACCCTGGATATTTGAGACTCTGAAGAAATGAGACCTTGGATACTCGAGACCCTGGGGACCTGAACCCCTTGAAACATGAGACCCTGGATACCTGATACATTGGACGCCTGGTACACTAGAGACCTGAGACCCTGGATGCTCGAGATCCTGGTGAACTAAGACCTTGGAGACCTGATACCCCGGAGACCTTATACCCTGGAGACCTGAGGCCCTGGGTACTCGAGACCATGAAGAACTGACACTCTGGAGACTTGAGATCCTGGAGACCTGAGATCCCGGAGCCCTGAGACCCTGGGACGTCGCTACTAATCGCCAGTCCCCAAGTGAGACCAGGGTTTTACATTTATGCACGTGACCCCTCCCCACTCTTGGTCCAGGAAGGAAGTGGCGCTATTCTCATGACTTCGTGGCGTTGCATGCACTCTCGGGAGATAAATCGACACTCCTTCAGGTTGCCCGAATTCCTCTTTCGCTCCCGCTTTAAATGTCTCACCGCTAGGTGTGTCCCAAGGGGGCAAGTCGGTTCCTCGTCCTGGAGCGGGTCAGTTCGGGGTTGAGAACTGGACGCCTGATCAGACCAGAACAGCTGATGCGGAAGCAAACCGGCTTTGGTCGCCACGCCAGAGCACACAAGCTCTATGTAGCATCGGATCAGAAAAATGCTGCGATGGAATGAGTCAGGTCAGGTCACTACGCGTTCAGAAGAGCTACATGAGAGAACTGAACGTACTTCAAGAAGGAAATAGACCCTCTTGGGCGAGTGACCCTCCACCTCCCACTTTCTCCACCCCTTTCTCTTCCCACTGTCTGAATTTCTGGATCCTCCCGTGCACGAGATCTAACTAAAAGATTTTCGGTGTGTAAGATGTACCAATAACAGGTGCCGTGACGCTATAGGTGGGGTAAAAATGGGTTGTGGGGATTCGTCGTGGCGACACCGGTGGGGTAGTGGGGGCGAAGTGACCCAGGTAGTTTACGCGCCCTGAAGCGCCAATCCACCACCATCACCGCAGGCGGAGGTAGGTGGTAGGAAATGAGGATGGGGGTCTCACCTGACTGCCTTCCAGATGACACAATTGCCGGACCCACAGCCCTCAGCACCGGACGGGTGCTGAGGGTGCCCATGACATGGAAGTAGCGGTGGTGGTGGTGGTTGTTGGCTTTTACGACACGTCGACCGCTGAGTCATGTAGAGTCGCCAATCTCTCACGCCGATTGGTCGCGGGCGAAGAGTAGCGACAGGTGAGACATGGAAGTGGCATCATAAGAAAAACGACACTCATTAGAAGCAAATCGCCCACTTTTCAACCACTTTTCACCTTTCACTTTCAACCACACTTTTCAAGGCCTTCCTTAGATTGTTCCTTAGATTGGCAAATTGTTGTACTTTATCGCCCTGAAGAAGGCCGAAGCTTTGGTGATTTGCTTCTAAAATGTGTCGTTTTTCTTATGATACCACATCCATATATTGTCCAAATAGAGTTCAACTTGCCCTTTATATTCACGGCGTCGGTCATGCAACTAAGGAACAGCGACATACGTCATACTCTTCGGAACTGTTTTTGGGTGCCGTCACGACACACCAAATCGTTTTTGGTTCGTTATCGTGACATGTGCTGAGCCACGTTTTGGTTGCACGACGACGCAAATGTTCTGTCGCGGTGGAGAGTCGAACCCGAAACCTATTGTAGAGAAACTCGTGACGTTATGCACTAGTCCACCGAGTTCCGCTGGATGGCGTGTGTGTTGGACGTTGACTGCACCGTACACCGACTGCACCGTACACCGACTGCATCGTACATCGACTGCACCGTACACCGACTGCATCGTACACCGACTGCACCGTACACCGACTGCACCGTACACCGACTGCACCGTACACCGACTGCACCGTACATCGACTGCACCGTACATCGACTGCACCGTACACCGACTGCATCGTACATCGACTGCACCGTACACCGACTGCATCGTACACCGACTGCATCGTACATCGACTGCACCGTACACCGACTGCATCGTACATCGACTGCACCGTACACCGACTGCATCGTACATCGACTGCACCGTACACCGACTGCACCGTACATCGACTGCACCGTACACCGACTGCACCGTACACCGACTGCACCGTACATCGACTGCACCGTACACCGACTGCATCGTACACCGACTGCATCGTACATCGACTGCACCGTACACCGACTGCACCGTACATCGACTGCACCGTACACCGACTGCACCGTACACCGACTGCATCGTACATCGACTGCACCGTACACCGACTGCATCGTACATCGACTGCACCGTACACCGACTGCACCGTACACCGACTGCACCGTACATCGACTGCACCGCTGGTCGTTAAAAAAAAACTTTACTCCGTCTCAAGAAACTCGCGCGAACGTCCTGGCTCAGTCGAGGGTCAGTCGACGTCGCATTCCAGGGTCAGTCGACGTCACATTCCAGGGTTAATCGACGTCATATTCCAGGGTCAGTCGACGTCACATTCCAGGATTAATCGACGTTACAATCAAGGCTCAGTCGACGCCACAGTCTAGTATCAGTCGACGTCACAGTCGAAGGTCAATCTACGTCACAAGGCCGCAGGGCTTGCTCCACCAGAGGAAGCAGGCTCTGTACCATACTGCAGGCTGTTGGCAGGGACCGCGGCGTCACGGACCGTGTGACGTCACGGCTGCTGACGTCACAGATGACAACATGGCCCAGGCAAACAATGGCGTCTGTTCAGTGTTCGCGCCTATCACATAAGTAAGCAATATTTGAAGTGAATCATGCTATGCAGTGCTACTTATCAACCCAGGAGAAGTTGTCTGCCCTATGCGCTCACCTGTTAATTGCATTGGCACACAATGTTAAAATTGATAAAAACAGAATTGTGTGGCGTACAAAAACCTGGGTGGAAATTCGTGAGCACGGGAGCGTCTAACTAAAAAAAAACTGGTGGTTCTGCCTCGCAACCATCGATAAAGCAAAATCGAGCGGGGACAATTTGGTTCTTGATAATATTTTGGTTAATGGTCGTGGCATAGGCAAAAATTAGGCCGAATTCTTGTGGTAAATTTACGAACATGGGTTTATACTAGGCGCAACTCGTTGCGTGAAACCTGGCTCCACCACCAAATCCATAAACTCATGTTCAACAGCAGAATTTTGGCCGAGAGCTTAAGGTGCCGCTAATGCACCGACACGGCCGCCCCGTCGATGTACGAGTAGCTCGTCCCTGGCCTTATCGAACCAGTTGCAAACTGACCCTCCCAGCTGGGTACTAGATGCGAGTGTGCGAAGAGATTCGAGCCCTGTTTTGCCAGAACAGAGGAGACCAGTGCAGGCCAGCACCTTAACCGACTGAGCAACCGGGGCGGTTACAAACACATTGCTGTGCCAGTGATCGTTACTGTGTCACTAGCACGTTACTGAGCTACTAGCACATTACTGTTACTTGCACATCACTGCACCACGATCACATAACCCACTGTGCCACTAGCACATTGCTGAACCACTAGCACATTGCTGAACCACTAGCACATTGCTGAAGTGCTAGCACATTGCTTACTGTGTCACTAGCACGTTACTATGCTACTAGCACATTGCCGTGTCAGTGGTCGGCGCAGTATCCTGTGCAGCAACTGCAGGGGTGGCCGAACTGCCAGTTGCCCTGCCGCCCGCTGTGCCGGTTTCGGCTGGTGTAGAACTATACCTGTAGCTGGCGTTTGCTGGTGTAGAACTACACCTGTGGCTGGCGTATGCTGGTGTAGAACTACACATGTGGCTGGCTTCGGCTGACGCTTGCCGGTGTAGAACTACACATGTGGCTGGCTTCGGCTGGCGCTTGCCGGTGTCAATGGAACCTGAATGCCACTATACCTGTGCATTCAGGTTCGATTTTCCTCTCGACAATGTCGGAAGGAGTCCAGCCGTCTCATATGTTGCGAACAAGTGAAGTAGAAATTGCCATATTTATTGCTTGTAGTCAGTTCATTGAAGATGGCATTCGGTATAGTTATTGGCAAATTATTTGATCAGACACTAAGCGTACGTGCACCCAAGCAGTCATTCAGCGAACAAAGCTTCTGATACGCTTCAGCTACTTTGCCAAGCATTCACAACTTAGTGCAGCTTTGAAGCACAGCAGAACACCAGAATAGCAGAACGGCAGAACAGCAGACATGCAGAACAGCAGAAAAGCAGAAGAGGAGGGCACCAGCAGCAGTAGCCAACAGCAGGACCACAAGTTTGGAGATAAGATAAGAGTTCTCGGAGGCTTTCCTCACCTCTCACTTTGTTTTCCTCGCCTAAGCCTGGCCTTGTCTCACGGTCTCCCTTTAGGCGGACTGAGCCGGCTCAGACTATGGATCACATGCGGCCTTTGAGGATTGATAAGGTTAACGCCCTGATTTTTCAGCAGGAGAGCAGTTCGTGCGAGTGGCCCAATTGTAATGCTGAACAGGAAATAGGATCGGAATATCGGAGCTCAGTTGAGATAGCTCCATCGGGCCTGTCGGGTCAATCATGGTCTGGTATAGTCGCCAGCGGTATCGTTTATTTGCACACGAGCTATGCTCTTGGTGTCGCAGCTCTAGTGTGGTTCTTACAGGTGACCATTGATGCCTTTGCGAGCTGTGTTCTGTGTCGCTACACTGGCATGGTTGCGGAGGAAGGTGTCCGTTTATTTGTGTACGAACTGTGTTCTGTGTCGCTACACTGGCATGGTTGCGGAGGGAGGTGTCCGTTTATTTGTGTACGAACTGTGTTCTGTGTCGCTACCCTGGCATGGTTGCGGAGGTGTCCGTTTCTTTGAGCACAAGCTGTGTTATGTGTCGCTACACTGGCATGGTTGCGGAGGTGTCCGTTTATTTGTGCACGAGCTGTGTTATGTGTCGCTACACTGGCATGGTTGCGGAGGTGTCCGTTTCTTTGAGCACAAGCTGTGTTATGTGTCGCTACACTGGCATGGTTGCGGAGGTGTCCGTTTATTTGTGTACGAACTGTGTTCTGTGTCGCTACCCTGGCATGGTTGCGGAGGTGTCCGTTTCTTTGAGCACGAGCTGTGTTATGTGTCGCTACACTGGCATGGTTGCGGAGGTGTCCGTTTCTTTGAGCACGAACTGTGCTCTAGGTGTTGCCACTCTGGTCGTGATGCAATGCCCAACCGTTTTATATGGTCGCACAAAAATATAACTCCTTTTGCCTTTTTCATATATGTAGATCTAATTGACGGAATCAAGCGCTACAAAATGCTGCCACAGCTGCAAAATTCCAGCTACAAAATGAGCAAACATAGCATGACGCACTGGATGCCTCGCTTCTAAACCACACATGAAAGGCAATGCACTCATTTTCACTCATGATTTCACTTAATTTTACTTCACTTCAACAAAGATGCAAGCTATCAATGAAACCAGAATATTCTTCGTTGACTACCCTATGAATAAACATGCTATGAATAATCGTATCTGATCAAGGCCAGAGCCTTCATCAGAATTTTGCTAATCGTGTTTGATAGGCTAATGGGTTGAGGGTAGTCTATCTTAGTGATGTCCTTGCCTTTCTATGGGACCAATATTTTGCCCACGCCTGCTTTAAATAACAATGACGGCCTTATCTGTGTATTTCGCCAAGTGCAGACACTATTACATATCCTAACTGGACCCGGGATTTGCCTTACGCGTCACAATCAAGCAGTTAGAGCCCGGCCCCGCTGAACATTTAATTGAGTGTAGAGCTATTTCTAGTTCATCATTTGCCACCCGACCCAGGAAAATTGATGCGCTAATCGAATGTAATGTTTATTTCAGCAAGTTCGAATGATTGTGTCAAGCTTTCGGTTGTAATACTGTGCAGTGGTTTATGTCAGATTTACCCATCTTGAGTGACAATATTAACATATAATAAATTAAATTGGTGGAAACAGTTCCAAGAGAAAACAAATAGAGGGTGTGTGGATGCGAAAGTAGTTTTTGTTTTGTTTTTGTTTTGCTACTGGATGCTCCATTTGCATCAAATCATTATTGTTCTTCTACTTTCCAAGTGTGCTTTACAAGTTTGGCTTTACGATTTGACCAAAGGCGGATGCAGAGCGTGACTTACGGGAGGCGCTACGATGCATGCTAGGCTCCGTGTCGCAGTCCAACGTTCCGGACCAGTGGGCAGATCTATGAGCGGGCCTGCACGAAATTGCGATGTTTTTTTCGCGGGGCTGCGTAACGTCACCGGGACCACATGAGTGATGGCATGCGCATGTATAAACAGGGGCAACGGCGGGCACAAGGATGGGGAAACAGGGATGATAAATTATCGGATTAATAACTTCATGTATTTTCTGTAAACATGAGCCATCTGATAAACCGCTGTAGTCCAGCAAATGTCATCCCGAGACATCGTTGTAAATCCGAGAAGCTTGCGTATTAAACCCCATCTCAATAGCAAACAAGTGGCTTACAACGGGTAATGCCAAGAAAAAGCGAAAAAAAGTGAAGCTCTTTCATAAATAATACTGTCCTAACCAAGTTGCAGCACGGAAACTCGTTTGCTCCAGCGTAGTTTGTTGATAAAAAAAATTGTGGAAGGCAGGATGGATTCATTTTCGACACCAATGTAACTGTGTTAGGTTCTAATTGCCACCTTCAGTACCCTGAGCAAGCCTGATCTGCGAACACAAGAGTAACTATTAAAAGTCGCTTCAAACTACCCAGGCAATGAGAGGTCACGTATCATTGTGAGCTTTTTCATTTGTTGATTGTCATCTCCCTATAATAATTACCCGCTTGCATGCCCGTAGAATTCCTACGCCCACCATATATGTACATGAATGTATTCAGTTCTAAACCGTAATACCACCGTATTGCAACCAAATGAGCAACTGAATCTCACTGGAAGACAAAATTTAGCGTCCAAATATTCGCATTCCCGGCTCCTTTGTGATACTCTGTGAAAGTTTCGAAATTCGGACTTGCAATGCTAACTCCGACCACCAAAACCACCGTCCGACCACCAGGACCACCGTCCGACCACCAGGACCACCGTCCGACCACCAGGACCACCGTCCGACCACCAGGACCACCGTCCGACCACCAGGACCACCGTCCGACCACCAGGACCACCGTCCGACCACCAGGACCACCGTCCGACCACCAGGACCACCGTCCGACCACCAGGACCAACGCCCGACCACCAGGACCATTGTCCGATCACCAGAACCAACTGCCGACCACCAGGACCACCGTCCGACCACCAGGACCACCGTCCGACCACCAGGACCAACGCCCGACCACCAGGACCACCGTCCGACCACCAGGACCACCGTCCGACCACCAGGACCACCGTCCGACCACCAGGACCACCGTCCGACCACCAGGACCACCGTCCGACCACCAGGACCACCGTCCGATCACCAGAACCAACTGCCGACCACCAGGACCACCGTCCGACCACCAGGACCACCGTCCGACCACCAGGACCAACGCCCGACCACCAGGACCATTGTCCGATCACCAGAACCAACTGCCGACCACCAGGACCACTGTCCGACCACCAGGACCACCGTCCGACCACCAGGACCAACGCCCGACCACCAGGACCATTGTCCGATCACCAGAACCAATTGCCGACCACCAGGACCACCGTCCGACCACCAGGATCAACGCCCGACCACCAGAACCAACTGCCGACCACCAGGACCACCGACCGACCACCAGGACCACCGTCCGACCACCAGGACCACAGTCCGACCACCAGGACCACCGTCCGACCACCAGGACCACCGTCCGACCACCAGGACCAACGCCCGACCACCAGGACCAACGCCCGACCACCAGGACCAACGCCCGACCACCAGGACCATTGTCCGATCACCAGAACCAACTGCCGACCACCAGGACCATTGTCCGATCACCAGAACCAACTGCCGACCACCAGGACCACCGTCCGACCACCAGAACCAACTGCCGACCACCAGGACCACCGTCCGACCACCAGAACCAACTGCCGACCACCAGGACCACCGTCCGACCACCAGAACCAACTGCCGACCACCAGGACCAACTGCCGACCACCAGGACCACCGTCCGACCACCAGGACCACCGTCCGACCACCAGGACCAACGCCCGACCACCAGGACCATTGTCCGATCACCAGAACCAACTGCCGACCACCAGGACCAACGCCCGACCACCAGGACCATTGTCCGACCACCAGAACCAACTGCCGACCACCAGGACCAACTGCCGACCACCAGGACCAACTGCCGACCACCAGGACCATTGTCCGACCACCAGGACCAACTGCCGACCACCAGGGGCTGGACCTCTGCCGCGTTTCTACGGAATTGCCTTCCGAGCAGTGTCCACTTAGGCGAAGGCTCAAGTGATCGTTATATCAATAAATCAAACGACGATCACTGTATCATTGTTCCAGTGTGGCCTACGGTCAGGTCATGCTGTTAGAACCTAAATAGTCTGCAAAGTTGCTTCAGTATCATATCGATCAGTTCTTGTTGGAACAACTTATTCGTACTTCAAAAGTGAGGTACAACGGTCATTCAAGCTTGAGCATACGTATATATATATATATATATATATATATATATATATATATATATATATATATATATATACTATACGTATGCTCAAGCATACGATGCTCATATATATATATATATATATATATATTCACACCTTCCAAGCCATTCCCTAAGATGAAGCACATGTCACTACCGTGATCTATAAGGACTTCAGCATGTACACAAATGAAGAAATAAGCTTTGATATGAGATCCAGAATGTATTGGCTTGGCAAAGACATCTGCCTTAACGTGCATAGTTCGGAAGGTGGTTTTCAAATCTGATTCTGATCCGACCTGACCTACACTATGTTGACCCGGTTCTACTATTATCAATATAAATGCATTCATCTATGTTAGTTCTCTAACCGCCACCCGTGTTATATGCATTTTTACATATCCGTCAGTGGAGAGGAAGGTGGGCTATCCCTAGCGGTTCCCAACGACGCGTACTAATGAGGCGAAACAAAACCGGAAGTGTGAGGTGAGACGATATCTCGTGATTCAACTCCGAAATTTGTACATGGGGTGATAGGCAGCCCTCTAGTCGAGGTCAAAAGTAGTATGTTCGCCAAATCCTTTCACAATTTGATCGCAAACGC
Organism: Imbricaverruca yamaguchii; assembly: GCA_034440575.1. Taxonomy (NCBI): domain Eukaryota; kingdom Metazoa; phylum Arthropoda; class Thecostraca; family Neoverrucidae; genus Imbricaverruca; species Imbricaverruca yamaguchii. The sequence continues at coordinate 110,510 of JAOTOL010001372.1, read as the reverse complement.
TTCCTAAACTTCAACAGATATTCATTTTTAGTTATTATCAGTGTTTGTCGGGGCATTGCGGATGCAATGACATACTTCAAAGTTCGTTCAAAGCATAGGTGAAGGGTCAGGATAAGCCAGGGTCCGACACCGCGTTTGAAAATTTCATAGAATGTTCGTTAAAACCACTGTTTCCACCCATCCCATAGTAAACGTTTGCGGTGAGATCCAATTCCGAGCATGCAATAACCGTAGATATTATGTCGAACTAAAAAGGACATTCGAGAGCCCCTAAGGTCAATGACCTTGAATAACCTTGAAATGGTACAGGGACAACGTCAGAAGATGAATCAGTTATGTATTAGCCTACGCAGCACAAAATGTGTTGCTTTTGGTCAGAAATATGTGCCAAATGCAACCATCCGCAATTTCGTTCAAGTTGGTGGGAAGTGTTCTCATTTATGACCTAGCTCCGTGGCAAGACATGGCCGAACAAACAAAACTTACCATGAGCTACAAAACGACGCCCCAGAGGATACTGATAGAATTGCATTGCGTGATTCGGGGTTTATCCACGAAAAAGGATGCCGAAAGAAAGTAATTTCTGCTTTCTTTAACATTTGCATACATTTAATTCGAGGTCAGTACATTTATCTGATATGACCTCTGGTGACCTCATTATCGGGTAGGATGAAAATGTAAGACATCCTTCGGGTCATCCATGACTAGAGTTATTCAGCGGTGTTTTGCATGTTATCGGAGCATACGTAGATCGGAAGTTGGTGGACTAGGAGAGGGCGCTCAAAAGCCCCACCCAGCCCGGCGAAGGTGCATTTGCCGACCGACCGGGCTAGGATTAGTAAGCGTTCGGACCCTAGGATGCCTCACACGTGTTGGTACAATTTGAGGTTCCCTATGTGCTTTGTAAGAACCTTTGCATTTGATAGTTTTCAGCGTTCCTTTTTGGCCAGTCATGTTGTTAAGACCGCCGGCGCCTTTCTCGGCGGCCGTCGTGATTTTCAGGCCCCGGGCGTAAATTATTGGGTACCTCCGGCTCGTGAAAAACTCTATTTCGGCACGATTCGCGAGCACAAAGTGGGACGCCGCCACCGCAATTGCCTATTTTGACGGCACGAACCAGCTTTACGACAAGCCATTGCGAGTGTCTGAATCCCAGATTTGTTCCTATTCTGCTCCCTTTATCTCGCGGAGCAGTTATCACACCCTAACCCAAAATCAAAGCTTAAAGTTCCCATCGGGATGCACTTCTTTCATGAGTGTCACGTTGATATCAGTGGTTAGCCAATCATCAAAATCTCTTTTGTTTGCCAAATTTTCAGGTTAAGTTCTAAAAATGAATGCGCAAGACCAAATGTTTCTCCCATTATTAGAGGCCACAGGCAAAATCATAAGCGTTCATGACATTTCATTTTCTTAACGATGGTCTATAAAGGTACATCTCGTTTAGAAAAAAAGCTTCCGCAATCCCCATGTTTTTCTTGCGGAATTTCCAAAGCATGCGAAACTCCTTGGCCCGAAGCGAAGGCACCTTCGCTGCAGATACAGAACCCCCTGATTGGAAATATATTTCCACAAAATGCACGGCGCCCGACATCGTTTTAGCGGAAGCACTACGATGGATGGAGAACTTGGACGCCTGTGTAGCAGAAGTGTTGGAGCCGCGGAGCCGCCACCAGACTCGTTCAAGCTGCCGTTTGCAACTTGCCGCGTACATACAAGCTCCTTGCTTCGGTGGGACGCAAATACGGTCAACGGCATCCAATCAGGAGTGAGTATGTGACGTCAACATCATCTGATACCGTGGTTATGAATTGCGTGCCAGTTCACGCCAAGAGTTAAATTAATCTCAGGACGGCACCAACGTGATTTTCTTAGTTACGTGCAATGTTCTAGCGTCTATTTATACATGGGTGAACACTGGCATGTCACCTACTGAAAGTCGACTTCGCCAATGGTTTTGTATTAATGTGTTGGCGAGTGTGTAGCGGACTTGATTCTACAACGCCCCAAGCACGCTTTTTGTCTGGTTTCAGGACAGAAGTCAAATGACCAGCTACTGAGGGAGGTGCTACTGAGGGAGGTGGCCCTGGCGTGGATGTACGGCGAGCACAACAACCGACCAGTGTGGAGCAGAGGCGCAGCCAAGGGATAACAAGGCCCCCAAACAAGAACTGATTACACTGGATGAAGCAGAATAAAAAGTATGCGATTTGCAATACGTAAATCGGAAAATCGCAGCAGAAAGGTATTCCGATTGGGTGACATTCAGTAGGATCCCCCCTAAGAAATTCCTGGCTATATTCCGCCCGTGGAGCAACTTCTTATATTGCTGGACGATTCAGGAAGTGGTCGGCAGATTATCCGACCGTTACGCTGGCTCCAGTCACCTTTTTCCTCACAAGCGACAACGAAGACAACCGTTCCATAGTCGTTCATGCCATGGGGCCACTAGTGGTCAGAGCACCACCGACTCCAGTCTGTCATGACACCACCAACACCGTCCACGACACCACCGCCGGTCACGACACCACCACCGGCCACGACACCACCACCAGCGACGACACCACCGCCAGCCACGACACCACCGCCAGCCACGACACCACCGCCAGCCACGACACCACCGCCAGCCACGACACCACCGCCAGCCACCATACACCCACCGGCTACGACACCACCACCACCGGCCACGACACCACCACCAGCCACGACACCACCACCACCGGCCACGACACCACCACCAGCCACGACACCACCACCACCGGCCACGACACCACCACCAGCCACGACACCACCACCAGCCACGACACCACCACCACCGGCCACGACACCACCGCCAGCCACCATACACCCGCCGGTCACCACACCACCGTCAGCCACCATACACCCGCCAGCCACCATACACCCGCCGGCCACGACACCACCACCACCGGCCACGACATCACCACCAGCCATGACACCACCACCAGTCACGACACCACCACCAGCCACGACACCACCACCAGCCACCATACACCCGCCGGTCACCATACACCCGCCGGCCATGACACCACCACCAGCCACGACACCACCACCACCGGCCACGACACCACCACCAGCCACGACACCACCACCAGCCACCATACACCCGCCGGTCACCACACCACCGTCAGCCACCATTCACCCGCCGGTCACCATACACCCGCCGGCCATGACACCACCACCAGCCACCACGCCACCACTACCGGCCACGATATCAACACCCACCGGAGAACCAGCCAAAGACGTGAAAGGGCATGTAGTGAAGTGATTAGTGTGCCATTGGTGTGAATAGCTTGTCGTCTTCTGTTTATCGGGTCTCAGCCATGTATGCATGTGCTTATGTGAAGAGTGTAGCAACTATGAGAGCATTTTAATGAGGAAAAACTAGGGGTCAATGTGCCCCGGTCCCTCCCAGGTGCCTCCAGACCCCACGATTTTGCTTCATTTGGAGCACCGAATAAAAAATCAAACTTTTCGCGGGTCAAAGTATCCCATTAGTAATTCAACGTGCCCCCGAAGAAGAACAAACAGCAAGTCTAGGCCGCCTCCCTCACGCAACCCTAGATGCACCCATTGAAGATAAATCTTCCCAGTAGATAAATCATGATGTCAAATCGAGAGATCGTTGTGCCAGTCTATCCCCCTTCGAATGTCCCTTTGAGGGCTCGTGGTGCTCTTCTGGGGGCTCAGGTTGCCCGTTGGACGGCTAGGCTGGGACTTGGGCACATCAGGGACGCTCTTCCATATTTCAGTGTCTTTCAACAAAGTGGAATGCCCATGTTACTCGGAATGCCCATGCTACTTGGAATGCCCATGCTGCGCATGTTTAAAGTGCCTTTCGCTGGAGTTACAGTTCTTTCTATCCTCAGATGACTTAGGTGCAACCTTAGCAGGTTTAGTTTCCCTCAATCGGTAGGCTTTTTCGGATTCTTTTTCAAAGTTCTGGTGGCTTTTTCGGTAGGCTTTTTTAGACCTTTGTCGGAAGGCTGTTTTCCTAGCCGAAAATATGTGTGTACGTCTGTATAATATTATATCAGAAGTATCCGTTTCATGCACCCAAAGTGCCATTTTCCAGGGTTTGGGGTGTTCTTTTGTCGAAGTACCACCAGTGAAAAATCGGTGTAAAAATCCGGTGGAGTGTAGTGGCTCCATTGCAGAACGCATGCTGTCCAGTGCCCGGTATGCACATGTGCACTGTGGTGTAGTGTCTGTGTTGTAGAACTTGGTCGCTGGCGCCCCAGTATGCAGGTGTGCACTGGAGAATGTCCACCCTATTAATATGTATCTAGAAATACAACCTAATGCACAATGTCATTTCTCAGTCGTCTTCGTAGGGTGACATGGATAAGGAAAGGTATTTGGCCAGCCCCAGCGCGCCAACATCCGACGACAGAGTGGTGGTGCATCCAAACAACACATCAGCAGAGTTCTGAACAGCGCCATCCCGCCCATTAGAGCCACACGATATTTCTGATTAGCACAGTCACGCACGTAGGAAGAGAGGAGAGGGTCAGGAGCGTGCCTCCCAATTGTCTCTGGTCCTAACCATGTGGCGTTGGCTGGAAACGATCGGCCTAAGCATTTTCTCGGCCTCCCAATATTTTGGATGTCCTACTCCGATGAGCTTATTGGACCAGTTATATTACACCATTATGATGCATTAATGTACTATAATATATGCTATGCTATATGTTATATTTTGCTATACTATTTGTAATAATATGTGTACTGTATGCTATATAGTATGTTATACTATACTACTATAGTCGTACTATAAAAATTAGAAAAGTTTAAATGAAGACGAAACTAACAAGAAATGCATCTCTCCGGTAGAACCCTGAGAACATTTCATTCCTTTACTTGAAGATGGTCATTTGCACATGAGAACGAAAAACAAAAACTTTCTGTTGGTGTTGTTCGTCCCAAAAACGCGCGATTATGATGGTTTTGTTCCTGTCTTCAATTGGTCCTGAATAATTATATAGAGAGGTGCGCAACAAAATTAGAAACATCAGGTGCTGAGATGCTGCACCTGGTTCGAATGTATTTCAAATACAAACATTTTAATGTCTGGACCAGTATTTCAAAAGCTGTTTCAAGCAGCGTTACAAGTGTTCGGGTGTGTTCTGGGCAAAGTGCTGGGGTGTGCTAGGGGAAAAGTTTGCAGGTGTGCTCGGGACTGGGGTGTTCTCGGGGCGAAATGCCGGAGTGTGCTCGGGACAAAGTGTTGAGGTGTGCTCGGGATCGGGACAAAGTGTTGGGGTGTGCTCAGGGGAACGTGTTGGGTGTGCTCGGGACGAAGTGTTGGGGTGCGCTTGCGACTGGATGTGCTTGGGACAAAGTGTTGTGGTGTGCTCGGGACAAATTGCTGGGGTGTGCTCGGGACAAAGTGTTCGGGTGTGCTCGGGACTGGGATGTGATCGGGGCAAAGTGCTGGGGTGTGTTCGGAACAAAGTGTTGGGGTGTGCTCTGGACAAGCGGGTGTGCTCTGGACAAGCGGGTGTGCTCGGGGCAAAGTGTTCTGGTGTGCTCGGACAAAGCTTTCTATGCCATTGTTAGAATGTCATCATCGAGCTTAACTTGAACAGTAAACCACCCAATGCAGGTGTATGTTTTGGAACCGAAATCAATGGAAATCAATCAATCAATGGAAATGTCTGCAACTGTTGCTTGATAAAGTTTAATGACATTGCCAGGGGGCGATTTTATCGCCACAGTTTAATGTATTTTCAGCAAGAAGGCAATATACTATTAGGAAGACCATTGAAGAACACCCATACCCTCCACAGAATCCGGGCAGTCTTTCATTGACTGCATATATAGAACCCAGACAAAGAAAACGAAATGTTTTGTTTGAATTCGTGCCTGGTGTGATTATATTTTTTGTCCTGGAGTAAGCAGGGGCAGTTCTGATCCTCCTGGAGTGGGTAAACTTATATTACCGGCCAACGCTACTTCCCCTCCCCCAACACAAAAAATATCTGGGTCTGACCGCTCTATTTTGCGGTCTAGGAAAAACAACATTAATCATTTCAGTTATTTTGTATATATAGTTAAACTCCATGAAGCAGGACCAGGGTCAACAGGCATGCGCCATAGGCGAACAAATGCATTCGAATAATCAATCACAAATACACGGAAAACACGTTAGTGGGCAATAGGGGAACAATAATACGCACTTTTACCGCACGGCTTCTCAATCAGTTATGTATTGTGCACAGCTAGTTCGCTAGGTACGCTTCAAACGCGAGAGCTGTCGTCGAGGAAGGCCAATTTCAGGCTACCTGAGTTTTGCCGATTTAGCTCAGAGCATTACTTAGGGTTTCACTGGAACTGTGTGCTGTTTGTTGATATGCATAGACACAGTTTTGTAAAAAAAAGTAAGGTAATTTTAAGGCTGGAAGTTACCACATGCCATCACATATTTATCTAAATGTTACCTAAAAATTTAGCCTGTACTAGGTGCATTTCAGATTTTCAGGTATATGCTTATAACACAGTGTACTTGTTAAATCAACGGTATGAACTCATCCAGTATGCGGGCTACCATTGTTCATCCAGCAATTATTCATATTTGACAAGGAGTTGAAGGGGGTAAATTCACACATAGAGCATAATTGGTGCTTCCCTCATGTTAAGTCATGTTTCCCACTGTTCCATTATATAGGTATGACAAATATTGGACCAAAAATGATGCTCCAGAATCATGCACATTGGGTAGACTACGTTTACCCCGGTTGCTCTCGAAAACCGCAACCAGTGGTAAGTTATCTACAGCAGTAGGAACAGATGTCCAACGGTGAACATTCAGAATTATTTTACACTTTTGACCAAACATTAAGAAGGAACGTATATATTGCTACCAAACGTAAAACGCGAAGCCTGTGATACAGCGAGGAACATTTTTCATGGAATACGGGTGGGTACTTATTGGCCGTGGAGAAACGGTCCCTCATCGAACTCGGGAATCGGATATCGGACATCGGATATCTAACAAATGCCTGAAGTTCCTACCCCTCGCGACCTGGTCGTCGTCTTCATGTGTCATAGGATAATTGGGCGACGCGACACCCGCTGCGACCAATTTCTATCGGCTGACGAGCTATTATTCACCCGGCGGATTGCTCCGCCGGTAAACACGGGACACGCGCTGTCCACCGCACACCGTGTAACTCGGCAGGCGGTGCTGGGCGACAAGCGCAGTGAGAGTGTCGGTCGGCAGGCGGTGCTGGGCGACAAGCGCAGTGAGAGTGTCGGTCGGCAGGCGGTGCTGGGCGACAAGCGCAGCGAGAGTGTCGGTCGGCAGGCGGTGCTGGGCGACAAGCGCAGTGAGAGTGTCGGTCGGCAGGCGGTGCTGGGCGACAAGCGTAGCGAGAGTGTCGGTCGGCAGGCGGTGCTGGGCGACAAGCGCAGTGAGAGCGTCGGTCGGCAGGCGGTGCTGGGCGACAAGCGTAGCGAGAGTGTCGGTCGGCAGACGGTGCTGGGCGACAAGCGTAGTGAGAGTGTCGGTCGGCAGGCGGGGCTGGGCGACAAGCGCAGTGAGAGTGTCGGTCGGCAGGCGGTGCTGGGCGACAAGCGTAGCGAGAGTGTCGGTCGGCAGGCGGTGCTGGGCGACAAGCGTAGTGAGAGTGTCGGTCGGCAGGCGGTGCTGGGCGACAAGCGCAGTGAGATTGTCGGTCGGCAGGCGGTGCTGGGCGACAAGCGCAGCGAGAGCGTCGGTCGGCAGGCGGTGCTGGGCGACAAGCGCAGCGAGAGCGTCGGTCGGCAAGGTCGACGAAGCGGTGCCGTTGCAGATCAGTTGGCGACGGCGCTGCAGCTCGGCCGAGACGTCGGAGCTTGCCGACCGGTACAGCGTCCGTCATCAGCACGACCTGACCGTCGTCTTGATGAGACACGACGATGCCTGTGCGGGTCACGGGGGGTCACAGCGGCGGCCGACGTAGTGTCGCTGGGGTCACAGCGGGGGCCAACGGAGTGTCGCTGGGGTCACAGCGGGGGCCGACGGAGTGTCGCTGGGGTCACAGCGGCGGCCGACGGAGTGTCGCTGGGGTCACAGCGGCGGCCGACGGAGTGTCGCTGGGGTCACAGCGGGGGCCGACGGAGTGTCGCTGGGGTCACAGCGGGGGCCGACGGAGTGTCGCTGGGGTCACAGCGGCGGCCGACGGAGTGTCGCTGGGGTCACAGCGGCTGCAGGCCAGTGGCACATCGGTGACGGCAGTCAGTGACTGCCGGCCAGTGACTTATAGGTGACGGCAGTCAGTGACTGCCGGCCAGTGACGTATGGGTAACGACCGTCAGCGCCTCGCCAGCGACGGCGGGCTGCTGACGCTGAAGTGATAGCGCGCCTCAGCCGAGGCCACGTGATTTATGCGGCGGCCAGCGCAGATGATACTCCTGAGAAAGTCTGCAGACGACAGCGACTCACTTAGCGCCCACAGTGGTGGCGGCCGTACGCAGGACGCCACCACTGTCCCGCGCACGGAGATGGAGATCTCTCCAGACTCTAGAGGGTGTCGGGTCTAGCGCTGGTAAGAGCCACGCTTGGAGAAGTCCGACTACTTTCCTGGGCTACCACCTCCACCATTTCTTGTTTTCAATCTACTCTCGGCAAAACAAAATGGTGCTCTGATTCCGAACACTTGTTGAAATTTAATGTCTTGAAATTTAAGTTTTTCAGCTTCCAAATGCCTTCAGGTATTCTGTAATATTCCACACAACGCCCCATACCAGAACGCTCAGGAAATCCCACAACCTACCTTCCTTTCTCTTCCTGGCGGGTGTAGATTGATACGCCAGTTAGGGAACATCACACTCAGGGCCCGGTCATTAACTCACTCAAGCCAAATATCCTCTGATTTACTTCAGTCTGCTTGGTGAGTCCGGCATGTTGTGCCACTTCTAATTTGGTAGGTAAAAAGCTGGTCTGGGAGGAATGATCAGCTGCTGTGCTCCCTTTCTTGATCTTTTGTAAGTAGTATCGAGATGTTTCTACATCGCTGCACCAGCGCATCAATTTTCACATTCCTGAGTACAAATGCCTACAATGCTGGTTCTTGTATCAAGAAATATACTTTATTTCTACCTATGCGAAGACGAATACTCCACCTAAGGAAGCAACAGTCTCTTGGACTGTCAGTAACATCGCTCATAATATCAATGTGTAAGCTGTTGAACTTGCGAAAGCTTCGCAAAACTCGCAAGGCACAGGAAAGGTCATGTCAGGCAGATCAAATTCATGCGCTACATATACCTCCTCAGAACAAAAAAGACTGGTCAAAAAGGCAAACCATTAGGCAAGGTTCGAAGCGAATAGCTCGCATCTCTCTCTCTATCTCTCTCTCTCTCTCTCTCTCTCTCTCTCTCTCTCTCGTTTTGTCGTCTGGAATTATATTATGGTATTCATCCGCCATTTGGCGCGTCTTCCGCCCGCCATCGATCATCCCGCCGGAAGCCAGACCAGCCTCCAAACGTTGACGGGTCAACAATGCCAGAGGTAGCGACAGATTTTCATACTTGAAACGTTGGGCAATGTGCTTGATTTCAATTCCACTACAGCTGTAGTTGAGGCTGACAGATATCCTTAATATGTTGTTTAGTCTAACAGTATGCCTATTGGGCGTTGTATGAAAATAACTAATCCATAACCGCAAATATTCCCCACACAATCTCGCTGTGCCGGAGCCAAAATTGATTGGCATTGATTAATGGTGGAGCTTTCTGTATATTTGCCTTCGGTGGGAAAGGGGATCGAGCACCCTTCTTAATAATCTTTACCCTTCAATGTGTAAAGATTGTCACATTGAATTGATGAAACTTTCAGCGTTTGCTTATCTTTACGGATGCAACAAAACGTATGAATTGAATTTTTCTTCTTTTTTCGTTTTTGACTACATCTAAATTTTGCGTATTTGCCATATTGTAGTTCAAATACAGTATTCTGGCTAAAGTAAGCATTTTTTATTAGGGTACGTTGACTTCCAACAATGTTTCTCAGTCTGCTCTACCCGTTGGAAAAGGAAAATTAAAAAAAAACTTGAAAATTCAAAATTTGGAAATTTCAACAAAAAATACAAATTTTATTTTTGGGGACCATAAAAATTGTAGCCCTGGTCGATTTCGCTGTCCTTTTCTCATTCCAAATAAATTTTGCTTTTTCATATATCCCACAAAATGAACTCCCCAGAGTAAAAAACAAAATGTAAGTCGTGAAAAGTCGTGAAAATCTAGCCCCCTGGCGACGTCACTCTTGGGCAATTTTTTGGCGGGGTGGACCCTGACCCTAATCGTCGAGCGCTTTCCGATGACACCTCTTTAGTTTTCGTGCGATGCTTAGTTTGGATTTTAGAGGGTGTCTTCAACCGCCCCCCGAGACCGGGTGTGAGGATTTGACCGGAAGGATTTCGCGGGTTAAACAAATTTTACACCCGGAATGAATTCCCACATACCCGAAGCAGCAGATCCCTGTACCGCTTCCATCATACGTATTGTGGAAAAAGCACACCGTCGAAAATGCATGATAGGAGGACGACTTTTTACTCCCACCTAGCCAGTGCGCTTGCTATTCATTGGAGCACCACACTGACTGTGTGAAGTGAAGCTCCACTGCACGTGGATGGCATGTATTGTGAAATAAATAAATAAATAAGCTTCGTTCCTGCCATGCACCATACCGCATGAAAATATGCCACTAACACATACGAGCCAGAAGTCAACGTGTGCCCATCCACCGACTTACAGATGGGAGAAATCTACGCTTCTCAATAACACTGCACGAATGTTATTCCTAGCCAGGCACCTGTGAGCCAAACGTGGCTGAGGTTAAATGCTTTCGATTTCAACTACTGTATATATTGATTTAGTTAAAAAGTAGTCATTAAAGTGTTGGACCCATGGGCGCAAATATGTCCTTCGATGCACAACTACATGGCTTGAAAAACATTTATAGGATCATCTTCCTGATTTGAATGGCTTGACCTATCAAATGACAGGGTAAAAACCAACGAAAAAAACGGTCCAGCATTCATGGAATTGAGGTTAATCCGTCGCTGTTACGCTGGGTCGGAGGGGCGTCACCATGCTTTACTTTAACCCGCGCCGTCATTCCGGTCAGATCCTCCCACCCCGTCTCGGGGGGGCGGTTGAAGACCCCCCCTCTAAAATCCAAACTAAGCATCGCACGAAAACGAAAGAGGTGTCATCGGAAAGCGCTCGAAGAGTATGGTCCGGGTCCGCCCCCCCCCAAAAAAAAAAATCCAAAAAGTGACGTCACCAAGGGGGCTAGATTCTCACGACTTATATTATGTTTTTACTCTGGGGGGTTCATTTTAGGTGATATATGAAAAACCAAAATGTATTTGGAATGAGAAAAGGACAACGAAATCGATCAAGGGTATATTTTTTTTGGCCCCCCAAAAATAAAATTTATTTTTTTGAAATTTCAAAATTTTTAATTTTCAAGTTTTCTTTAATTTTCCTTTTTCCAACCTGTAGAGCAGACCGAGAAATGTTGTTTGAAGTCAACTTGCACTAATAAAAAATGCTTACTTTAGTCAGAATCCTGTGTTTGAACTGCAATATGGCAAATACGCAAAATTTATATGTAGTCAAAAACGGAAAAAAAATTCAACTCAAGAACTCGTAGGTTTCGTTGCATCCGTAAAGATAAGCAAACGCTGAAAGTTTCATTAAAATATCTGTATCCGTTAAAGCGTGATGACTGGTTGAACTTTTTTGGAGGTGACCTCACTTGACCTCGACTAACTCGTTGACCCGAGACGACCTGACATAAACATTTTGAATAAGCATGTAAAATTTATGTGGGAAAAGGTATGCCAAATTTGGGCGCGCTGCCGCGCACCGTTCGTCCGCTATCCGCGAAAAACCTGAGGGGGGCGGTTGAAGACCCCCCCCCCCGAGACGGGACAGGTTAAGCTACACTTCGTGGCTTTCAGGTAGACAGCAAAGAGTGATGCTAAATGGTACAAAGTCATCATGGCAAAATGTTCTTAGTGGAGTCCCCCAGGGGTCAGTACTGGGGCCACTACTGTTCATTATATTTGTAAATAATATTGAAAGTGGCATAAGGAGTAAAGTATTGAAATTTCCGGATGATCTGAAGGTCCTTAGGGCAAGAACAGGTCAAAATGAGCATGTCTCGCTGCAAAAAGACTTAGACGAACTTGTGAAGTGGTCCGAAGAATGGCAAATGAAATTTAATTTTGATAAGTACAAAATCATGCATGTAAATAAGCAGCATATGAAGGCTCCATACTTGATGGGTGGCCAAGTGCTATCAGTGACTCAACAGGAGAAGGATTTAGGTGTTATTCTAAATACAAAATTGAGGGCATCAGAACAGACCAAGGAAGCCAGGAAGAAGGCATTGAGAATGCTTGGGGCAATCAATAGGAATGTATCATATAGAAGTGAGGAGTCATCAGGAAGCTTTACTGTGCATATGTCAGGCCACACTTGGAATACTGCATCCAAGCTTGGTCTCCTAGCTATGAAAAAGATAGCTTTCTTGGTCTCCTAGAAAGAAAAAGTTACCCACAGCAGAACAAGGTTAAGACAGACTTTCTTCACCAACAGGGTAGTAGAACACTGGAGCCGGCTGCCAGAAATCATTGTCAGCAACAGCACATTGAACATCTTTAAAAACAGCATAGACAATCATTATAAGAATAGAGGGCTTGCTTTTCAGTATTACAGGGAGGGCTGATTGACAGATTTGGTGGGCAACTGGTTGAGTGTACAGAGTGCAACCAAGAAGGGCCCTTGTGGCTCATAGTTGCGCTAATCTTTTATGTCTTATGGTATTTGACGTGAGCATATGCATGCATCAAGGGATGCTTCTCTGGTGTTACTGCCTTACATGAACATTAAGACCGAATTCCTGCGTGCAAATAGCACGCAAAATGTTCTTCTGCAAATGTAACATCTTCCAAGATAATTGCTGTCTTGAAAACATCAATTAACCCGTCCCGTCTCGGGGGAGGGGGGTTCAAACGCCCCCCTTCAAGTTTTTCGCGGATAGCGGACGATCGGCGCGCGGCAGCGCGCCCAAATTTGGCATACCTTTCCCCACATCAATGTGGCATGCTAATGCAAAATGTTTAGGACAGGTCATCTAGGGTCAACGAGATAGTCAAGGTCAAGTGAGGTCACCTCCAAAAAAGTTGAACCGGTCGTCACGCTTTAACGGATACAGATATTTTAATGAAATTTTCAGCGATTGCTTATCTTTATGGATGCAACAAAACCTATGCGGGAAATTTTGCATTTCTTTCGTTTTTGACTACATATAAAATTGTCGTATTTGCCAAAGTGCAGTTCAAATATAGGATTCTGGCTAAAGTAAGTATTTTTTATTGGGGAAAGTTGACTTCCAACAATATTTCTCGGTCTGCTCTATGCATTGGAAAAGGAAAATTAAAGAAGACTTGAAAACTCCAAATTGTGAAATTAAAAAAAAAAACTATTTTTTGGGGGCCAAATAATATTATAGATCTCTTCGATTTCGCTGTCCTTTTCTCATTCCAAATAAATTTTGTTTTTCATATATACCCCAAAATGAACTTCCCAGAGTCGAAAACATAATGTACGTCGTGAAAAGTCCTGAAATTCTAGCCCCCCTGGTGACGTCACGTTTGGGGGGTAAATTGTTTTGGAGGGTGGACCCGGACCTTACTCGTCGAGTGTTTTCCAATGACACCTCTTTCGTTTTTGTGCGATGCTTAGTTTGAATTGTAGAGGGGGTCTTCAACCGCCCCCACCCGTACCCCCAAGAGACGGTGTGTGAGGATTTGACCGGAAAGACGGCGCGGGTTAAGTGCTGGGAATTCTCCCCGAACGTATTCATGCATGCCTGCTTCCAAAATGTTTCGCTCGGTGCCAGGCTTCTGGAAAATGTTTCGCTTGGTGTCAAAGCCAGGCTTCTGGATCCGCCTTTACCCATCGTACCTCCATCGGGATCTCAACCTCTGCCTGCCACGCCGCCGCTGATTAACTCTACAGACGGCTGCGGATCACGTGCAGCGGTGGGTGGACAATGTGGCCGGGGTGGGCAGATCGCGACCACCTTCCCGCTACAGCACCGTGACTGTCCACCACCGTCCCGCTACAGCACCGTGACTGCCCACCACCGTCCCGCTACAGCACCGTGACTGCCCACCACAGTCCCGCTACAACACTGTGACTGCCCACCACCGTCCCGCTACAACACTGTGACTGCCCACCACCGTCCCGCTACAGCACCGTGACTGCCCTCCACCGTCACGCTACAGCATCGTGACTGCCCACCACCGTCCCGCTACAGCACCGTGACTGCCCACCACCGTCCCGCTACAGCACCGTGACTGCCCACCACCGTCCCGCTACAGCATCGTGACTGCCCTCCACCGTCCCGCTACAGCACCGTGACTGCCCTCCACAGTCCCGCTACAGCACCGTGACTGCCCGCCACCGTCCCGCTACAGCATCGTGACTGCCCACCACCGTCCCGCTACAACACCGTGACTGCCCACCACCGTCCCGCTACAACACCGTGACTGCCCACCACCGTCCTGCTACAGCATCGTGACTGCCCACCACCGTCCCGCTACAACACCGTGACTGCCCACCACCGTCCCGCTACAACACCGTGACTGCCCACCACCGTCCTGCTACAGCATCGTGACTGCCCACCACCGTCCCGCTACAGTACCGTGACTGCGTCACACTTGTGCTGCAGATTTGGATGGACCAGGTAACTGCTTAGCGCAGGCTTGTGGAAGAGTGATAACTCAAAATATCCCTGCAATTTTTGGCTGAAACCCGCTACAGCCACTACATATTTAAGGAATCTCATGCGCAAGCCAGCTTTATTTAGTACGGTTGGAGCCTTGAATAATCGCGAATGCTTCATCTTTAGTCCACGTTCATGTTCAACCACCAAGACGCAACTGGACCTGGTAAACTGTACCAGGATGAACTGTGTCGAATGACAAGCTGACATGGAATAACAAGCTGGCACGGGATGGCAAGCTGACACGAGAGAGTTGCTGCCGCGAGTATGCCAGCATGAGGCACCCATCCATTGGACGAAAGAGCGCGAGTGATGAAAGAGCTCAGTGCAGCCAGTCGCCGGTTATGTGATGATGTCATCATGCCACGCGACTTGTGTGCCTCGAGTCCGTGCGACCGCGTGGCTGGTGTCAGTCCTATGGAGGGTGCCGCGCTTAATGGCTGTGTGCCGCATAAGCTGAATAGAAAATATATGCGACCAAAAGAACTCAGCGTGCATCTAGCTCACATAGGAAATTCGGCAGTGCATTCAAGCTTGAGCTACGTACACCTTATTCGGCAGCTGTGTCCATGTTGAATTGGATCGCAGCCAACTTCGGCTGAAGCCGTGTACTTTGTTCAATGCACATATAATATTTAATCTGGAGTTGAAACTCTAATTTTCTATGAAAGCATAATTGGAAATTGAGTTCGGAAATTAAATTCAAGGCAGTATTACCGCAGTCGGGCTTCTCAGCGAAACATCGAGCACGCATCACAAATTTGAATGCACGGTGCCGAATTGAAGAAATATGTTTTGCTTGATTATGAAATGTCTGCACTTTCGCGAGAATTAAACGCAACAACGCAATCAGGTACATGTTCTTACTGGCGGCCAAGAGAAAGAAAGAGAGAGACACAGAGAGAGATGTATGTATATATATACATATACATATATATATATAGATATATATATATATATATATATATATATATATATATATATATATATATATATATATATATATATATATATATTTATATATATATATATATATATATATATATATAGAAAAGGAGAGAAAGGGAAAGAGAGAGAGAGGGGGAGATGGGAAGGATGGAGAGAGCGGTTGCGGTCGGTCCACAAGCTTCCTGTGGTGTGATGGTGCTGTAATCTGTGCCTGTAGCAGCAGAACCCCATAACAAGTATCTTACCCTCGCTCACTCGGCGTCCCAAGTGGCGCCGAATGTCCTGTCGTGCTTGCATTTCGAACCACACTGGTGTCCTGTGTTCAGGGAGTGTCGATTTCCCTCCATCTCGTGAGTATAGGCACAGGCAGTATGGCGGCTATGCCCTGTTTTGGATGGCCACAGGCTTGTTTTTACCAACTGAAAAGACCTCTGTCAGTAAGTATCGTTCAGGTTGCACGCATGCCAGTGTTGCATGCAAGAAAACGGTGGGCTCAGCCACAAGCATTGTCAGAATTTCAAGGGACGACCCCGTTACTTTCAGCGTAATGAATTATAGCCTGAGATATGCTCATGTCACCTCTTATTCAAGTTTTAAAAAATAGTAGTGAGGGGCGGATGGAGGAATTTCCACGGGGAACACCTATCCATTGGGGTATCGTGTGCACCAAGCATATTAAAGAGATGCATTTTTGTCGCAAAGGGGCTCCTTTTCCTCCGAAAGAGGCATCTTTGTCGATAAATCAGTTGAACGGTGAGGAGAGGAACACGAGTCTCCCTGAAGGCCTTCTTCGTCTTTCGCGGTCGGAGAGGTACCACCTTTCCACAGGGGCGCAAGCCCCCAGTGCTACCCTGTACCAGCCTTTGATAGTAATAGGGAGCATTCCAATCAAACTCGAGACCCGACGACGATGACGGGAGTAGGGAGAGAGACGCTTTAATCTAACTCCAAACGGCAGTCAGCAACAGTAGTAGGGAGACAGATATTCCAATATAGCTCCAGACGGCAGTCGGTGACGGTGGTGGGGAGACAGACACTCCAATCCCAGACGGCAGTCGGTGGCGGTGGTGGGGAGACAGACACTCCAATCCCAGACGGCAGTCGGTGGCGGTGGTGGGAAGACAGACACTCCAATCCCAGACGGCAGTCGGTGACGGTGGTGGGGAGACAGACACTCCAATCCTAGACGGCAGTCGGTGGCGGTGGTGGGGAGACAGACACTCCAATCCCAGACGGCAGTCGGTGGCGGGGTGGGGAGACAGACACTCCAATCCCAGACGGCAGTCGGTGGCCGGGTGGGGAGACAGACACTCCAATCCCAGACGGCAGTCGGTGACGGTGGTGGGGAGACAGACACTCCAATCCCAGACGGCAGTCGGTGGCGGGGTGGGGAGACAGACACTCCAATCCCAAACGGCAGTCGGTGACGGTGGTGGGGAGACAGACACTCCAATCCCAGACGGCAGTCGGTGGCGGGGTGGGGAGACAGACACTCCAATCCCAGACGGCAGTCGGTGACGGTGGTGGGAAGACAGACACTCCAATCCCAGACGGCAGTCGGTGGCGGTGGTGGGAAGACAGACACTCCAATCCCAGACGGCAGTCGGTGACGGTGGTGGGGAGACAGACACTCCAATCCCAGACGGCAGTCGGTGACGGTGGTGGGGAGACAGACACTCCAATCCCAGACGGCAGTCGGTGGCGGGGTGGGGAGACAGACACTCCAATCCCAGACGGCAGTCGGTGACGGTGGTGGGAAGACAGACACTCCAATCCCAGACGGCAGTCGGTGGCGGTGGTGGGGAGACAGACACTCCAATCTAACTCGAGACGGCAGTCGGTGACGGGAACGACCTGTCTGCCTGAGTGTGTGGACTTCACGACGGGCTGGCTGCCCGTATGTACCCCCGTTGTACATGCAGTCACCTTGCGTCTATGGGGGTAGCATGGACAGCACGGACACCCGACCACGATTTCCATACAGCGAACATATGTGCTATGCAAGAGCTGGGTGTGTTCTCGTAACACTCTGTGGCGGAGCCCTTGCACCGAGCCAGCACATGTGCTGTTACCCTCGTCGGATCCTCACGTGAGCCTTTGGCGGATCTCCCGCAGTTGCTTTGCCGCTTCAATGCAATGGAAATACAAAGCTGGACACGGCATATGGACTGGATAAGCGGCGGGATCCAGGACGGATCTCTGAGCCGATATGTGGTGGCAGAGGTGGGTGTTGCTCTGGGTCTGATGGAGCTCCCTGGAGCAGTCGGTGCTGCCGCTGGCCCCGGTTCTGGGTGAGGTGTTGGGTCAGTTGCTGGCACTGTCTCCAGGCCAGGTGGTTGGTCAGGTGTTGATATTGACTCTGGGTCGGGCGCTGGGTTAGATGTAAGGTCAGGTCCTGAGCTAGGTACTGGTGCTGGATCAGATGCTGTGTCTGCCGCTGCAACATACCGGGACTGGCGTGAGGTCCCTTCAACCTCTCTGGACATCCCTGTGGTGAGCGAGCCAGTGGTGCTCTAGAGAGCTTGAACCAGGCAAGTGCAAGTACCTGGCTTAATTTGGTGCTCTTTCTTTGCTTTGTTCCGCCAGATAATACGCAACTGTAATCCCTCGATTGCTTCCAAAGCTCCAGAAAATAATTACCCTCATTTGGCCACTAGCTAATCGTTTTACCGACTCGGAAATTCCCCTTGGAGGCATTATGCGACATTCTGTGCATTACGCTGGCGGCGAATTGCGAGGCATCACGGCTCCAGTGGATTAGCATTCCATCGATGTGGCTGGTGGCAGCGAACCCCGGGCCACTCGTGGCTACTCGTCGGTCGTTGTTGGACGCAACTGGCTAAACGACGCGGGGTCACGCCTGCACCGGTACCGGCCGCCCGCATGGTCGATAAACACTGGGCACGCGAATACCACCAGAATATCGCCAAAATATCACCAGAATTACGCAGGAGTACCACTGGAATACCACCAGAACATCACTGAAATACCACCGGAATTTCACTGGTATACTACCAGAATGTCAACAGAATATACTCAGAAGAATGCAGGAATAGCACCACATCACCAGAATATCACCAATTCATAAGAATATTGTCAGATCACAAAATATCACTAGAATAAGGCCGGAATATCCTCCAAATATCATTAAAAAATCATGATAATATCATCGGAATAACGCAGGAATATCACCGCATCACCAGAAGGATCACGAGAATTTCACAAGAAATCATCAGAAAATCATCAGAATATTGCCGGAGGATCACAAGAATATCGCTGGAATATCAGCGGCATATCACCACAATATCGCTAGGATATCGCCAGAATATCGCCAGAATATCGCTGCATGCAGGCGCACTTCACGGTAACTGTAATGCATAAGTTCTCCTCTCTCATCCCACCGCAGCCACTCCTGGCTTTCACGGACGAAGCCGTTTCGGACATGGGGGCATGTGACCACCCATGGAAGGGTTGTACCCCTTCGATTGGGAAAGGTGCCCCTTCAGAAAGGCTCGAGTGCATCTCTACCGCTCAGTGAATTTTTGCAGGCAAAGACTTTCTGAGGAAGAGGCGCTTCTTCGAGACGACAGCCTAGTATTTAGTATGCCCAAGTGCACCCTGCTCTCTCCCCGCTCAACGATTCGTTCCGCCCAAAGCTCCCCTCCGAGGATATGTGCCCAGCCTTTTTTCCCCCCATGTCAGAATTAAAATTCATGGACCCGCCCCTGGTCACAGGTGGCAGAAATTTTCGTATATGTGGTTAACCATCCTATCGGGAACTGGCCGAGCTATGTTCCACGAAATACAACGTTGAAATGCAAGCAGTTTTCTTACCGGATAGATCCGGAGAACGGTTAATCGGCATCACCTTTATCAGTCAAGACGCCCTAGAACTCTCGCTCACACACTGAAGAAATATATTCATTTTTGTACGCTCGAGGTCATTCACATCCGTTCCGAAAGCCAGATGTCTCCCAGGAGTAAGCCAGATGTCTCCAGGAGTCCCACAGGTGTCCACATATCGCCGACCTGGCACAGTTCCTGCTTCACTGCGTTCCTGTTTAAGCAGTTCCTGCTTCACTGCTTCACTGCGATGCGTTGTTTCTTCTCGTTTTTACCCAGCGATATTTGCTTCCGAGCACAATATTCGCATGGTGGAACATGAACTTCGCGCGAGGTGTTATGCAAACAACCTTCGGGGCCCAGGAGTAGCAGCCAAAAGGCCGGTATATTAACTCTGGTGAAGTTTTCACATCAATCGTAGAGTGCTGCACGGTAAAAGCTATTTCGAATCGGCATCAATGCTCCCATAGTTAAAATTTTGCCTGTGCTTTTGCTTCTTGAAGAAATATTGTGAGATAAGATGGGATAGCTTTGTATCCTCTCCACAGCCTGTCCAAACCACTTCCCTTTAATGCGTGGATCGTGTGCGAACAGTCGCGAGGTCGACTGGCGGTACTGACAACAAATCCTCCGAATCCGGAGCGATGCTGCTTGCCGGTCGATAGTATGGGCACACTGGTGGCCGCTTGTAGCGACAGGATAGTATTGGCACACCTGTGACCGTCTATAGCGGCAGGGTAGTATTGGCACACTGGTGACCGTCTATAGCGACAGAACACGAGCCATCTAACTGGAGCATGCATCTGACCGCTAGCCCAACACGCAAAAACACAGCACATCCACGGAACGAAATCGCTCTAAGCCCGCTTGGGCGCCGGGAATACGCATCAAAAGAGACCACCCGGTTGGCGTCAGCACGAAGTCTATCACAACGTCGTGGGCGGTCCGGCCGTCGGCGCCGGGTGTCCTACACGATAGGATGGACAGCCGCGCACCGCTAGGCCGTGCACACACTGTGCACTGGCAGTGTGTGCACGGCGGCGGGCCGCGCGTGTGTGCGGATCGGCAGCGATATCCGCTCGCCGGCGGCGGCCGGTAGCCGTCCATCTGCCGTCACGGCTGTCACTGCCGCACGGTGTCTGGCCGGAGCGGCAGCTGTCACTGCCGCACGGTGTCCGCTGGGTCAGCTGTCACTGCCGCACGGTGTCTGGCCGGAGCGGCAGCTGTCACTGCCGCAGTGTCCGACCGGAGCGGCAGCTGTCACTGCCGCACAGTGTCCGACCGGAGCGGCAGCTGTCACTGCCGCACGGTGTCCGCTGGGTGAGCTGTCACTGCCGCACGGTGTCCGCTGGGTCAGCTGTCACTGCCGCACAGTGTCCGACCGGAGCGGCAGCTGTCACTGCCGCACGGTGTCCGCTGGGTCAGCTGTCACTGCCGCACGGTGTCCGCTGGGTCAGCTGTCACTGCCGCACGGTGTCTGGCCGGAGCGGCAGCTGTCACTGCCGCAGTGTCCGACCGGAGCGGCAGCTGTCACTGCCGCACAGTGTCCGACCGGAGCGGCAGCTGTCACTGCCGCACAGTGTCCGACCGGAGCGGCAGCTGTCACTGCCGCACGGTGCCCGCTGGGTCAGCTGTCACTGTCGCACGGTGTCCGCTGGGTCAGCTGTCACTGCCGCACAGTGTCCGCTGATCTGGGCGCGAGGTTGGCCGGCCGGCTCGCGTGTCCGACGGTGGTTTAATGGGGCGCGGCGGCCGCCGGTGTCGTGAGGCTACTCGAATCGGGTCCAACTGTGCTGGGTGAGGTTATGCTGCAGGCTGTGTTGAGCTGGGTTAGGTTAAGCTTGAGGCCACGCCGGGCTAGGTCATATTGTGAATCGCGTCGAGGCGTGACTGCAACGGCCGCATGCGCTGGCGGCTGGCATCGGCGCAGAACCGACACAGCCGTGTCCCGTCCTGGTGGGTCGGACAGCAGTTGGAAGTCCACAGTGTAAACCGTCACACAGCCGACTCCTCCTGTCCTGGTGGGTCTGATGGCAGTTGGAGGTCCATGGTAGATAACGTTGGGCACATATGTATTCCCCTGGCGACAACCATTAGCTTAATATTCTACTCGGCGAACAGCAGATGCACAAGTTAAGCCTCAACCTTCACGAGCTGGATCCCGGTCATACATTCTGATGGGCAGCGCGACATGACTGCAGCAGCGACAGGAGACAGGTCTTGACAGCAGGAGACACGTGATGTAGTGCATGCGGTCGTGGGCAATTCCATCCCATATTGCCGTTAAAGTGCAGTGAAATGGCATACCCAGGACCACAATGGTGACTTTGACATAGGAGGGAGATATAAAGCTGCACCGCTGGCCGAAGTAGTTGTGCTAAGGCGACGCCAGCTTCACCGGACCGCATAGGATTTGATTCTGGTCAGCATAGGTTGGTGATTAAACCGCATAAATATCAATTATTATTCATTGATCCATACTTAAATACAAAATGCATAGTCCTGTGGTCACTTTTTGGCTGGGTTTCTCCCTTTCTATGTAAAGTAGATTCAACTCTCCCAAAGCATTCAGGATTTTAGGATTTCTGCTATGGTCTTGTGTGTTTTCCTTCGTACACAAAGATACCAAAAACACACGTGCCTTTGGTGTCTACCACTTGTTACCGAATATTTTTTTCATAAAAGGTGGTATTTCAATGCAACTCCAACTTTATGTCAGCCGGTGGCTCTGCTGGTTAGAGCGCTGGCCTGCACTGGTCTTCCATCTCCTGGCAAGGCAGGGTCAAAGTATTTCCGTTGCAATATAATTCATGGATCGGATGGTGGGGCCAGGTTCCACGTGACACACTCTGCTTAACAATAGGGCCCTGGTCCATAAAACTTTCCATAAAGATTGCGGACTACATTTCACAGAAGAAAAACATCCCTCCATAGTATTCTGGTCCACTGGCATTGTCTGTACATCTGCCCATCAATATATATGTTATGTATATATATATAGTACTTCAAAATGATCAGTACTTGGCAGCAGAGGCGAGAATTGAAATTAAGCAATTTTGGGGTCCGTTCTTTGTGCAATATGGTGCCCCACTCCCAAAAAAAGAACCGAAGGATATCCTTCGTTATACATTTTGTTTCGATTACCACCGGAGACACGAGTGTGAGCGTAAAGTTGCGTGTCATTCAGACTATGCTTAGAGGTCGCGACAACAACAAAAAAAAACCTTTGTGTTACTGTCACGGGGTATATATTGAAGGTGCCTAGTCGCCACGTAACGTATTGCATAAGAGGGCTAGATAAATACCCTTAGCACATGATATGCACCTACATTTTCGTCACGTTCGTCACTTTCGTCACCCTCGTTATTTGCGTCACTTGTGGTACTTTCGTCACTTTCTATGCGTGCACAGGAATGCTGTGCGATTTCTGTACTTAAGTTGGACTTAGACCCTGCACGAGGACTGACCGCACGCACTGTGCACGACGAAAAGTGGAAAGTGTGCATGACGGTCATGATAACGTCACATAGATATTTCCATGGCATGCTTCTTGTTGGGCACAATGGATATCGGCAGCCGCTTTAGCTCCTGGGCAATCCCAATCGTCACGTACCCACTATGAGCATGTTTCGTGAGGGTGTGTACGCCGTCGTACAGGGGTGTAAGCATAAACGGGTAGCTTAACAGCCGTAGCTATTGCAACGTTCTTGGCATGTCAAACAGAGATGAAACTGTATGTCTATAATGTGTTAAGGTTATTTGTCTAATTGTCATGTTGAGATAGTTGGAAGGGCCACCAACCGTAAGGTGACAAAAAGACGACTTTGGCGCTAGTTCCATTTTTTGTCGGATTGACCTGTAACCCAACTTGTGTCGTCGATCGTAATCGAAGCAGGACGTATCCCGAGCGATGTTTTTGTTTGGAGGCAGCTTATCCTGTACCCGCGCCTGCTGGCACTGACACCGCGGACACGCCGTTCTTGGTGCACTTCTGCCTGAAATCTTGGAAATAATGCAGCAACTTACTGCCTTCAGAAATTTCGCGTCTTGTGCCAGCAGGAACTTGTCTTTGCTTCCTGTCGCTTGACACTGAAGTGTACCGCAGAGGTTTCCTGGGCGCTGACGGCACCCGGCAAGGTCGACTTGTCACGATGTTGTCTGTACCGCAGAAGTTTCCTGGGCGCTGACGGCACCCGGCAAGGTCGACTTGTCACGATGTTGTCTGTACCGCTGAAGTTTCCTGGGCGCTGACGGCACCCGGCAAGGTCGACTTGTCACGATGTTGTCTGTACCGTGCAGGAGTAGAGCGTTGGGTCCACTACATCGTGCGAAAATCCAGCGACCGCTTGTGTTCTGCGGTTTAACGGGACGCAGTGGAGCAGAGCTTTATCGGCGCTGAACGGCTAAGCCGTGAAGGAATGATAATGGCTAACCCAGACGGCGGGAGCTTGATCATGTGGGTAAAAGCTGACATTCTATGTGCATAGCGGTTTTGTTCTTGTTGCTTGTGGCTTCACAATGCACTATGCATCTGAGTCCATATGGCGTCGACGGCCTCTCACCCCAGCAGGAAGAGAAGTGACCGCTGGTAACCGAACACCGTGCCTCTGGCCTCCAATTTGCTCAACTTAACTACTGAACTTTCGACGCCAGGCATAATGGCTTTGCTAACCTGAAACCGCGCACTGTGAATTACCAAGATTGTACTTATTGGCATAAGCATCCACCAAGCGAATTTTAGCGCACTGTTGCAACTATTGAAACAACGGTGAACTTTGTAGTGCAATGAGACTTATTTGTAGGAACAAATGCATGTGTTGTTGTTCAATGTAAGTATTATCCGACCGAGGGTATGGTCTTTCACGTGATCAGCATTCAGCATGTTGTATGGACAGAGAGCTGCGTAAAGTATCATTTGTATTGCTTAATCTATGGGATGCTTGTAGCTGTCTTACCGGCATGTCCGAAGATCGAGAAAATGTTACTTATGTGCAGGCAGACACTAACTGTGCGTGGTACATATCTTTATCCACAGCCGATGTCAGTTTCAACTAGATGAGTAAGCACTAAGTAAGCAATAACAATAAGTGGCAATAAGCTTAATCGATTCAATAAATGAGTTCAATCGACGTAAGCAATAAGCTCAATCAATTGAATCAATAAGCTCAAACAATTCAAGGAAAAAGTTCAATCAATTCAAGCAACAAATAAACATCTATGTCGTATGTAAAATGATAACTGCGACGGAGAATAGCTAGTTTGTTAGCAAGATTTACCTCAAATAAGCACGAGTCTGCGAAATGAGCTCCTAAAGATCTCTCATGCCATTTGCTCACGGTGTGTACCACATTTGCTCACGGTGTGTACCACATTTGCGCAGCGCAGCGGAGCAGTATCCGCGCTGAATGCCACCACGTACATGTCACGTGAGCACAGGCAACTATCACAAAGCAATGAAAATAAACAAATTTGATTCAGCATTATGCTGCCCTACTGGCCAACTGAACTACTGTAGCGAATCAAGGTACCACGGCGTAGCGAATCGTCGCTTCCACAGCCATAGGCGAACCCAGGGGTGGGCAATCGAACAATGCACATTACCAAGGTGGAAGGACGGACATGCATTGCCATTCCTGGATTTGCAAAGTAATCCAAACAACGTTTACTATATGACGTTCCTAGGATAAAAGCAAGCGAAATTCGAGGGCTTTTGGAATATCTGTAACTTTTTTGGATTTTGTCCCCCGCCCTAAGCTGATTCAACCTCTCATAACGTCTGCATCCGCCCTTGTACTTACAAACCAAATGTGTACATCAGCACACACTTGCGATTGAGATGAGTGTTGTGTTCCTTGCTTGTCACGTTTGGGAAACATTCGTTATGAATACTTTTTCACCTTATCGCGTATTCACCCCAAATGACAGCATTACACAAAATGTGAAACTTTTATGTGCAAACCTACCCTTCTTAATCTTTGTATAAAATCTATGCTTTGACAAAATATATCTTGAAATACACACTATACAATTGTGCCAAAATGGAGAACATATCCAAATATTTCGTGTATTCTTCAAACGTGGGTAGGATCTACTTTGCATCTAGAGCTTGCAGTTAAGGACATACTCCGAGATGTGTGGAACGATTTGATGACGACTTCAACAATCGATTCAGAGGACGCAGTTTCATCAGCGCTTTCGACTATCAAAGCTGGGAACAATGCTTAGCAATCTTATATATGGCTGTGAACACCGTCATCGTTGGCAGTTAATATTTGCAGCCCAAACCATGCTCCGGGATGGCTCGACAGAGTTACATGCAATGTTCACCAATCGATTCACCGCATGCGATTTCATCGGCGCCTTTGAATATCCGAGTTGGGTCGGCTTTCACAGGTATATTTAAGATTGCAAAGCATCGCTCCAGGCGAAGCATCGTTCCAGACGAAGCATCGCTCCAGATGACGCCGTTAATCTATTCAACAGCGTCGATGACATCGCATCCTCTGAATTAATTGGTGAAGTTTTCATGCACATCGGTCCAGCCATCTCGGAGTGTAATTTTGGCTGCACATTTGGCTGCAAGTAGATCCTCCAGTTTTGGTGGCATGAGGTTGTCACTTGGTCCTGTGATGGCGACTATCCTTGTATTTGGTACAAATTAGTCTTCGAAACTAGAACGAACATGCATGTGTGTTGCACACAACATGAAGCAAATAAGTCAATTTTCCGTTTCCGAAAAAAAATTCGGCGTCTGTTGGCGGCATCTGCTCATGTCGGCTTGGTCCTAAGAGCGACATAGAAACTGGAACTGAAGCTGATCAGCCAAGGCCACAAGGGCCACAGAAACAGAATCTCAATTCAGCAAGAACAGCGAATAGGTCAATAAGAGCAGACTCCTGCGAAGCTTCCCCCGATCCCAGCGCAAAGAAATATTCAGCACATAAAGTAGGATGAACATGAATGGCTTTTGCTGGTCAAGTGTATGTTGATGTCTCATAAGCACCACCCATTGGATTGTCACCAGATTACCTTGTTCGATGTTTGCTGACAAGTTTGAGAGCAATAGAGCAATAGTAGAGCCTAGTATTTCTTAAAAAAAAACATTGACGATAGATTTCTGGTGGACATACTACTGGATGACTCGAATACCGACGGACGAAACGGCGAGCGACACGTGTCAAGAATACACGGAATGTATGCATAGCTTTGGACCCGTGCTCAATGAACACGACATAGGCCAGATCGCAAACAACTTATTCTGACAGTCGGAAGCATAACAAGGAAGATTTATAACAACAAAGTCGTTGTAATATTTAACAACATATGCCATCAATTATTATCTCTCCAAGGAATTGCAATGTACATGTATATTCATATATACATATTATATCTCTCTCTCTCTCTCTCTCTCTCTCTCTCTCTCTCTCTCTCTCTCTCTCTCTCTCTCTCTCTCTCTCTCTCTCTCTCTCTCTCTCTCTCTCTCTCTCTCTCTCTCTCTCTCTCTCTCTCTCTCTCTCTCTCTCTCTCTCTCTCTCTCTCTCTCTCTCTCTCTCTCTCTCTCTCTCTCTCTCTCTCTCTCTCTCTCTCTCTCTCTCTCTCTCTCTGTGTGTGTTTTTGTGTGTGTGTGTGTGTGTGTGTGTGTGTGTGTGTGTGTGTGTGTGTGTGTGTGTGTGTGTGTGTGTGTGTGTGTGTGTGTGTGTGTGTGTGTGTGTGTGTGTGTGTGTAAACGCGTGACTTTGGACTGCTCCCTCCCTGACTTTATACAGACCTCAGGAGCCTGCTTACGGTTCCTCTTCCAAGAAGCCTTCGTTCATTTCAGACATCCCATTGGGAAAAAATGTGGCACCTATCCGGCACGCATCGGCAAAATTGCTGCAAAGGAATGGACCCGAGATATCCACTAATACCAATTTTAGCCGACATTCAGCTTAAAACTCCATTGCCCGAACCTGTCAGACTTCAGCAACTCGACGACTAAGTGTGTCATTCAAAACTGTATACTGTATTGCGCGGTAGCCCCACATTCTGAGTGCAGCTGCAGCTTTAAGCGCGTTTGCCAGGCGCACTGTCACAGTGCAGCTTGGAATGCTCCGCACGGTCCGGCCTCCGCCACTGCCACAGTGCAGCTTGGTATGCTCCGCACGGTCCGGCCTCCGCCACTGTCACAGTGCAGCTTGGTATGCTCCGCACGGTCCGGCCTCCGCCACTGTCACAGTGCAGCTTGGTATGCTCCGCACGGTCCGGCCTCCGCCACTGCCACAGTGCAGCTTGGTACGCTCCGCACGGTCCGGCCTCCGCCACTGCCACAGTACAGCTTGGTATGCTCCGCACGGTCCGGCCTCCGCCACTGCCACAGTGCAGCTTGGTACGCTCCGCACGGTCCGGCCTCCGCCCTTGTGTGTTTGGGGTGTGACGTGCGAACGTGAGCAAGTTTGAGTGGCGTTCGGCCCGGCTCCGCTTCGAGGGGCGATCTACCAGCTGCCGGAAGACGACGCATCATCGTCTTTGGTACTATCATGGGACTGATATGTTTTCTCAGCCATCGAGACATACTGCGGCTTGTTGTGCTGCTGGCTGTGGTCCGTGTCATCGTGCTGGTCGCGGCCCCTGCTGTTCGCCTGCCCCTGCCTGGTGTCCGGCGCATTCCCGCCGGTGACCTTGGAGGCGGCGGCACATCGCTGGGTGACCGCGTGCCCGCCGGCATTGGGTCAGCGATGTCAGGCGGCCCGTCGGCGAACTCCGGCCGCCACCCTCGCCGGCGCAGGCGCGGCAGGCGCGCGCCTGGCGCGAGGAAGCGAGGGAGCAAAGGCGCCCAACGCCGACAGAGGAAT
Source organism: Imbricaverruca yamaguchii (assembly GCA_034440575.1). Classification (NCBI taxonomy): domain Eukaryota; kingdom Metazoa; phylum Arthropoda; class Thecostraca; family Neoverrucidae; genus Imbricaverruca; species Imbricaverruca yamaguchii. The sequence goes on along the minus strand of JAOTOL010001372.1, from coordinate 82,085 downwards.
ATATGGCCAGCTCCCAGTTCAAGACTCAAGATTTGCTTGCTGAACATCCAAAGCATTAAGCCAAAATTACTGGAAATGTCTGAAGTACTACATCGCAACAAGTATGACATCATATGCCTGGCCGAAACCTGGCTGAAGCCTGAGACGCCCAACAGATTGCTGCTGCTGCCTGGGTACCAGCTGTACCGGGCCGATCGCCCCGACGGGCGAGGGTACGGAGGAGTGGCACTGGCCGCCAGGGAAGGTACCAACGCGTCTCCGCTGAAAATCACAACGGCTGCCAACCATCCCAACAGCAAGCTGGAGACGTTGTGGATGTTGGTTAAACCAGACAGCAAGCGCCAATTCATCATCTGCACCGCATATCGTCCACCGAGACGGAATCTGACCGACTTGAAAGCGGACTTTGCAGACCTAGAAGCACAATTCCAGCGTGTGATTGTTGACTATCCGAAGTCCAAACTTTTTATTTGCGGAGATTTAAATTGTGACTTACGGAAACCAGACTCGGACCAAGGTAGGCGTGTGCTGTCTAATTTTATTTTTGATTACTCGTTATTTCAGTGTGTGACCTCGCCCACCTATTCAACTGGCTCTCTCCTTGACGTAGTTATCACCAACTGTCGTGACATTGTGCAGCACTGCCGTACACAATTTTGTCATTTTAGTCCGCATAGATTCGTTCGTTTTTCAGTCGATGTGCCCAGATCCAGACCGAGCGGCGCCACCGTTCGCACGCGTTGCTTTCGCCGTACCGATCCGAATGCTTTGCTTTACGATCTTTGTTTGGCTGACTGGAGTTCTGTTTTTAATTCTCCCTCCGTCACGCTCAAGTGGGACTGTTTTCTGAACATCTTTTTACCCACCATTGACATCCATGCTCCCATCAGGACTGTTAGAATCAGGAACCCTAGCGCCCCGGTCGTATCAGATGGAACTAAGGCTTTGATGTGTCGCCGCCGTGGTGCGCTGACCGTTTATGGGCACCAGTCCACGGAGTACAGGGAAGCCAACCGAGCTGTACGATCGGCGATTAGACGTGATAGCCGGAACGACGTTGAGCGGCGAATCCGTGAGGATGGGCAGAGGTCAATGTGGCGACATATCAGGTCATTTGTCGGCGGCAAGCAGGCCATTCGTAAGATGCCCGACGCGACAGTTGATGAGCTTAACCGATTTTTTGTCCGCGTGGGCCCGTGCGTGGCTGACGAGGTTAGGAGTATGGGAGCGACGCCGAGTATCTCCTGCCGTTTGCCGCGTGTCGGTGCCTGTGCTTTCACCCTGGAGTCGTTGTCGCTATCTCAGCTGCGAGCTATCGTCTTCGGGATGAGCGGGTCGTCGGCCTGTGGCGAAGACGGCATCAGCATCCACATGTTCAGGGTGTGCTTCGACTCGTTAGGTGGGGTGCTCCTGCATTTGGTCAATTCCAGCATTACCCAATCCGATGTTCCTGATTCTTGGAAGCACTCCCTCGTCCATCCCATCTTTAAGTCCGGCGATCCCTGTAACCCTTCCAATTTCCGTCCTATCTCCATCGTCCCAGTCATTGCGAAAATTGTAGAGCGTGCCGTCCACCAGCAACTCTACAATTACCTGTCCGATAACCACCTCCTCTCCCAAACTCAGCACGGCTTCCGTCCTCGTCACTCGACGGAAACCGCACTGACCTCCATATCTGACCAGATCCTATCCGCATGTGACCATGGAGAGGTGTCCCTTCTCTGCCTGCTGGATTTGAGCAAGTGCTTTGATGTGATAGATCACTCGAAACTCCTGTCAAAATTGAGTCTCCATAGCATCGATACTTCCTGGTTTTCGGCTTATCTTCAGAACCACACCCAGAGTGTCAGCCTTACTGACAGTCTGGGTGTCGTCCACAAATCTGCCCCGTTGCCCAACAGCATCGGCGTTTTTCAAGGATCATCTCTCGGACCTCTCCTCTACTGCGTCTTCGCCAACGACCTCAGCCTGTTCGCCGAAGGTGCAGTAGTTGTTCAATACGCTGACGACACCCAAATTTTGGTCAGTGGTAAGAAATCTCAAATTCAAAATGTTGTCACTCATATGGAAACAGTTCTGGCCTCCCTCGATATCTGGTTTCGAGCAAATGGACTGAAAATTAACGTAGCAAAGACACAGCTGATGATGTTGGGCAGCCCACAAAATCTGCGTGCCTTACCGGATGTCACAGTGAAATTTCGCGATCATCATCTACCCACCATTTCGGAATGCAAAAATCTCGGTATTATTTTCGATCGCTCTCTCAGCTGGGACTCGCACGTCTCAGAATTGACTCGGCGTTGTTTCGGAGTTCTGGGTGGTCTGTCGCATCTGAGGGGGCACCTTCCACCTGCCGTCATCTCCGCGCTGGTCAATGCTCTGATCTTCTCGCAGATCCGCTACTGTATTTCTGTGTATGGTAACGGAGCCAAAAGGAACCTATCTCGCATTCAAAAAATTATAAACTACTCGGCTAAGGTAATTTTCGGCCGCAAAAAGTTTGACCACGTTTCGGATCTGCTGAGGAGGTTGAGCTGGCTCAGCGCGGAGAACCTGGCGAGTTATCACACCCTTCGCCTCATACACAAGGTGCGTCTCCATGGTGAGCCAGAGTCACTGGCTCACGATCTCACCACCATGGCGGAGATTCGTGACCGGACCACCCGTCAAGACCACAACTTGTTATGTCCCCCGGTCCCGCACCGAGAGGGAAGAAGGGCTTTTTTTTTACAGCGCCCCACATGTACAACTCCTGCCACCTGAGCTGACGCGACTTCCCGTGTTGTTTTATGTTTGGTCCCCCCCGAAGGAAATACTTAACGAAGCGGCCCGCCCCGCGGACTGATAGACTGCTCGACTTGCTGTTATTTTATATATATATATTTTTTTTTATAGTTTAACTTGTAGTCTGTGATTTTGACTCCGCACGGTCCGGCCTCCGCCACTGTCACAGTGCAGCTTGGTATGCTCCTTGCACGGTCCGGCCTCCGCCACTGCCACAGTGCAACTGTGGTATGCTCCGCACGGTCCGGCCTCCGCCACTGCCACAGTGCAGCTTGGTACGCTCCGCACGGTCCGGCCTCCGCCACTGCCACAGTGCAGCTTGGTATGCTCCGCACGGTCCGGCCTCCGCCACTGCCACAGTGCAGCTTGGTACGCTCCGCACGGTCCGGCCTCCGCCACTGCCACAGTGCAGCTTGGTACGCTCCGCACGGTCCGGCCTCCGCCACTGCCACTGAGTGTCACAGTGCAGCTTGGTATGCTCCGCACGGTCCGGCCTCCGCCACTGTCACAGTGCAGCTTGGTACGCTCCGCACGGTCCGGCCTCCGCCACTGCCACAGTGCAGCTTGGTACGCTCCGCACGGTCCGGCCTCCGCCACTGTCACTGAGTGTCACAGTGCAGCTTGGAATGCTCCGCACGGTCTGGCCTCCGCCACTGCCACAGTGCAGCTTGGTATGCTCCGCACGGTCCGGCCTCCGCCACTGCCACAGTGCAGCTTGGTATGATCCGCACGGTCCGGCCTCCGCCACTGCCACAGTGCAGCTTGGTATGCTCCGCACGGTCTGGCCTCCGCCACTGTCACAGTGCAGCTTGGTATGCTCCGCACGGTCCGGCCTCCGCCACTGTCACAGTGCAGCTTGGTATGCTCCGCACGGTCCGGCCTCCGCCACTGTCACAGTGCAGCTTGGAATGCTCCGCACGGTCCGGCCTCCGCCACTGCCACAGTGCAGCTTGGTATGCTCCGCACGGTCCGGCCTCCGCCACTGCCACAGTGCAGCTTGGTATGCTCCGCACGGTCCGTCCTCCGCCACTGCCGAATAGCAGATGATACGTCATCACCTTCCAATTCCTACTCCAGATAGAAGGGACCTAGAATGGAACACGTATGCGATTCTTGCTATGGATGCTATCCAATACATTTTCAGTGGGCTTAGAACGGAGTGGCCATCCGGTATGGGCCTCTTAATGAGAAAGAGTGAGAAAGAGAAAGTATATGCATATATATATATATATATATATATATATATATATATATATATATATATATATATATATATCCATATAACTCTTTCTCGGATGTTAACATGTTCGAGGTACACTTCACAGATATGATGCCATATAGTACTGTTCCTGGAACACAACAATGGCCGTGCGACAGGTGGTCGTGGGACCCCGGTATCGAGGTATCAGGTGGCCGTCGGACCTGCATACCGGGGTGTCAGGTAGCCGTGGGACCTCTGTACCGGGGTGTAAGGTGGCCGTGGGACCTCCATAACGGAGTGTCAGGAGGCCGTAGGTGCCCCGTCCCGGAGTGTCAGGAGGCCGCAGGTGCCAGGAGGCCGCGGGTGTCATGAGGCCGCGGGTGCCCCGTCCCGGAGTGTCAGGAGGCCGCGGGTGTCAGGAGGCAGCAGGTCCCCCGTCCCGGAGCGTCAGGAGGCCGCGGGTGCCCCGTCCCGGAGTGTCAGGAGGCAGCAGGTGCCCCGTCCCAGGGTGTCATGAGGCCGCAGGTCCCCCGTCCCGGAGTGTCAGGAGGCCGCGGGTGCCCCGTACCGGAGTGTCAGGAGGCCGCGGGTGCCCCGTCCCGGAGTGTCAGGAGGCCGCGGGTGCCCCGTACCGGAGTGTCAGGAGGCCGCGGGTGTCAGGAGGTGGCGGGTTCCCAGTCCCGGAGTGTCAGGAGGCCGCAGGTGCCCCGTCTCGGAGTGTCAGGAGGCCCCGGGTGTCAGGAGGTGGCGGGTTCCCAGTCCCGGAGTGTCAGGAGCCCGCAGGTGCCCCGTCCCGGAGTGTCAGGAGGCCGCGGGTGTCAGGAGGTGGCGGGTTCCCAGTCCCGGAGTGTCAGGAGGCCGCAGGTGCCCCGTCCCGGAGTGTCAGGAGGCCGCGGGTGTCAGGAGGTGGCGGGTTCCCAGTCCCGGAGTGTCAGGAGGCCGCAGGTGCCCCGTCTCGGAGTGTCAGGAGGCCGCGGGTGTCAGGAGGTGGCGGGTTCCCAGTCCCGGAGTGTCAGGAGGCCGCAGGTGCCCCGTCTCGGAGTGTCAGGAGGCCGCGGGTGTCAGGAGGTGGCGGGTTCCCAGTCCCGGAGTGTCAGGAGGCCGCAGGTGCCCCGTCTCGGAGTGTCAGGAGGCCGCGGGTGCCCCGTCCCGGAGTGTCAGGAGGCCGCGGGTGTCAGGAGGTGGCGGGTGCCCCGTCTCGGAATGTCAGGAGGCCGCGGGTGCCCCGTCACGGAGTGTCAGGAGGCCGCGGGTGTCAGGAGGTGGCGGGTTCCCAGTCCCGGAGTGCCGTCGCCGGTCGGGCGGTGTTGTTTCGCTGGCGTTCCCACTGGCAGCGGGTTAGACGTGCCGGGACGCTGCAGCGGCTGCGGCCCGCCCCAGCCATGACGCCCCCGCCCGTTGTTTGAACTGTATATCCGTGGGCGAGCCGCGCGCTCTTTACTGGCGTCATGAACGCGTCACGCGCATCGGTGCAGTGTAAACTGGGTATGGTGCAGAGGCGTGTCGTGTTGCACTGCAATTGATTGGCCATTTGGGTTTGATGGCGCGTCTCGGTTGAATGGGTTCGACGGCACCTGGTCTGCAGTGCACTGTGGTGCTCACTGACCATCGTGTAGCACACCATGTGTACAATATAATCATTGGCCTGGGTATCACGGGCCACTTCATGACATAGGTGAAATTCGCCTAGGGAATTTTCACATGTGTTAACTATTTCAAAATGCGCGAATAAAAAGCAGGGAACTGAAATAGCTTTTATCTCTGGAATATCCCACAGGACATGGTATATACATATTATTATACAAAATATCCAACATAATACGTATGGAATATCCAACTCTTGGATGCTCTAAGATTAAATGAATCTGAGAAAATGTATCTTTGACACTACAAAATAGACGGTATTGCCTTTCCCGTGCCTTCAACTAGCAGCGTACTGGCAAATGTACGGTGGTAGGCAAAAATGTGACAACTTACAAGCTAACATCGGTGACTACTAACAGAAATTATGATTAGCAATATATCACCAGTAACTGTCACAAGTAGCCTGCCACTAGTAACCTATCACCAGTAACCTACCCCCAGTAATCTGTCACCAGCAACCTGCCATTAGTAATCTGTCATCAGTAACCTACCACTAGTAATCTGTCGCCAGTAGCTTACCACTAGTAATCTGTCACCATTAACCTGCCACAAACCATACGTCACCAGTAAACGATGACTAGTGATACGTCACTAGTAACCTGTCCATGGCAATAGGTCCCTCGTGTTCGCTTGCATTGTTCGCAGCTGAACAAATGGGAAAGCTCCCTAACACTATAATGGTAGGGAGATGAAGCATTTCCGAGCCCCTGCAGCATGGTTTCCATAGTGGATCGCTGCTTACCATGCCAGACATGTGGTACTGGTCGTGGATTTTGCACATTAATGCAAGATGTCGTTCAACGGAAATGGTTCGGTCACATGGTATATGCAACAATCCCGAAATGAAATCGGTGGGCTCATGGTATATGCAACAATCCCTGCTTAGCAAAGACTGATCTCAGAATCTACTCAATGAAGACATTTGGACAGAAAATGCGAGAAAACCAATTGACAACGTAGACTATTATCAAGGCTTTTCATCGTCCAGTGGCGTGTGCATCCAGACTGAGATTTAAGAACCCCAAAGATAATGGGATAAATTTAGGCCGATTGGAGGGTGCATATTTCTGAACACTACTTATGGTGCAAGCAGTTAAATGGGCATGGTAAAGTAGATTTTGTGTGTGATGCACTCCATAGCCGTCATTGTTAAGCTATAAAATAATTGGGGCATGCGCATTGGCGTACCGAAAGGGGAGGCATTGGAACAATTCCCCACCCCTGAGAGGTTGTGGGTCCCCAATATTCGCACCGGGGTTCCGGAAAATAATGGCGAGCCCTTAATAGTCCTGCCGATGTTCATAACAATCACACCGGGCCCATAAAAATAACATTTGGGCCCACAAAATGTCGCGCAGAGACCCCTGAAAATGATGCTAGGGCATCCACAATCCCACCAAGACCACTGAAAATCACATTGATGGCCTAAAGAAATAGTTCCGAGACCATAAAAATGACGCTGAGGACTTTAAAATATGGGACGGCATTCCTGAAAATACCACTGGAGCTCCCAAAAAGTTGCGCTGGGATCCCGAAAAGTCGCCCCCCCCCCCCCACGAAAATCACGCTAAGAGGCCTTAAAAGGTCGGGTCAGGCTCCTGGAAATCACACTGGGGGCCAAAACGACTCGCCGGTATCCCGACAATTACGCTGGGCGCCAGAAAGACTGGCCGAGCTGTCCAAATCACGTTGGGTCTCAAAAGGACGGGTCAGGATCCCTGATAATCGCACTGTGGCCCACAAAAGGTCGGACCTGGACCCCTGAAAAGCACGCTGGGAGCACAATAAAATTCGTGCCGTGGTTCTTGAAAGTCATCAAGAAGACGGGCTGAGCCCATGAAAATCATACTGGGGGCCTCAAAAGTTCCCACCTGGGCCCCGAAAACCACACTGGGGGTCAAAAAAGTCGTGTCTAGATTCCTTTAATAAATCAAAACGGGGACCCCAAAGGGATGGGCCTGCGCCCCCGACAATCACCCTGAACCTGAAGGTGCCAAAAAGTCGCACCCGGGCCGCTGAAAGTCACTTTAGGGGATCGACAGGTCGGTCGCACCTGCGTCCCAGCAGTCTCGTGGGGAACACCTAAATGAAATCGGGGCAACGAAAAAAAAAACAGTCCGGATATGGATAATAAGTATAGTGTCCCAGCAAATGCGTCAAAAGAAACAAAAATGTGTTCGGTCCCCAAAGAAGTGTCGAGGCCATAAAACTAGTGATAGGCATCCTAACTAATGATGACAGGGTCTAAAAATCACACTAGGGGCCCAAAACGTCGCACCGGAGCCCCACAATTCGCAGCTGGCCTGCCAAAAATCAATTCCTACCCGAAAAGTCATTTCGGGGCCACAACAATTCCGCCAAATACCCGAAAAACGCTTCGGGCCCCGGAAAGAAACGCCTTGGAGCACCAAAAAAAATGCACCGGAGCTCGAGGAATCGTAACGGGCCCAAAAAATAATAACGCAAAAGTCCTACAAAAATATAAGTTGATACCAAAAATCATAACGGGACTCCATAGAGAAAAACCCGAACACCGAAAAATTCAGAACAGGTCCCGAAAGGAAGTTCTCATGAGGGCCTTTCTACTCTGAAGGATGCCATTGGCTGAAAATAAACTCGTTGAGCATCCACCGTGGCATACCAAGGAGGCGAATCCCCCTCCCCCTCCATCCTGAAGATGTGGACACCCAAAACCCAAGAATTGCGCCGGGGTCCCAAAAAATAGTTTTGAGGCCCCATACATTCGCATCGGGCCCCCAGAATTAGAGATTAAAAACAAATACAGTGGGCACCAAAAACTTGCACTGGGCCCGAATATTTGTGCCGGGAATACAAAAATCGCGCTGGGGCATAGATAAGTACAACATACCCAGCGAACTAGCGCCGAGCCCCCAAATATCGCGATTTGATCCCGATTCATGTCGGTAGTCTTATAAGTTCTGGTCAGGGCATCAAACGTACCCCTCGGGTCTCCATAAAACTAGCGTCGATGGCCCCAAGTAAGATCAGCGCGGCCCCACAGTCGCATCGCAACCCAATAAGAGTCAAGCCGGAGTTCTCCGAAGTAAAGAGAAATTTAGAAAACTAGATATACGGGCCAGGCAAATCACTCCTTTGCCGAAACATACTACCAGATGCCCTAACAAATAGCATACCGGTCACCGAAAAAACGTATCGGAGCTTGAAAAATCGCGGCTTGACATGACAAATCGCCAGGAGCCGGAAAAATCTGGCGGTGGCTCGGACTTTACATACTTCAGAAGTCACCAAAAATTACGTCGAGCACAGAAAACTGGCGTCGGATCTACCAGAAACCACGCGCCTGGACCGGAAAGGTCGCGACGGGACCACGAGAAAATATACCGGAGCCCCACTATCATGATGGAGTCCCACAAATGTGAGTGAGGAACCAAAAATAAACAACGGGACCCTAAGAGCACAACCGAAGGACGAAAATGCACCCGGTCCTCCAAAGCGTATCGAGTTTGGCAAAAAGCGGCAAGACCTTAAAATATGAGTTGCAGCTCAAAGTAGCTACACTGACAGCTAAAAAAGCAAACACAACCGGTCCCTCAAAGCACATCGGGGCTTTGAGACAGCATGAGAGCCTCAAGAACAGGCTAGGGTCCTCAAAAATCGACATGGTCCTAGAAAAGGAACAAAAAGACCGGGCACTAAGTAAGTATTTCTGGGTTTGCGAAAATTCGCTGACATAAAAAGTATCGTCGGTGCAAAAAAAACAGCAACAATAAAACTTCTTTTTTAAAGCTAGTGTCACAAAAAATGTGCCAGACCCCTAACAATAATTGACTGGAGCCACAAATCGCATCCATAGACAAAGAAACACGGAAAGGCCCAAAAAAGAACACCTAATCTCCGTTCGGTAGCCAATCTTAGAGCGCATCTAAGGAAAGAGATGTGGTGCATCAAGGCTCAGCGGTTATCCGGATTTCTTTTTCAGCAGAAAACGTGGAAAGAAGAGAACTATTCAACAAACTGCATTCAGGATGGGATCCTGTGGCTGTAAAGTCTGAACACGTTATGTCTTTATGACATACCATGTGCTGTCACCTGTGAGCTATTTTGCACCGAATTGTTGGTCCACAAAATAAGCGCTTGCATTCTGTTTCACCCGGTTGTCACATGATGTAGTTGTAGAATTTCATTTGAAGTGGCGGATATTCTAAAGTGCAGTATATGTACTACCGAGATGATTGAGGTGGCTGATCACCTATATGTTTGAGTTAGGCCCTGAGTACGAACACCAATCCATGCACTTATATTTATTGCATTTTTATTTGCCACAGTCTGTCAGCCTGCCAATATTGGTCTGCCACACACTGGATTTTAAAACAATCAACCAGCGTTCACCTGTCTTTCCTGCTTCTAAACCTCTTCAGCACCAATCATTAGACATATTTTGCTATGGGCCAGCAAGTAAGCTACATTCTTGCTTGTTCTTTCTCCTGACTAACATCGGTAAACATTTACAACGGTACAACGGGGCATCTTAAAGGCGTATAGTACTATATCATGGCAACTAGGGCACACCACATACCAATTAGTGAGGCTGTAATGTGCTTGCACCCACCTCCCTTCACACAAACCTATACATATAGCGGAAGTTGAAGACATTTTGTTTGAACACTAATACTAAATGGTTTCACTCGCACCAGGAAGATAAACCTATTATTACACAGAAATCAATCGGTCATGAAAAGAGTTCCAAGTCCAACGAGAAGTGTGAATCTGAAAGTACTTATGCTGCGATGATCGTTCTTTTCACGATCACATGTTGCTGTTAGCCATAGGTGCGCCCTCGGGTTTGTCTCCTTCCCACACACTTAGCGGTGAAAGTTGTGTGTTCAGTGTTAAAATTATCGGATTCTCCATCCAAAAGTGCTTAACCACGGTACTTTGCGAAGTTCCTGGGTGCGCCCCTGCTATTGACCTTGTCCCACCCACTATTTGAGAAGTTCCTACGCCTATGTGTGCGGGTAATGTATAATGCCAAATGTGCTTGGTTTGTGATGCGCGGCGTAAGCTGTCGTGCTCCCACACAACACCATAACAAAGGGATCCTCCAGCTTCAGCCGCCAGGCCACTTTGGGCTCGACTGAGACGTCCTGGGAGTGTTTAGCTTCGTCTGGCAACAGAGGAACGGCCTGAGGGTGGACGGGCCTATTGAAGCTTGGTGGCCCACTGAAGCTGAAGGGATCCCTTGGCAGGATTCGCTTTTGCATTTAACCCCTACAAAAGGCAAATGGGCACGGTTGAAAATATACTTGTAAAAATCCGACACTTTTGCGATTTTCCAGACCGGTTGTTCTCCCTCCTCCCCACGTGCAATGGAAGCCGCGCATCTCTTAGCTAACACCTGGACACGTCCCTGTCTCAGACTAGAGCATTGGATGCCCCAGCTTCATTCGTGACAATTCAAATTCCTTGCGACTGTAACGCTTTAGCTTGAAATTTAATCAACCTTGATTCGTCTAGTGACTGGTGCTAAAGCTGCTGGTGAACATTGGCAGATGACAGAGTCCGTGGATGGCTGGTCCACGGTCCGTGGATGAAAGTGGTTCATGCCATCAAAAATGCAAATGTGTAGTGTTCGAGTGATATTACTTTGGTTGTTCAAACAGGTGTGTGAAATGATACATCATCGATCATGGAATTCCGATTGAATGTACTGAGGAGTCTGCAAAATGCTTTTTAAAGGCGACACGTTGAAATTGTTAGCACACGAGTTGAAACTATTCGCACATGAGTTGAAATTGTTCGAGCACTAGTTGTGATCGTTAGCAGACGAGTTGTAATTATCCAACCACGTCACGAAACTGGGGTTCACGAAAATCCGGTAGCATTTCGCCTGGCGAATTGCATGCTCATGTCAATCGTGTCGAGTGTTGTGCTAGTGAAAAGCAGAAGTTCGCTGGCATATGCGGCGCGTGAAACGTTCACATGTCGAAACCACTTCGTCATCGGTGGCCGCCTGTGAAGTGCCGTGCGATCGGTTGAGGTGGTGCGAGTGGCCGAGCGCTGCAGCCATTGGGCGGTGGGCGGTAATTCCACCATGTCCGACCCAAGTGTTGGCACGGCGCCGCCTCTACGCCCGCTGCCAACGGCTGCCTGAGAACGGCACGGAAACTCCAGTCATGATTCACTATCCGAACCAATGATCTCCGCAGCCGGCTCGCGCCATCTGTGAGGTGGTGCGGAAACTGGTCTATCTGTGAGATGATGGGAAGCTGGTCTCTGCTTGGTCTGTCGCGGCCTTCGGTGTTCGCCCTGCGATGTGGACACAGGCCACGTGACGTCAGCACCGACGGCGAATAGCTGGCGCTCAGACGGTATGGCGCTGAAGCCGAAGTTGTCAGAGCAGTGGGGAGCAGCGCTGTCGCACCGTTCAGTCTGTCAGTGGCATTGGTTCGCTGTCTGCACATTGGTTCACTGTAGATGTGATCCACCCTGCGCAGAAGATATTGCTTTCCATCACTGAGATAGTTGTTTGATCCATGAGCTAGCGGTTTCATCGCCCCGTTGTGCTATAGCGACGACCATTTTTTCCATTGATGCGAAATTGATGAAAACTAACGACATAGGATGGATGAATTCAAAGAAGTGGATACAGGCTAAAACTTACAGTATTAAGCGTCTTATGCAGAGTTTTTATGTGCATGTCATTATCATTATCGTAAATACTGATTGGCATCATCTTGTTAATCAGTCATCCATCATTCATCATCTACATCTTGTCTCGCCATCTTTAAAACTGCTACCATCGTCAAAATATGCGTGGTCCCTGCTCATTGTACAGTTCACTAAAGATGGAAAATATCTTGTCACCCACATGCTGACGCAAATCGGCTATAATTTATGCGCAGTCCGTAAGTTAGTCCCGAATTTGTAACCTGTGGGAAATCATTAGCGGTCATTCTGGCACGGCAGACGCAAAGCCAGTACTTGATGAGAATACTGGTCATCCGAATACAGTCGTCCTGCGCGGCGCTCTCCACCGGACTGGCACCAGCTAGGCGGTCGTCCGGCCTAGGGTCACACAGGTCACGTGACATGACGTGCCGGGCATCTGATTGGCCACCCCTCAGCCGGAGTCGGCTGCATCATCACCGACTGAGCCATGTCATGAACCCTTTCTCTTTGAATGCAAAATGGCCGCACCTCAAAGAGTATATTGCAGGGAAAACTGCTAGAAAGCAAGCGTAAAATGCCATGTCTAATTGTGCTTATTCGCTTTTAACGTTTATGACATGCAAACTGAAGACTTAATCTCACACAGGTGTCACGTGCAAAGGTCAAGGTGGCCGTTTTTGCTTCTTTCCTCGTTCTGGGTAGATTGCATTATGGCGACTAGATTAGATGTACTTGAATCTCCAAGTGGCCTACGTTAAGTCGACAGTGACCCACACCCACACACTTTTTGGCATACATATATCCATTTGGCATCTGGCATATCACATATCTGGCATGCATGGCATCTTGCTCATTTATAATGATTTATCCACACCTGGGCTATTTTCGCCTCCCATCAATTATTTGTTTATTATTGCCATAGAACTGAGCGACTTGGAGTCGCCGGGCGCTCAACCTGTCCTGACCTGGCTACCCACCTCGATTCACTAGTGTGACGCATGACCCACTAGTGTCACGTGTTATCCACTAGTGTCACGTATAATCCACTAGTGTTACGTGTGATCTGCTAGTGTTACGTGCGATCCACTAGTGTCATGTGTGATCCACTAGTGTCACGTATGGTCTACTAATGTTGTTGCGCTCCAGGGTTGGACGAAGCTGACGGTAGACACATCGGAAGAGTTTCTGTCCCCTCTATGGCTTCGATTGGGGCCCGAGTCTATGGAGCATACTCCGAACCGGACCGGCCGGAGCGTCAGTCAGGAAAACCACCGAGCCGCGCGTCGTCAGGACTTTGGTAGATAACGGATATTAAAGCGAGGGTCACATACCACTCGGCTGTGTCAAGGGAGTCATGCCATTAGGCTGTGTCAAGAGAGGGTCACACACCACCGAGATGTGCCATCGTCAGGGCGCTGGTAGAGAACGGATATGAAAGTGAGAGTCGCATATCACTGGGCTGTGTCCAGGGGTTCACATACTACTTCGCTGTGTTAAGGAAGGGTCACACACCACCGAACTGTGTCATCGACAGGGCGCCGGCAGAGAACAGATATGAACGTGTCACATATTGAAGATTGGCATATATTGGCGCTGGTGGAAAACGGATATGAATGGGTTACATTGGAAGACAACAGCACGACCAGATGGCATACGGTCAGGAGACAGTCTGCGCTGAACGCCGATGTAGCTATCTAATTTCAACCCTCGATTTACTACACAGTCATAAGAAGTGTTAAAATGCTGTGCATGAACGTAGGCCCGTTCCCTACCCACCCCATAGTACTGGCTAAACTGTGGGTTGGATAGCAATCTACCGATCACTATTCCGCTGAAAATGTTTGCGCTAGGCAAAATTGATCCTGGAATGTTGAATACTGGATATGTCGTGCCGCTGAACTGCACCTATCCAGTGCACCTATCCACTGCTGCTTCCAGTTCGCCACATAGCAATCCGCTGGCTACATACTGCGCGGCAGTAATTAAGACATAAAGATATAAAGACATAAAAGATTAGCGCAACTATGAGCCACAAGGGCCCTTCTTGGTTGCACTCTGTACACTCAACCAGTTGCCCACCAAATCCGTCGATCAGCCCTCCCTGTAATACTGAAAAGCAAGCCCTCTATTCTTATAATGATTGTCTATGCTGTTTTTAAAGACGTTCAATGTGCTGTTACTTACAATGGTTTCTGGCAGCTGGTTCCAGTGTTTTACTACCCTGTTGGTGAAGAAAGACTGGCTTAACCTTGTTCTGCTGTGGTTAACTTTAATTTTGAATTGATGACCTCTAATTGCATCATTTCTGTTAAATTCAAACATTTCCCCAAGATATCCCCTCTCCTGACCATGGACAAATTTAAAGACCTCGATGAGATCTCCTCTCAGCCTTCTATATCTAAGTGAAAACATATTCACTTTCTTCAATCTTTCCTCATATGCCAGATTGCTTATGCCATTAACCATTTTTGTAGCCCTCTTTTGTACTCTCTCTAAAAGCCAACAATCTTTTTCATAGCTAGGAGACCAAGCTTGGATGCAGTATTCCAAATGTGGCCTGACATATGCACAGTAAAGTTTCCTGATGACTTCCTCAATTCTGTATGATACATTCCTATTTATTGCCCCAAACATTCTCAGTGCCTTCCTCCTGGCTTCCTTCGTCTGTTCTGATGCCACCAATTTTGTGTTTAGAATAACACCTAAATCCTTCTGTTGAGTCACTGATAGCACTTGGCCACCCATCAAGTATCCAGCCTTCATATGCTGCTTACCTACATGCATGATTTTGCACTTATCAAAATTAAATTTCGTTTTCCATTCTTCAAATTCAAATTCATTCCATTCTTCAAATTGTCCTGTGGCGAAGTTCAAAAAGTCCAAGAGATTTGTGAGGCATGATCGCCCTTTTCTAAACCCATGTTGAGTATCTTGAATCAAGCTGTTTCCTTCCAGATAACTAACTATTTTATCCTTGATAATTGATTCGGGTACCTTGCAGACTAGGGATATTATACTTACTGGCCTATAGTTTTCGCTTTCCCTCTTTCTCCTTTCTTGAAAATAGGAACTATATTTGCCCTTTTCCAATCTGTTGGAATTTCATTTTGTGAAACAGATCTATAAAATATTATACTAAGTGGAAATGCCAGTTCCTTTTCAGCTTCCTGCAATACCCTAGCATAAATTTCATCAGGTGTTGCTGCCTCGTTTGGCTTTATTTTCCGGATATGATTGAAAAAAACATCACTACCAATGAAATCAACATCATTTATCCGATCACATGTCACTGAACTATGGTGTACGGTCGGCAGATTGGTCATATCTTCCAATGTAAACACTGATTTAAACTGCTTGCTCAGCTCCTCAAACATCTCAGTATCCTCACCCAATATAGTCCCATTTACTTCCAATGGACCAATTGTGCTAGAAACTTTACTCAGCTTGTAGAAACTAAAAAACTTTTTGCTGTCCCCATTACAGTTCTTAGCTAAATCCAATTCTTTTGCTCGCTTTGCTGCTCTGGTTTTTTGCTTCACAGTGTCCCTAGCTTTTCGATACGCCTTTAGATTTACGATATTTGAAGCTTCCTTAAGCACTCTAAATGCAGCTTTCTTAGCCTTAATTGCTTCTATCAAGTCTGGTGTAAGCCATGCTGGCTTTCCTATCCTTCTTTTGCGCCTTCGCTTTTGGGGGACAAGTCTAAGCTGAATTTCCTTCAAATAAGGTTTTAATTTTTCCTACATTTCACAGGCATTTAAATTGGAGAATTCTTCTTCCCATCTTATGGCACTTAAAGCCGCTCTCCTGCAGTCAAAGTCTGCTTTGTTGAAATTTGGAACGTTTACCAAATTATCCTTAATAATTTCCGCTACATGTGCCTTGAATCTAATTATGTTGTGGTCACTTCTTCCCAGAGTTTCTCCTACAGTCAAGTCTTGAACCAAGGCACTTAAATCTGAGAATACAAGGTCCAAGAATGAGCCATGCCTGGTAGGTTCCGTTACAAATTGGTGTAAGAACAGGTCCTCTTCAAAGCATTTCCTAAACATTTTGCATGATGGGGAGCCAACACCAACATGTCATATCATTTTAGATTAAAGTCACCGAGAATAAGGCACTTCCTCCGAAAGTTTCTACTGATTTCCTCACAAATCACCCTATCAAGCTCCATTTGGTGAGAATGTGGCAGGGTTCCTGATGGGTAGAAAGCTCCTATCCTCAGTGTATTGCTGTTACCTTTTCCCACAGCGACATCAAGCCAAATGGACTCAACAGACACATTTTTATCCCCACCTGCTACTTTTTGAGAACTGAATAAGCTATTCACATAGAGCATTACACCACCCCCTTTCACTGCTGAACCCCTATTGCATGAAAACATGTTGCATCCCTGGAACTCATAGTCCTGCAGGTTATCTCCAAAATACCCTTCACTGACCCATGCCTCCGTAATGCAAACAAAATCTGGTTCCTCCCCAGCAACATAACACTTGAACTCATCAAATTTGGATCGGATACTCTGAGCATTAAGCATCATACACTTAACATACGCTCCATAACCACCTTTGGGTTTTTCATGCTGAGGAGTTCTTTTATCACTGGATGAACTACCACTCTGCCTCCTTGAACTACTGCTGTCCCTATTTGCTGACTTTGAGGTTCTATTGCCTTGGCTGACACTATTTGAATATCCTTGAGATGGCAATGCAATTTCAAGTAATGTATATCCCCACCGTACAGCTGGCAAGATACCGCGCCGCAGCAACGTATCTCCCCACGTACCGTTTGCTACATACTGCGCCTCAACTATGTATCTCCCCACCGTACCGCTGGCTACATACTGCGCCGCAGCAATGTATCTCCCCACCATACCGCTGGCTGCATATTGCGCCGCATTAATGCATCTCCCCACCGTACCGCTGGCTGCATACTGCGCCGCAGTAATGTATCTCCCCACCGTACCGCTGGCTACATACTGCGCCGCCGAGCTGTATCTTCCCGTCACGCCGTTGGCTGCATACTGAGCCGCCGAGCTACGAGTATATCTCTGCGGTGCGGCCAGCCACGATGCGCTTCCCGCTCTATTTCCCCGCTATGCGGCGAATTGCGACTGTCTCATCTGCATATAATGTGCCACCCGACAGTCGTTAAGCTCGCTGTTCTGTTCAAATGGCGACTTAGTTTAAAGCGAAAGAACAAAGCGACGACATTATGAAAGTGGACGTATTGTACGGGATGTGTTCGTGACAAGTTATTATTTCGCCGTTTAAATAAAGCAGCTTCAGTTGGTTAAATTTAGCCTCCAGAGTTCCAGTACATTCTTTGTCATCCGCTCTGCGCAGTTGCCGCGTGGTTCTCCATTAGGCTGAGCGGTATCGATGTTAATTCGATTAGCAGTGGCGTTCTCATGGACAGAACGTGTCGCAGCAGTACTGGATCAGGCTCAGCCGTAATCACATACACCGCGTTATGTGCAGGGTTCCCATGATCCTTGCATGGATTAGTCTCAACCAGCCAAGGCCAGACAATCGGCTGGTCGCCTTCCCATAAACATCTTCAGAGTACATGATATGTTTTCATCGCTGCACGCGAAGCAAATATATGCTGACGGAGATACCGGGTGAGCGATGCAGTGGTATATACGTACGCCAATGGTATATACGTACGCGCGGTTGGACGAGGAACTTGCGACGAAGTGGCGAGATTAGGAGTATCGGGCTCTATGCTAGTGGGTCAGGAGATTTGGAGGAGGTAGCAGATGTGCTGATTGAGCAGTACTGTTGATTCATTCAATCAGATCGATGTTCAGTTTGATTATTCAATCATGACTCAATCCAGCAGGTAAAATAATATATTGGTTCAGTATTGAACCAATATCTATGAAGTCAACAAAATGTGATGCAATCATGACCCTGCCACCAAAAGAAAGCATGCATGTCGATTCACCAATGGTTGTGCCCGTTTTCATTGAACAAGCCAGTCATGGTTTGAATTTATTCCGATTCAGCTCATAGATACTTGAAAACAATCAAATCTGGTTCAGTTGGACAAACAATTTGATTGATTGGCCTGTCCGAACTCAGTGTTAGTTGTTTGAACTAACCGTCACAACCACGGTCAAGGCATCAACATACTGTAGGGCTGCGCAGGGCTGTGCTCAGTAGTAAATGTTCAAAATAGAATATTTATAGCAATAAGTTATCATTATCGGATATGCTCGGTAAGATTGGAACTTAAATGACATTTAGCATGCCGATTTGTTTCGTTGAACAGAACCCACTCAACAACTATGCAAAAAAAGTATCCACATCGTTTGATAGACAAGTTTAATTTCCTACCGGTGCCTGTCCTAAGCCGGTTTGCGTGCGCTCATTTCCAACATTTATCGGCTCAGTGCCCGGATTAGGTTCGGACTCAGTAATCGGATCAGAAGTGTTCCCATGACTTGCGTAAACCGGACTGATGTCTTAAGTCGGATTAGCGGTGACCATGGATACCGGCTCAGTGTACTTATATCAGTGACTGACGAGTGAAGGGTGAAGAGTGCCTTGTGACAAGTCGCGACGTGAGTGACACGGTGACATCCGGTGATGTATACCGTGACATTGTCATTATCTAGTGACCCTGGCGGATCTAACTGTCGTCAGTGACATCCAGTGGTGTGTACTGTGACATTGCCAGTATCTAGTGACGTGACGAACCGAACACTATGTCGTCAGTGGTCGGTTTCTGACTGAACTTACTCGGCCGAAGTAGCCCCCAGTGGTAAATTGGAAGGGTAAAATTAAGAGACGTGAGAAAACTTCGCTGATGCCTCCAACGTATATAAGCCATTTGAGCCTAACCGCTGGGTTATAGCAGATAAAAAAGGTCCCGCCATTCAGGTATCGCGAATTTGGATTTTCTGACCATCTGCCGGCCAGGACCTACCACGGCTGCACACAAACGACGGATCCAGAACAATGTGTCTACACAAAAGTAACAAACGGACATACAGAGGTTGTCATACATTTAGTTTCTGGCCATCCTCTTCGCGTCCCCTCCTCTCACCATCTTCTCCAGGGTTCCCTAGATGCTGGTGTACTGAATCGTCGCCTTGTTGCTCCTCTTCCCCAGCAGGGACATCAGCGCTTCGCCGCCCTCAGCAGCGGTCTTCTGTCTTCTCTTCCCTGTCTCAAGAACGCTGATTTGTACCTTGAAGAGAGGATGGATCTTGGGGAAGAGGGTGGAGCTGTCCCTGGCAAACAGTATCTCGGACTTCATCCTCTTCACCTTCTCCTTGTCCTCCAGATCCTCCCTGGCCAGATACGTATCCACTTCACTGGTGTCAGTGAAAGGTCCCCTTGGACTTGAGGAAGTCCAGGATGTCCAGCCTCCTCTCTTCCTTCTTCTTGGCTAGCTCCTGCTTCTCATCCGATCCCTTCTCCTGACTCCTTTTCATCTTCTCGCTCCACATCAGCTTCAGTTCCTTGACATCCTCCATCTCCTTCTTGCAGCTTCGGAGGTTGTCCGGCTTGCCTTCTCTCAGGGGCTGGGTCTTCTGGAGTATGATGGACATGCTCACTGCGTTCAGGTTCTTGAGCTTCTCCAACCTGTGGTCCACCTTACCACAGATCCTCTCCATTCCAATGTTATGGACTGGAGTGTCATCTACGTTGACTGCCTGCTCCCGGATGGGAAACTGAGGAGGGAAGGCTTCCTGATCTATGCAATAATCCCTTCGCTGCCTGGCCAGCACAATCCTCAACTCTGCCATGGTGAGGTTTCCCAGCTTGATCACCTCCTCCCTGTACTGCACTAACATGCCGACCAAAGCCTCCACCGCCTCCTGGCCGTAGTTCTCCTTGACGCCGGTGAACAGGTCTTGTCCCACACCATCCAGCATAGGCCTGACACAGCTGAAGAACTCTATGTCCACATGTCTCGCCATGCTGCTGTAGAGTCCCTTGTAGAACGCGGTGAGGCTGCTGTGGGTGGCCCCCTCATGGATAGTGATTGCGTAAAAGGGCTCTACCAGGTGCAGGCCGAGGGTGACCCACACCACCAGGACAGCCTTCGGTAAGGCAATTCCATGACCTCGCTCACCAGACAGGCCAGTCTGTTGTTGATGTCCGGGAACTGCTCCAGGAAGTTGCCGATGATGTCAAAGTTGTAGATGGCGATGGTCGCGGTTTTTGACGTCCTTGTAGTAGAACAAGTTCCCCTCCAGGTCCCTCTCCTTCAGGAAGACCATGTACTCTTTGTTCCAGTTCCATGGTTTGTGACTGTATTCTGGAGCGATCAAACGCAGGATCATATCGAGAGCCTGCCCTGCCAGACTGGAGTTCTTGGAGTCATAGTCTAGATCCACCATAAAACCCTTCACTACTTGCGCCGTCTTCATGTCTGACTCCACTAGCCTCATGACCTTGTTCATTCCAGCAACGAATCCTAGGGTGGTGTGTGTGCTGCAAAATATTTGTCCCGCTTTGGTCTCCAGACTGTGCATCTCTGCCATCAGTGAGGCAATCCGCTTGTTGTGTTCAGTACTGTCGGCCGTATGCGTGTCCACCTCCTTGTACAGCTTCGCAGATGTCATGCCCTTGCACACCACCATGATCTACATGCCCACGCCGACTTGCATGGCGACATCCTCAGCCTTTTCTCCGTAGATTGGAAGGATTGGAATGGGCAGTGGACAACTTTGGCCCACGTGCAGTCCCTGGACAATGAACTACCTGACCATTTTCTTGGTGGTGCTG
The DNA here is from genome assembly GCA_034440575.1 of Imbricaverruca yamaguchii. Taxonomy (NCBI): domain Eukaryota; kingdom Metazoa; phylum Arthropoda; class Thecostraca; family Neoverrucidae; genus Imbricaverruca; species Imbricaverruca yamaguchii. Next base: position 61,061 of record JAOTOL010001372.1, on the reverse strand, counting down.
TCCGAGGCATGAGTGATGGCCCTGCCATCCTGCTTCCACTTCAGGACCTCCTCTACCTCCCTGGCCATCCCCTCCACCTCCTGCAGCTGGAGGGTGGTCTGTGGGGGCTGTGTCTGCATCGAATGTGTTTTCATTCTCATTGGCTATTTTCCAGTTCATTCCAAATAAAGTTCCAAAGTTCCAAAGTTTTGAAACGTTCCATATAAAAAGTGAATAAATTAAAAAAGGAAAACAACTGAGAACACGTGACAAAGCGCCGCTGAGAGCCGTAAAATCTGCCCCCTCCCCAAATGTACGGCGTTTGTTTGCTTCCGACTATTTGCAGCCAATGTCGCACACCCGCCAAGTGAAATTTTTATAACGTAATCGTTAAGCAGACGGTTGTTTCTTGAACACAGATATTTCAGATGCCTTAGATGCCTGCTTTCAAATGCCTTAGAAAATAGTTCTGCAGCCAGTAGAAATATATGCGTTATATGGTCAGGATACATTTCTACTGTAAAGGCATTTTGACGTACGTTATTCTTGGCCTTCTGTCCCATGTGTTCCCAACTGATCGTCAAGTATGATTTACTTATAGCGGGCACTTTACTAAACAAATGAAACAATTATATAGCCAGAGTGACTTATATATACCCCTGGAATCTGGTAGCACCACTCATGTCATCTGATTTTCATCTTCAGCTTTTCGGCCTAGTTATCACCGGGGGCTACCGAAGGCGATACTGAGCTTGCGGTGTCCGCAGGGTGCCGTGCTCCGACCTGCTGATTTATTGGGCTCCGACTGGGCTCCAGCTGTGCTCAGACTGGGCTCCATCTGGGCTCCAACTGGGCTCAGACTAGTTTCCAACTGGACCCAATGGACCGGGGCGGAGTTGCGGTTCTTGTTTGTGATAGGTTTCACTGTGAGCCACTGCAGACACCCCGCGCTGTAGTTGCGGGTCATAACTAAGAGATGAATTGGCTGAAATGCGCGAAGGCAAATGCGACTCACTCTTAGCTGCACCAGAACCAGGATCGTCTGCACGGTACACCAGGACATAGTGTACCATGCAGACACGTAGCCAGCCGAAATCGCTAGGGGGCGTAAGCCCCTTCCGATCCGATGTCATCCAGTGCATAGGTTGCAGGTTTGTGACGCAAATCTGCGGTCTTCCCTCCCCTCCAACACTCCTTACTGGACTCATGAAGGTAAGACGCACGAAAAAAAATATTCGGGTACACCGTTAATACTCCATTATACTCTACTCTGTTAATAATGTAGCGTTCTCTACTCTATTAATACGATATAAATTTGAATTCCATTTTTTATTTCACGGCATGGGTGCAATGTTTGTCCAAACAGGAATACTCAGACCGTTATTTATCACCTCGATGAGAAGATGACAAAATTCGCCCCTTCACACTGCATAATATATATTTTCGTGAGCTCTTCCTCCCTTCAAGAAAATCCCGGTTGTGCACCTGGACAACGGCTCCATGTCAATGCACCAAATTATGGAATTTGTTGTTGCGAAATTCACCGTTAATCCGGCCTCGTTTTCTGCAAAATATCCCCCCCCTCCCATCAGATTTTGTTTACATGAAGATGCATAGGGTATGGTGTTGACGTTCAGTTTAAGTGCGCGTATAATTTACCTTTAGAGACAATGTCGGCTCCCAGGCTGGGGAGCTGGAAGAGCCATGACACGTGAGAATTGACGCACAGAATGACTTGGCATGGTATATACGCCGTGTTTTGTGCGGAGGGGGCGAGCAGAGGTATGGCCACGAGCGAGAGCGTGAGCTGTGGGAATCTAGGGACGACCAGAACAAACGTACGCTTCGTCCTGCGACACCAGGAGGTGGCGCTTGACTGCGACACAAGCGACACACTGTGTCGGTCTGCTGGGTCGCTCCGCCGTGCCACTAGTTTCAGACTGTGCCGTCGAGCTGCATTGTTCTGCCGTGATACAGGCTGCATGGCATGCCCCGGGCGATTTGGAATCGGGCGTGACATCGGCTACATATTTGTATCAAAACGCTATACTGCTCCCCTGTGAAACCTGGGACCGCGCTGTAGGTTCAAAGCCTGGAACATTTGAACGCCGTAGTGAAGGCGAATATGACTCTAGTTTTAGACATGGGTGATTATTTCCATAGGTTATTTAATAGGCCGTGTAGTTGAATGGAGATATCATTTGCAAGAAGTTCACGTTGTTTGGATTGCTGGCTGTGTGAAAAGGCAGATTGCTTATGACAGTAATCTAAGCAATCTGTATATTTTGTGATCAACTGTTAAGGAAGCATATTATTATTTGCTGGAGGAGTGCTTCGATGACTGGTGACCAGTTAGCCTCATGTGAGAAGCCTGTGACGAATCTGCGGCCACCTGGTTATGGAATTACCCCACCCATTTACGGGTTGCATAGTTACCCGATTGCCAATCACGCCGGTCACGGTCCCGGTCATGCCGCTTCACCGGTCGCGGATCGGAGACGGTTGCTTAGCACAAGAAAAGGAGACCTATTTTGTGGTGACGATTCTCACACCAGATTTTCTCCCTTGGAGTTCACCCACCGTGTGGATTGTGCTCACTGATCCCTCGCTTGAGGGGCCCATTTATTTGCGTGGTGCATATAGCACTCCGGTCAAACGGAACGTCAACGGAATGAACAGACGTTGTCGCCGCCATCGGCGCCGAAACGCAGCATAACTCTAGCTGTCCCATACACTCAGCACAGAGTACGTAAATCTCCCGAACGCTACTGCCCGTTCCGCGCTGCTAAGCCTCGGATGCAGAGGCGTAGAAACTGCCCCAAAACCTGGGGGCGGGAGGATGGTCAAAAGTCATTTGGATGTAGATTATTTCCATCCAACTCTCATTGTGTCCACGTTCAACTCGTCGAGAGTTTGAGGCAACCCTACCCTCTGCGGGGGGCGCTTGAGCCCCCCCCCCCGCGATTGCTACGCCCATGGCTGGAGGGCGCGAGCGATGTGCCGCCGTCGCTGCGGTCGTAAATTCAGGCGCATACTCGCCATTCCTCTGGCACTGGTTGGCCGCAGAGAAGGTGTCGTAACGCATGCGTCACGCTGGTCGAGAATAGAACGGCGATTGGCCGGGCGCGCATGCTACTATCTGGCGGACCGTGTCCGGCTGCCAGCTGCTCACATGCGGGTAGAGCCTCGGCTACTAGTTGCCGACTGTTTACTTGCACACACGCCATGTCACCAAGCAGCGCTGGTGCGAGTCTAAACAAATAACGGGCAAAGATTGAAGCGGCCATGAAAACTCCACTTGGTTTGCTGCACCAAGTGAAATCGTATACCGTAGCGATATCATGATCATCGTGGGTGATGATCAGGGAGCTATTCGTCTGGTTTCAAAGCATACGAGTTTGCCTTCCCACGGACCAGGTTTAGCTGGAGGAGCCAATGGTACAAGAAGACGGAGATGAAGGTGCGCAGTAGGTAGCATGGATGCTACTATATATAGTTGGTTAGAGGCCTGATTACCTTTTTGATAGCCAAAGCTGCACTGAAAGCCATTTTACCTAGTGTATGCCCATAAATCCAATAGTCAAGCTTCAGCCAGATTGAGGGGGCTAAATTAATGATTAAGGGGCCAGTATCTCCCCATTAGCATATACAAAGTTACACACTCCACTGGTAGACAGCAGAACCACGTTTGTACCGGTGGAGTCCCCTAACATTTCTGATCAAGATTTCATTAGGTCGAGCTGAGTGCTTCTTTTTACTTTCATATTTATTGGCTTCTTTCTCGTGATCGACCTGCAGAAAAATGTTCGTAGACTATCACTCGGGCCCAGTCAACAAATATTCCCGAAGCCAAGGTCTGCATGTAGCATCATGGGTGTAGACCCATGATGGGTCTACATGTAGCATGGGTCATATAGCATCATGGGTCTACATGTAGCATCATGGGTCTACATGTATCATCATGGGTGGTCCACGTGTAGCATTTGGCCCTCGCAGTGCTTCAACCGCAGAGTTCTGCTACCGAATGGAACAAACATGGATGTAACCATTTGGGGGGCATGTCCCCCCAATTTCTGAAAAGTGGCGATTTGTCCCCCCCCCCCCACACACACATCACTTTTTCCGTCTTCGCCAAGCCTCGCTACCTGAGTATCATCGCCGCAAAATTATACTTAATCATCTAAGAGTCAAAATATATACGCAAGAGAATCCCCAACAATACTAAAAGCAGATCTAGCCAATCAACGAGCTTCACAGGCTATCTGTCGTCACGAATTCTCCGAATGGTAAATCAGCAAACGTTACAAATTACTGCTCGCAGGCCATTTTTGAATAACATGAACATTGACCACCTTTTTTTTAAAGTCCGCCACTCAAGATCGGGTGAACAGAAGCGTCTTCTCCTCTTACCCAACGACTGCAAGCATTTTACATTAACTCCATAAAATGAACAGTAAAGCAAATTATTCAGAATTCACGTTAATTTTCAAAGTCAAAAGTTCAACTCATTTTTTCGATCGCTCCGCGTTTTTTTGTTCTTCTCCCAAAGCTACCCATGCTTGGCATCAAGAGAATGCTCGTGGGCAACCCTCGAGTAACATTTCAACCCTGGACATCTAAGACCATGCCTGAAGGTCAAGGGTTTGTTTAAGTTTCAGAGTCGTCGCGATTCGTGGCTATGTCTTCAATTTGCATTAGGTGGGTGTCATTCGACGTGGCTTGCCGTACGGTGCCAGAATGTTGAGATATTGAAATAATTTCAAAGGTGTCGGAGGTCCGGCGTGGATACAATGATTGAGTGTAAGAGGAATAGGAGGGTTAAATCTATTTTTGTTTGCAGCCGTTTTGATAGCCAGCACTCGTATCCTATATGACTAGGGGCTCCCCAAGAAATTCGTCATAACCTGATCGGACGGTCGTCTCATCGCTGGTTTCTAATTTACGCTGCCACATTGCTGTTATGGACATTGTTAAAGATTTTGTTTCTTTTGGGTGCAGGCCCCTCTATCCTGCTCAAACTTCCCGCGTCCCTGATTTGCCCCCCCCCCCAAAAAAAAAAAGAGAAGAATATATGGTTACACCCATGGGAACAAAAACGGTAAGTGCTTAGTAACGGTAATAGAATGCTTAGTATTCTGGAGAAAATCAACTGTAGTTTAAGGCACCAGCTAAACGTCGAACAGCAAATGCTGATGGCATGTTAGTAGTTTCCATGCGTGTGTACATTTTTTGTTTGCTCAAGCGCGGAAATTTGACTGATGGGCGACACTAGCGCCACGCATCGGACGAAGCGCAAGCTAAAATGCGTTTGTTATAAAAATAAGACTACGGAATCCAAAGCCTTGTTGAAGAACTATACAGCAGAAAAGTGATGCATATCACTCGCCTTTTATGTTAAACGTGTTTTACCCTCATTCGTTACTAGTAAATGTGAATGCAACAAGGTGACGTGCACGCACGTGACTCCCAACAACGTCGAGCAAAACGGTTTGATAAGGTGCTGAGGTTTGTTCTCGCTTCGACCGCCTGGTGCATAAGGTGGTACATATTCCGGTACTTATTCTATTTCATACGCCGGTGCGTATTCTGGTAAAGGTAAATGCCTAGTACACACTCTGGTGCATATTCTAGTGCATACTCCTGTACATATTGCGGTACATATTCTGGTTCATAATCCGGTGCGTATTTTGGTTCATGATCTGGTGCGTATTATCTGGCATATACTCTTGTTTATACTTCAGTGCATATCCTGGTGCATATTTCGGTGATAATCTGGTTCATACTCCGATCCATACTCTGATATATTGGAACATACTCTGGTGCATATTCTGATGTATGCATACTATGGTACATACTCCGGTGGGCATTCTGGTACATGTCGTGGTACACGCTCTGGTACATACTCCGGTGCCAGTCTCACCTCGAACTGTCGGTCAGTGTTGGGCGGTTTTCGAAGGTTCATCTGGTCGGCCGATGTACTTTGACGTGACGTGGCTGTACTGGCGGCTGGCCAGTGCGCTGTGAATATTTACCCGGCACGCTACACTGTTTGGCCGATGGTTCGAGGCCAGGAGGCGAGACCTGCCCAGGCCGATACCCGGTCTGAGAAGCATTGCTTGGCTCAGAACGGAGATCAGCAGCGCGATCTGGCGTCAGATCGCAATGCTGGAACATTTGATCGAGCCGGGCCAAATATTTTGCTGACGTTTGGGGGGGTGCAATGTACTCCTGGTACTCGTCTTCGTGGGATTCGTGGTGTTCAGGCGGCTTGCAGCACACATCTTCCGATCAATCGAGGCGGCTCGAGGGTAATTACTGTTGTTAGCGTGTGACACTGATGCGGAGGTTGCTGTCAGTGTGGGAGGAGGAATTTTGTGACGCCTTTCGTATCCGAGCGGCCTGGGCATCCGGTCCGGCGAGGCAGGTGACAGCCGGCGGCTCGGTAAGTGTCGCCAGGCGAAGCAGCAAACAACTTAGAGACGCTAGACTGGAATATAATGTTTTATGCTGCCTTGCTTGACGCATCATAAACGAAGACAAATAAGTTGCATCATTTCAGATTGATAAGTGCATTGAGATGCTTTTTTGAAGTGCACTCCAATATGCTTGTCATGTTTTCCCACCAACTGCAATAACAACAATTCAGGAGTCGTGGTAAAGTGGTTTGTGACATCGTGAGCGCATACTTCACACAGGGGCAATCCCAACTTCCGCTTTATACCATCGCAGCTGATCACGGAGGAATTGGCAGCAAACAGCGTGCACAACGCAAATATTATTTCCCGTAAAAACTGTGCTGTTGAACAATATCACTGAATGAAAGTGTCAAAACTCCGAAACACGACGCGCGCAAAATGACAAATGAAAAATGCACTTGAGAATCTCGTGAATTAATATACACAATTGACAGGGAGTGAAGCTGCGTGGGCGTGCTTGGTATACCTAGTGATAGTACGGTATGACGCTGCGAGGTTATGGGCAAGTTAAAAACGCTTTTTCGGGTCGCTCAAGTTGATTTTTGTTGGAAATGAAGGGAGCATAGGTGTACAAAACGAAGGACCGGAGGCTTTGTGACCCCTTCCCCCCCCCCCCCATTGTTCATGGCCTCAACCATTAGCCCCTTGGCACATAAAAATGTCCCTATCCCCTGCACCATTCACCAGCGTTGTTTACGCCTTCGACATGAAGATTCATGACCCTCGTCCTCGCCTATTTTACATTCATGCTCAGTCACTGCGTTTCAGGTTTCCTCTCTCATCCTATGCCTCGCCACTGTTATCCTAATTTTAGATAAACGCTGAAAGTTTTCCAGTGTCTCATGCCATCCAACGATTCGCCACGTCGTTCACGATGCGCAGTCGCTGTACACACTAAAGAGCTACCCCAGCTGGTTTTTGCCAAAAGTGGTGATTTTTCACCCGGAACAATTCTCTGACAGAACGACCGAAGACTGGCAGATTTAAGGAGAGACGGAAGCGGTGGTTTGCCTTTGACCCAGAGGAACCCTGTGACAGAGCGACCGAAATGACCGACGTACGGAGCGAAGGAAGCCGTGGTTCGCCTTTTACCCGGAGGAATCCTCTGAGAGAGTAACTGATCCGACCGACTTACGGGGTGAAGGAAGTCGGCAAGATGTGGCTGGCACCCAGCGACCATCACAGACGTAACCGGAGACAAGGGCACAAAGCGTACGGCGACCACAACAATTAATAATTTCCGAAGATGTTTGCACTTAGTGTGGTATTGCCACACAGGCCGTTGCAAGCTTAGTGACTATACAGGCAGTCGTTATCAGCGCTAATCAACAGCTGCTCTCATCCAAGAGCAGGCATAGCGATCTTTGCCGACGAGTCGCATCTCCTTCTCAGCACACATGCTCACCGGCTTCACGAAGCTGAGTGGAACAAATCGTGCAGGAGAATGCAACTGGTTTATACATGGCCTGTTACTTCAGGGTTCGACGCTACCTTGAAACAGAAGGTGGTGGTGACGCGCTTGGTTTTGACGCCAAGTTCGGTAATAGAACTGCTATTGAATCGCCATTTCGACGCCAAATTTATCGACAGCACTGTTATGAAAGTTGGCGTCGAATCGACGCCTTCCGACATATTGATGCCTGTCTGTTTATTAGCGTAGTACACGCGGTTGGGTTGGAGAGCATAATTCTGTTTGCGCATGTCACGTCTGTGTGTATGTGTGTGTGATATGTGCCTGTATGTATATGTATATATATTTATATATCTGCATATATATATATATATGCATACATACATATATGTATATATACGCATGTATATGTGTATATATATATATATATATATATGTGTATATGTACATATGTATGTACATATGTATATAAATGTATACTCATATATATAACATATATATCTGTGTGTGTGTGTGTGTGTGTGTGTGTGTGTGTGTGTGTGCGTGCGTGCGTGCGTGCGTGCGTGCGTGCGTGCGTGCGTGCGTGCGTGCGTGCGTGCGTGCGTGCGTGCGTGCGTGCGTGCGTGCGTGCGTGCGTGCGTGCGTGCGTGCGTGCGTGCGTGCGTGCGTGCGTGCGTGCGTGCGTGCGTGCGTGCGTGCGTGCGTGCGTGCGTGCGTGCGTGCGTGCGTGCGTGCGTGCGTGCGTGCGTGCGTGCGTGCGTGCGTGCGTGCGTGCGTGCGTGCGTGTGTGTGTGTGTGTGTGTGTGTGTGTGTGTGTGTGTGTGTGTGTGTGTGTGTGTGTGTGTGTGTGTGTGTGTGTGTGTGTGTGTGTGTGTGTGTGTGTGTGTGTGCCTGTCTAGGTTGTGTATGTGGGGTAGTGAGTGAATGCAGATCGATTATGTGAAGCCCCACGCTATCCTGCTTTGCTTACTTCAGGCTTCACAAAATTCAAAAATTATAATTGACGTGTCTGAACAGAAGGAAAGCATACAGTGCCACCACGAGAACATTGGTTGTCACATGAAGTTCGCAGCGCATCTAGCGTGTTCTCTAGGACAGTGACGTCATAACGTATGCGAATACCATCCAGCATCCTAAGCTAAGTCCATATACTTGCAATGCTCCTGTACCTGTCTATTTAACTTTAATGTTCCGTTTGTATAAAATATGCTAATTGGACTGAAACGTCTAAATTGCCTCGCTCACTTCCCTGCTTACGCAACAACCCTTCTTCTAGGTACGACACAACTGAAGAATAAAAATAATAGCGCAAACAATTGGTAAATCAACCGAAAAAGCCCGATACCGGCCAATCTCTCAGTGTGCCCAGAAATGCTGCCTCGTTAACTAAGTATGGACGAAATTGAGTGGGAATCTCATCCTGAACTCACCAGTGTAAAGCTGAGCTCATCAATGTCAGTCGGAACCCGTAGTCCAATGTTTTCCGATTGTTGCCTCTGGGGCCATCGTCACGGTCTGTAGCACCATCGGCACCAGCCGTGCCTCTGGGGCCATCGTCATGGCCTGTAGCACAACCTGCGCTAGCCGTGCCTCTGGGGCCATCGTCACGGTCTGTAGCACCATCGGCACCAGCCGTGCCTCTGGGGCCATCGTCACGGTCTGTAGCACCATCGGCACCAGCCGTGCCTCTGGGGCCATCGTCACGGTCTGTAGCACCATCGGCACCAGCCGTGCCTCTGGGGCCATCGTCACGGTCTGTAGCACCATCGGCACCAGCCGTGCCTCTGGGGCCATCGTCACGGTCTGTAGCACCATCGGCACCAGCCGTGCCTCTGGGGCCATCGTCACGGTCTGTAGCACCATCGGCACCAGCCGTGCCTCTGGGGCCATCGTCACGGTCTGTAGCACCATCGGCACCAGCCGTGCCTCTGGGGCCATCGTCACGGTCTGTAGCACAACCTGCGCTAGCCGTGCCTCTGGGGCCATCGTCACGGTCTGTAGCACAACCTGCGCTAGCCGTGCCTCTGGGGCCATCGTCACGGTCTGTAGCACCATTAGTGTCAACCAGCTGTCAGTGCCCTTTTCTCTCCTTCCCTCTCGCACTGTGATCCAATTGAGACTCATCGTCGCCTGTCAGAACGTGCCACGTTCGGCCTTCGTCCGTGTAGAGGGCAGTCGCAACACTACGAGTCGCGCCGATCCGAGAGAGAATCGCGCTGGATTGGACTGTCCGTTGTAAAGCGTGTCCGTGTCGTCCGTGCCAGAGCCTGTCCGTGCCAGAGTCTGTCCGTGTCAGAGGCTGTCCGTGCCAGAGTCTGTCCGTGTCAGAGCCTCTCCGTGTCAGAATCTGTCCGTGCCAAAGTCTGTCCGTGTCAGAATCTGTCCGTGCCAGAGCCTGTCCGTGCCAGAGCCTGTCGGTGCCAGAGTCTGTCCGTGCCAGAGTTTGTCCGTGTCAGAGTCTGTCCGTGCCAGAGCATGTCTGTGCCAGAGTCTGTCCGTATCAGAGCCTCTCCGTGTCAGAGTCTGTCCGTGCCAGAGTCTGTCCGTGTCAGAGCCTGACCGTGCCAGAGTCTGTCCGGGCCAGTGTCTGTCCGTACCAGAGCATGTCTGTGCCAGAGTCTGTCCGTATCAGAACCTCTCCGTGTCAGAGTCTGTCCGTATCAGAGCCTGACCGTGCCAGAGTCTGTCCGTGCCAGAGTCTGTCCGTGCCAGATCATATCCGTGCCAGAGTCCTGCCCTCAGTCCCCTATTCAGGCCGTGGCGAGCCAGGGGAGGACCGCGCTGGGTGAACATGACCCCTGTGCACGGTCATGCCCCCCGTCCCGTGTCCGGGCGGAAATCAGTGTGAGAATGGAGTCCACCCCTTTTGAAGCGCAACGCATGATTCACAGTCGAGCCGCGATGATTCGTAGCTGGTAGGTCGTGCGTGAAGTCGTGTGACCGGTCATCTGCGATTTACTGCACACGTAACCCGTGACTAACGACACAGGTGGGGTACCTTTAGCGGCCGCGCCGCGGCCTTTGCCGTCGTCCCGGTGACGTCACGTGGCGGCGCGTGACAATCGGCGTGACTGGTATTGTCTTCGTGACGGCCGCCGCCCGGATATGGTCGCCGAACGGCCCGCCAAATGGAGGTGGTGCTGATTGCGGCCGGGTTTGGACGTCGGCTCCGGGTGGAGCGATATCACCGGGTGGCCGGCTCGGCGCCAGACTCTGACCGTACTGGACGGTGAAGGTCACAGCCGACGGCGCGATCAAGCTTCGCGTCGGGCTGGCCGTGGAGTGGCAGCCGTCAGCGGCTTCCGCTCTTTCGCTTCATGTTGGTGGGGTAGAGTGGCAGACGTCAGCGGCTTCCGCTCCTTCGCTTCATGTTGGTGGGGTAGAGTGGCAGACGTCAGCGGCTTCCGCTCCTTCGCTTCATGTTGGTGGGGTAGAGTGGCAGACGTCAGCGGCTTCCGCTCTTTCGCTTCATGTTGGTGGGGTAGAGTGGCAGACGTCAGCACCTTCCGCTCCTTCGCTTCATGTTGGTGGGGTAGAGTGGCAGACGTCAGCGGCTTCCGCTCTTTCGCTTCATGTTGGTGGGGTAGAGTGGCAGACGTCAGCGGCTTCCGCTCCTTCGCTTCAAGTTGGCGGAAAAGCCGTCAGCGACTTCCGCTCTTATAGTAATGGTGTGTCATGTCAGATAGTGTGTCATGTCAGAGTACAGTCGGCATCATCTGAGGTCACAGCGGGTCAACTCAAGTTGCCAACTCACAGAATGTTCGATAGGCTGATCTCGATTCACCTATTATGACCGTCCCTTGTGCCCTAGTCAATATCAGGATAGAGAGCCCCACTGACCGTCAAACTTTGATGTCCCATGCCCTGTTAGCTTTCGACACGTTAGGGGACAGGAGGTGCATCACCAGGCCTGGTGCCAAGGTGAAGGACCTGGTACCAGTGGTGGCACAGTTCACCAGTGATCACCAGTTTAGTACTGTTATAGTGCACGTAGGGGTAAATAACATAGGTCCTGCTAGGAGTGAGGAGCTTCTGCCGGACTACAGGGCCCTTCTGGCCACCTTGAGGGGTAACAATAGAGTCATTGTAACAGCAATTTTGCCTAGGGCTAGAGCCTCCCCTGAGTGGAGCTCTAGGGCACTGGCAGCCAATGCCAGGGTAGGTAAGCTCTGCCATGAGCTAGGTTTCACCTTTGTAGACGAGTGGCGCAGGTTTTGTGCATCGTGGGACCTCTATCAGAGGGATGGCCTGCACTTCTCTGAGAAGGGGGTCCATGTGTTAGGCAAAGTGTACGAGCATGTCCTTCAGGGAAACTAGGAAATGGGGTGGGGAGGGATGAAATTGCATTTCCAACTCAGGAATATTCCAATAGTGTCAGCCAAGGCAATAGAACCTCAAAATCAGCAAATAAGGACAGCAGTAGTTCAAGGAGACAGAGTGATAGTTCATCTAGTGATAAAAGAACTTCTCAGTATGAAAAAGCCAAAGGTGGATATGGAGCATTTGTTAAGTGTATGATGTTTAATGCTCAGAGTATCCGGTCCAACTTTGATTAGTTCAAGTGTTTTGTTGCTGAGGAGGAACCCGATTTTGTTTGCATTACGGAGGCATGGGTCAGTGAAGGGTATTTTGGAGATAACTTGCAGGACTATGAGATCCAGGGATACAATATGTTTTCGTGCCATAGGGGTCCAGCAATGAAAGGGGGTGGTGTAATGCTCTATATGAATAGCTTATTCAGTTCTCAAAAAGTAGCAGTTGGGGATAAAAATGTGTCTGTTGAGTCCATTTGGCTTGATGTCGCTGTGGGAAAAGGCAACAGCAATACACTGAGGATAGGAGCTTTGTACCCATCAGGAACCCTGCCACATTCTCACCAAATGGAGCTTGATAGGGTGATTTGTGAGGAAATCAGTAGAAACTTTCGGAGGAAGTGCCTTATTCTTGGTGACTTTAATCTAAAAGGTTATGAAAATGCTGGTGTTGGCTCCCCATCATGCAAAATGTTTAGGAAATGCCTTGAAGAGGACCTGTTCTTACACCAGTATGTATCGGAACCTACCAGGCATTGGTCATTGTTGGACCTTGTATTCTCGGATTTAAGTGACTTGGTTCAAGACTTGACTGTAGGAGAAACTCTGGGAAGAAGTGACCATAACATAATTAGATTCAAGGCACATGTAGGGGAAATTAATAAGGATAATTTGGTAAAGGTTCCAAATTTCAACAGAGCAGACTTTGACTCCATGAGAGCGGCTTTAAGTGCCATCAGATGGGAAGAAGAATTATCCAGTTTAAATGCCTGTGAAATGTGGGAAAAGTTCAAATCTTACTTGAGGGAATTTCAGATTAGACATGTCCCCCAAAAGCCAAGACGCAAAAGAAGGATAAGAATGCCAGCATGGCTTACAACAGACTTGATAAAAGCAATTAAGGCTTAGAAAACTGCATTTAGAGTCTTTAAAGAAGCCTCAAATGTCGTTAATCTAAAGGCGTATCGAAAAGCTAGAGACACTGTGAAGCAAAGAACCAGAGCAGCCAAGCGAGCAAAAGAACTGGATTTAGCTAGAAACTGTAATGGGGACAGTAAAAAGTTCCTTAGTTTCTACAAGCTGAGTAAAGTTTCTAGCACAATTGGTCCACTGGAAGTAAACGATACTACATTGGGTGAGGATAGTGAGATGGTTGAGGAACTGAGCAAGCAGTTTAAATCAGTGTTTACATTGGAAGACATGACCAATCTGCCGACCGTACACCATAGTTCAGTGACATGTGATCTGATAAATGATGTTGATTTCATTGATAGTGATGTTGTTTACAATCATATCAGGAAAATAAAGTCAAACCAGACAGCAGGACCTGGTTAAATTTATGCTAGGGTGTTGCGGGAAACTGAAAAGGAACTGGCATTTCCACTTAGTATAATATTTTGTAGATCAGTTTGACAAAATGAAATTCCAACCGATTGGAAAAGGGCAAATGTAGTTCCTATTTACAAGAAAGGAGAAAGAGGGAAAGTCGAAAACTATAGGACAGTAAGTCTCACATGCCTAGTCTGCAAGGTACTCGAATCAATTATCAAGGATTGAAAAGTTAGTTATCTGGAAGGAAACAGATTGATTCAAGATACTCAACATGGGTTTAGGAAAGGACGGTCGTGTCTCACAAATAACGGTCGTGTCTCTGTTCAGATAGACAGCAAAGAGTGATGCTAAATGGTACAAAGTCATCATGGCAAAATGTTCTTAGTGGAGTCCCCCAGGGGTCAGTACTGGGGCCACTACTGTTCATTATATTTGTAAGTAACATTGAAAGTGGCCTAAGCAGTAAAGTTTTCAAATTTGCTGATGATTTGAAGGTCTTTAGGGCAATAACAGGTCAAGATGAGCAAATCTCGCTGCAAAAAGACTTAGACGAACTTGTGAAGTGGTCCGAAGAATGGTAAATGAAATCTAATTTTGATAAGTGCAAAATCATGCATGTAGGTAAGCAGCATATGAAGGCTCCATACTTGATGGGTGGCCAAGTGCTATCAGTGACTCAACAGGAGAAGGATTTAGGTGTTTTTCTAAACACAAAATTGGGGGCATCAGAACAGACCAAGGAAGCCAGGAAGAAGGCACTGAGAATGCTCGGGGCAATAAATAGGAATGTATCATACAGAAGTGAGGAAGTGATCAGGAAGCTTTACTGTGCATATGTCAGGCCACATTCGGAGTATTGCATCAAAGCTTGGTCTCCTAGCTATGAAAAAGATTGTTGGCTTTTAGAGAGAGTATAAAAGGGGGTTACAAAAATGTTTAGTATCTTTTATAGTATCAATAATCTTTGATGTCTTTATGTCTTTATGTCTTTATGGATATAGCCCTGGATGTTAGGGGATGTTGTCCTGTGCGTTAGGGGACATCGCCCTGGACGTTAGGAGATATGACCGTTGTCGTTAGGGGATCGCCCTGGACGCTTGAGGATATTGCACTGGACGTTGGGGGATATCGCCCTGGACGCTTCAGGATATTGCCCTGGATGTTGGGGATATCACCCTAGACGCGTGAGGATATTTCTCTGGATGTTTGGGATATCACTCTGGACGCTTGAGGATATCGCCCTGGACGTTGTGGGATATCGCCTGGCTGTTCTTTATGGCTGCGCCAGGAGGTACCTATTGTACTCCCGAGATGGACTGCCAGACTGAATAGGCCGAACACGTGCCAATTTCTGTTGTTCATCCGGCGTACAGACGCGCGCCACTATTTAAAACAACAAAACGTCAGCTTTGAAAGATAACTTGACTATGAGGGTGATTCAGGAATGATCGTAAGCATAGAAATGATAATAATTCCTCACCGGAATTAGATAAGAAAGTAGCGTAAGTTGCAAGGATACGTGAAGATAGGGGTGAAGGTCATTTGAAGTGGTCTTTTTCTATGCAACATCTATAAGATTAGCGTTAAGGAGTAGCTAAAGATGGAGGCAGCTTCCCCTCCCCTAGCTCCAAGACCATTGCCCATCCTGACACTTCTCTTTCCCAAAGATTAAAACTTTTGCTGCCAGATGGTATGATATCACTCCAGAATAAATACCCCGTAGGCGCATAGAGGGACTGCTCCTTGGGAGATTGAATTTACTCTAACGTCTAGGCGTGAATCCGGAGCAGAGTTAGCAGTGGCGCAGCAAACATTTCTTAACGGGACTGCCCCAAATTAGAATGACTTCGATATCGCTTTCGTCGTGAAAAGCGCGCCGGTAAGTTTTGCTTTGACATGATGAAATTATTAAAATGGCTGGCTGCTCATTAGTCTTTTCCGCATATCTTCATACATATTTATTCCTGGGTCATCTCAGGTCAGGTCACCAGGTCAGGCGAAGTGACCCAACGTCCCTCGGTGAACTAGGTGACATAACTTCCACAATAATTGGGCGATTGATTTCAATCTTATAACACATCATGATCTCATCCGGGACCATAATATGTATATCGGTTTTTTTCGTTGCATTGACTTTAGGTCAGGTCGCTGCCATGGCCTCCCCGTTATAGGGCTACGGTAAAATATACAAATGTTTCCTGGTTACATATTTGCTCTCGGAATTACCTTGCAATGGTTGTGGCGTGTAGTTGGAAGCTATGCTTAATGTTACCGCTGACATTTTTGTTCAGTGACCCCACCAAGGCCATCTGAGGTCACCTGAGATCACTAGCACATTTTTGCGCATTATATCGCACCGCATTGAGTTAGAAGGCTGAAATTATCACCATTGTGCTTGTATCGCCAGGACGTATCGATTGATACATTGCATGCCCTCCCTAGGCCCTCCTGAGATATGTGTCAATATCTGAGAGTCCCACCCGATCTGGTCGAATTTGACCTATGATCACCCAGTGACCTGAATGTTGACCTGAGCGAAAAAAAAATGACTGAAGCACTTTCGATAGAGCCTGTCACCAGCTATTCAACACCGTTTTCCGTTTGTCACTAGCTAGTATAGTTCTAGAGATTTTAGGGGCAGACATCTGCCCCCTCCCCCCTCCGTACGTGCGAAATTGGCGCGGGCCGCCGGACGTGCGAGTGTTGAGGGCTGCTAGTCTACACGTCATATATTCCGCCGCTGCAGTTCTGGTTGCGTCGGACGCGCTGGATCAGCGTGGCCACGGGACAAGGCGATTTCTGGCGCTTGCTCACTGGGAAAGGCAAAATAACGGCGAGAGTAAAGCCAACAGTGAAACTAAGGGATGACGTCAGTTTACAGCCAGCACCGACTCGCCAATCACACAGCTTACAGCCACTTGAAGGCCGAACTCCGGTTATGAAGGTGTCGGACATTGACTCAGATCTGGCACTGAGTCGGAGCGGACTCCGGCCAGGAAGGTGTCGCACACCTACTCAGATATGTGACGACCAGATGCAATAAAGCTGTCACGTCCGTTGTTTTAATGCATTCGGGTCGATGAGCATCAGTGCAGTGGAATATAGCGCAGCACTTCTCAATGCAAAACGTCACGGGTTGAAGATTTTGGCTCCTGAGTTTTCTGGGCCCTCCATGCTCGAGGAAAATATATCTGATGATGAACCCAAAATGGATTGCATAAAGCATGCAACCCAAAATGCATGCAAGCATGGGCCCAAAATGGATTGCAGACTGTGTGGAGAGACCCCTATCAGAGCACAGCACAACTTCCGGCCACACGTGCGACAGTAGCAATCAGACCGTCCGACCAGACACTTGTCAGTCAGCACAGAGCCAATCGAACGCGTCACGAGGCCAATAACGTGCCGTCTGCCATAGCCGGGCCATCGGTCACCCTCCCGCCACTAAACAGGCGGCCGGCCGGATGACGTCTCGGGGCCGAGCGACCTCTCGAAACAGTCCGGCAGCGTGTGGCTGCTCGATGCCGGCTGACGTCTCGGGGCCGAGCGACCTCCCGACACAGTCCGGCAGCGCGTGGCTGCTCGATGCCGGCTGGCGTCTCGGGGCCGAGCGACCTCCCGACACAGTCCGGCAGCGGGTAGCTGCTCGATGCCGGCTGGCGTCTCGGGGCCGAACGACCTCCCGACACAGTCCGGCAGCGCGTGGCTGCTCGATGCCGGCTGACGTCTCGGGGCCGAGCGACCTCCCGACACAGTCCGGCAGCGTGTGGCTGCTCGATGCCGGCTGACGTCTCGGGGCCGAGCGACCTCCCGACACAGTCCGGCAGCGTGTGGCTGCTCGATGCCGGCTGACGTCTCGGGGCCGAGCGACCTCCCGACACAGTCCGGCAGCGTGTGGCTGCTCGATGCCGGCTGACGTCTCGGGGCCGAGCGACCTCCCGACACAGTCCGGCAGCGTGTGGCTGCTCGATGCCGGCTGACGTCTCGGGGCCGAGCGACCTCCCGACACAGTCCGGCAGCGTGTGGCTGCTCGATGCCGGCTGACGTCTCGGGGCCGAGCGACCTCCCGACACAGTCTGGCAGCGCGTGGCTGCTCGATGCCGGCTGGCGTCTCAGGGCCGAACGACCTCCCGAAACAGTCCGGCAGCGTGTGGCTGCTCGATGCCGGCTGGCGTCTCGGGGCCGAGCGACCTCCCGAAACAGTCCGGCAGCGTGTGGCTGCTCGATGCCGGCTGGCGTCTCAGGGCCGAACGACCTCCCGAAACAGTCCGGCAGCGCGTGGCTGCTCGATGCCGGCTGACGTCTCGGGGCCGAGCGACCTCCCGACACAGTCCGGCAGCGCGTGGCTGCTCGATGCCGGCTGGCGTCTCGGGGCCGAGCGACCTCCCGACACAGTCCGGCAGCGCGTGGCTGCTCGATGCCGGCTGGCGTCTCGGGGCCGAACGACCTCCCGACACAGTCCGGCAGCGCGTGGCTGCTCGATGCCGGCTGACGTCTCGGGGCCGAGCGACCTCCCGACACAGTCCGGCAGCGCGTGGCTGCTCGATGCCGCCTGACGTGGCGGCGGGGCGCAGCGTCGGTGACTGTGTCGAGCGAGCCTCGCGTGGGCAGTGAGGCTCGTT
Organism: Imbricaverruca yamaguchii; assembly: GCA_034440575.1. Lineage (NCBI taxonomy): Eukaryota > Metazoa > Arthropoda > Thecostraca > Neoverrucidae > Imbricaverruca > Imbricaverruca yamaguchii. The sequence goes on along the minus strand of JAOTOL010001372.1, from coordinate 42,709 downwards.
CCTGCGCTGATTCACGGCTTAGCTCATCGGTAGATATACTTGCTGCACCCAGCCTACGCTCTTTCCTGTACTATGGCAATGACCATTTCGGTTATGTCTGTCGTTGAGTAGATCGGCTTCCTCGGTCTATGCTTCAGAGCTGTTCAACAGCCTGAACTGCGCCTATATTTGTTTATGTACCTCGCTATGTCACAGACAGGACTGCAGCTATATTTTGTATGTGTACCTCGTCATACAGTAGCCTGAGCTACAGCTATACTATATCTATGTACCTCGCTACATCACACCCTGAAATGCTGAGCTATATTTTGTCCATGTATCTTGCTACACCAATCTGAACTGCAGCTATGTACCTCGCTGTGCCACAACTTGAACTGCTGTTATACTTTGTCTATGTACCTCGCTATACAACAACATGAATTGCAACTATGTTTTGTATATTTAGCTATGCCACAACCTGAACTGCAGTTATATTGTATCCGTGTACCTCGCTATACCACAGCATTAACTTTAGCTATATTTTGTCTGCATATGTCGCTACGCCACAGCCTGAACTGCGGCTATGTTTGGTCTATGCACCCCGCTATGCCACAGTCTGAAACGCAGCTAAATTTTGTACGTGTGCCTTGCTATACCACAGCCCGAACTGAAGCTGCATTTTGTCTATGTACCTCGCTATACCACATCCGCACGTATATTCCAGTGATGATGTGAGCCCGTCTTTATGTCAGTTCCTTTGTTTTCCAACAGCTAATCACGTCCAGGCATCTGGAGCACGTAGTCATGGGATAGCAATGTTGGACCTCATCAATGCAGTGGTTGCCCCCCCCCCCTCCCCGGAGGTTTCCTTTGGACGACCACGAGGAACGGCGTGGGTCATCTTGCCGCCGGTGACGGAGTTCGTTCCACAATTTTTCCCGAGTTTTATAGCACGCTTTATTATTTATTACAGTAACTTCATGGCAGGAGACAAGTCTAACCGTTGTTCACCAACATCGATAATTATCGGTACTTATTTCCACTTATAGTCCCAAAATGGCCAATCTTGGATGAGGGATGGTGATGAGTTCGGCTAACTTGCTTGCATCTAGGCCATTTACTTTTCCAGGACCATTCGAGGTCATTAACCCGACGTGACCTCGGGTGATCCTTTTGGATTTCTAAGTTGCTCCGGGGTTAACTTTTACACTGAAGCTAAATTTGGCATCCATTTACCGCTAGGTACAAGAAAGTAGTGTCTTCCAGCAATACTCCGGAATGTTCCAAAACTTGGTAGATACTTCACTCATATATGACTTTTGGCCTATTGGTTGAAGTGTAGCACATCGCACATAGGTGGTATTCCAAAATACCGTGGAATATTATGTTGAACATTCCCAGCGCGCGTTGGTCATTAGCTCTAGACATAAGCAAACAGCTTGAAATTTCTCGATTTTTAGCACCACAATACGTTCTAGCTGGCCTGAGAGGTTAGCCAGTGTCCTAATGTAGCCCAGGAAACTTCAGGTATCACTCGCCAGATCTCGTCATGTACAGCGTGATGGTTTATGTTTTCTGTCGTTTGGAAACGACAGGATGAAGAAAAAACAGAAAGAATAGTCGGAACGTTCACCGGAACATCGCACATTGTCAGTAATTAAAGACTTTGCCAACACATCCAGAATGGCTCCGATGTCCATCTGCTGTCGTTTCTCACCTGCACGTATTGAACGTACAAGTTATATATGTATGCTTGCGAAGCAATGCGACTTTTGAACTAATCCTGCAGATCGTCCAGTGGCTCGAAATTCAAAACCATTTGGGTGGCAATCGTGAGGTTTTGTCACATACAGCACGCTGGCATTTGGTGTCGCTAGCGCTCTCCGCTTGAAGACGCCATGTGAGACGCATCTTCCCTCCTCCCCCTCCCTCCGGCACTGCGGAAGGTGGGAAAATGCCGTGCATGAGCGAGAGTTTAAGTTGATGACCAGCGACAACTAAAGCAGTCAGGGGCGTCGCCACCGGGGGGGGGGGGCAATTGCCAGAGGCAATTGCCCCCCTGCCGTGAGACTGCCCCCCCGGAAATTTGAGGAGGCCCCCAGGACGAAAATGAGGCCCCCAGGACGAAAAGGAGGCCCCAAGGACGAAAACGAAACCCCAGGACGATAAGGAGGCCCTTAGGACGAAAAAGAGGCCCCTAGGACGAAAAGAAGGTACCTCAATACGAAAAGGAGGCTCCCATAACGAAAAGGAGGCCCTCCAGGACTAAAAGGAGGCCCCCAGGACGAAAACGAAACCCCCAGGACGAAAAGGAGGCCCTCAGGACGAAAAAGAGACCCCAGGACAATAGAAGGTAAGTCAGGACGAAAATGAGGCCCCCAGGAGGAAAAGGAGGCCCTCCAGGACTAAAAGGAGGCCCCCAGGACGAAAAGGAAGCCCCCAGGATGGAAAGGAGGCCCTCCAGGACGAAAAGGAGGCCCTCCAGGACGAAAAGAGGCCCTCCAGGATGAAAAGGAGGCTCCCAAGACGAAAAAGAGATTATACAAATTAGGGGCCTCCAGGAGGAGGCCCCTAGTTTGTAAAAATAAGTCACCTAGGAGAGGGTAGGAGGCCCCAGAAATCAAGCGCGTGCCAAATATTGACACAGAGGCCCCAGAACGAAAAGGCCACCAGGACGAAAAGGAGGTCCCCATGATGAAAATGATGCCCCCAGGACGAAAGGGATGCCCCCAGGACGAACAGGAGGCCCTCCAGGACGAAAAGGAGGCCCTCCAGCCCTCAGTTTCCCATTCCCGAACTATACTAAGGGCCTAAAAGCAATAGGAGGCCCTAACACAATGGAGGCCCCTTTTCGGGGAGCAGGAGACCCCCTTTCGATCTCGCCCCCCCCCTGGAAGAATTTCGTGGCGACGCCACTGAAAGCAGTGCATGTAGTAGTCATGTTGAGGTCTGAGTTTATTAAGTGGCTTGGGCAAACATGGAGAGAGCTCGAATCCCTCCGCGGAGATAGGCGACTCCACTGATGGATCGAAAGTTGCAATGGCCGAATTGATAGTGCTATGGCGATCCTTCCGCTGAAAGTCATTTTGTGTTCTGAATAACCAAGTAAGCAAGGAAACACATCAGAATTCCTCCCTCTCACCACATAAAGACATAAAGACAGAATATTAGTGCAACTAAGATCCACAAGGGTCCTTTTTGGTTGCACTCTGGACACTCAACCAGTTACCCACCAAATCCGTCGATCAGCCCTCCCTGGAATACTGAAAAGCAAGCCCTCTATTCTTATAATGATTGTCTATGCTGCTTTTAAAAACGTTCAATGTCCTGCTACTTACAATAGTTTCTGGCAGCTGGTTCCAGTTTTGTACTACCCTGTTGGTGAAAAAATACTGCCTTAAGCTTGTCCTGCTGTGGTTAACTTTAATTGTGAATTGATGACCTCTGATTGCATTATTTCTGTTAAATCAAACATTTCCCCAAGGTATCCCCTCTCCAGGCCATGGACAAATTTAAAGACCTCGGTGAGGTCTCCTCTCAGCCTTCAATATCTAAGTGAAAACATATTCAATTTCTTCAATCTTTCCTCCTATGCCAGGTAGCTTGTACCATTAACCATTTGTGTAGCCCTCTTTTGTACTTTTTCTAAAATCCAACAATTGTTTTCATAGCTAGGAGACCAAGCTTGGATGGAGTATTGAAGATTTGGCCTGGCGTCTGCAGAGTAAAGCTTCCTGATGACTTCCTCACTTCTGTATGATACATTCCTATTTATTTCCCCAAGCATTCTCAGTGCCTTTTTCTGGCTTCTGTGGTGTGTTCTGATGCCCCCAGTTTTGTGTTTAGAATATCACCTACTTCCTTCTCCTGTTGAGTCACTGATAGCACTTGGCCACCCATCAAGTATGGAACCTTCATTTGCTGCCTACCTATATGCATGATTTTCCACGTATCAAAATTACATTTCATTTGCCATTCTTCGGACCACTTCACAAGTTCGTCTAAGTCTTTCTGCAGCGGGATATTCTCATTATAACCTGTTATTACCCTAAAGACCTTCAAATCATCCGCAACTTTCAAAACCTTACTGCTGAGGCTACTTTCAATGTTATTTACAAATATAACGAACAGTAGTGGTTCCAGTACTGACCCTTGAGGGACTCCACTAAGAAAAGTTCCCATGATTACTTTGTGCCATTTAGCATCACTCTTCGATGTCTCTCTGAAAGCCACAACTGTATCCATTTTAAGAATGCTATCTGCAATACCATGGACCTGAAGCTGCATCATTAACCGTTTATGGGGTATTTTGTCAAAGGCCTTACTAAAGTCAAGATATGCTGCATCAACCTGATTTTCCTGATCAAATTGTTCTGTAGCGAAGTTCATAAAGTTCAAGAGATTTGTGAGACACGATCGTCCTTTTCTAAACCTATGTTGAGTATCTTGAATCAATCTGTTTCATTCCAGATAACTAACTATTCTATCCTTGATAATTGATTCGAGTACCTTGCAGACAAGGGATGTGAGACTTACTGGCCTATAGTTTTTAACTTTCCCTCTTTCTCCTTTCTTGTAAATAGGAACTACATTTGCCCTTTTCCAATCTGTTGGGATTTCATTTTGTGAAACTGATCTATACAATATTATACTAAGTTGAAATGCCAGTTCCTTTTCAGCTTCCCGCAATACCCTGGCATAAATTTCATCAGATCATGCTGCCTTATTTGGCTTTATTTTCCACCTATGATTGAAAACACATCACTATTAATGAAAAGAACTTCGTTTATCCGATCACATGTCACTGAACTTTGGTGTACGGTCGGCAGATTAGTCAAATTTTCCAATGTAAACACTGATTTAAACTGCTTGCTCAGTTCCTCAACCATTTCACTGTCCTCACCCGATATAGTCCCATTTACTTCCAGTGGACCACCGTGCTAGAAAGTTTACTCAGCTCAGTGTCTCTAGCTTTTCGATACGACCTTATATTTTCGAGATTTGAAGCTTTCTTAGCCTTAATTGCTTGTATGATGTCTGGTGTAAGCCATGCTGGCTTTCCTACCCTTCTTTTGCGCCTTTGCTTTTGGAGGACATGTCTAATCTGAATTTCCTTCAAGTAGGATTTGAACTGTTTCCACATTTTACAAGCACTTCAATTGAAAAAAAAAATTATTCTTCCCATCTTATGACACTTAAAGCCGCTCTCATGCAATGTCTGCTCTGTTGAAATTAGGAACATTCACCAAATTATCCTTAATAGTTCCCACCAGGGGTGTCGATTTTTGAAAAGCATTGGGGGGGGGGGGGCGAAGTGTACTAGACCCCCGCCCCCTCCCCAACGAAAAACTCATCGGATTGCGCACACTATGTCTTCAGACCTCAATAATTATGATTTTTATTTTACCATGCATATGTTTATGCTTTTTCACCATCCTCGCCAACTGGAAAGTCGTCCAGTAGCACGTGAAGTCACATAAGCAAAAGAGCAGTGCACAGTACATGTCAATATAAACTGTAAGTCATAGCATGCTACTACAGTGTCATGCAGTGGACTCGGGTCCATAGTCATCGTCAACGTTATCGCCATCGTCATCGTCATCTTCAACGTCGCCGTTGTTCTCCCCTCACTCCACACACCAACAAACACACAACGCTGAAATAAAACATTTCTGCGCCAATTTGCAGGCTAAACACATCGGCCTTGATGGAACATCGGAGCACAGCAGGCCTGAACTGTGATAACGATGAGTAAAGTTATTTCCTTGGTGCCTAACATTAGGGAGGGACTAAGCCAAAATTTTTGTTGGGCGAGATCAGGGTCCGGAAGGGGACACAGCTTCAACAAAATCATAAGAATCCAAAGCAATGTCCTCTGATCAAACATGTGCACTGATGTAGTCATCTTGATCCCCGAGTCTAGTCAGTCACCACACACCACACCAATCAAACTAAAATGCACAACGAATCGTATGCATAAATTAACGCAATCGTCCTACTATTTGCTTTACAACAGTTTGTAAACTCCAGCCGTACCCAATGGCGCAGCCACGAGCAAGAGTAGGAAGCACTGGGTACATGCCTCTCCGGTCACGGCTAAGGAATTAGAAAATGGCAGCCCTGGATATTCCCAGAAGTGTCATCTGACGGTTTTGAAATGGATATGTCGGCTCGAATGATTTTTTTGGCTCTGGAGTAGGAAATAAAAAGTACAAAACTTCGGAAATTGAGAATAATGTCAGAAATCAAAACAATGTTCAAATCGTTGGAATTGGAATGGTCCACGCACCAGGTATGTTGCAAGAGGAGTATTTTTTTTACTGCAGTCCTGTTAATACCACCCGCTTCACCTGGATCACGGAGTCTCAGCAAACCATCGTGCTCCTATGTGTCTTCAGGTAAAATTATACCTGTACAAAGAATCTGCCAGAAAACAGAGAGAAATAAGGGAAGAAAGAAAGGAAAAACATGTGGTATCACAGCTTCCCCTTAACAAAATTGGCTTGAAAGGGAAATAAAAGAAATGGAAGATAGGCAGCAGAAAATTAAGAACAATTAAGGAAAAGGTGGATCCAAGGAAACAAAACGTTCGGTTGCAAAGAGGCAAGCATCTAAGGAGAAGAAAACGAAGAAACCACAGGAAAAAAACTGCTGTTTCATTCATCGTCCGATGGTAAAGAGGATCCGGCCTACCTATGCTGTAATTCGTTTTTTCCCAGTCCAGGTCACGCGAACCGTGGTCCCGATGCGTGCTGCGCGACAGATGGGCTCACGAAGCGTGTAGTAGATGACAGTGATGATGATGCCTTCCAGTGCGATTTGTGTCATCATAAGTAGAGCTTAGTTGTCGGGACAGTTGATATGCACTCGGAAATTTTTAGTTCATATTCAATGTTGCTGTTCATTCTCAAATTCTCAACGTAATTCCATTCACCTACCTAATGGATAATGATACTCAGTGTGTGTGGAGCGATATGAAAGATGATCATATGTTTGTGTGTGACTTGTCTTGTACCATGACAACGAGAGTTATCGTTATTCCCAAGACAGTGCAGAAACATTTTGTGTTTGTACTCTAGTCTTATCACGAGCTCAGGTTCATAAAAATATTTAAATAATAAAACAGACTTGCAACACCGGCTTTTAATTTCTTTTGTCTGCGTGAAACGATAATGAATTGGAACAAATATTGAGCCCAGACGTATACCTCCCTATCCGCTACGCCCCCGCCCAGGGGACTACCCACTCACCCACAAGCACTACTGCTACACATTCACCAACATAGACGATGGGTCAAAGCAGTATCTGATTTGGTTGGGAGGTGTATCAACATCTAAAGGTCTGCAATTGACCAGGGACATCCAAATTAAGAATGCCGGAACATTGACCCATTTTTCCCCAGGAGGGTGTCCATTTTAGCCCAGCTATGAGATAAAATGGGGAAAAAAAACATGGCTTGACTTTTCCCAATGTCATTCTGTTTAATTAAATGTTTTGACTTCATGCCTATATCATTGATTCCCGAATGGATGGTCATCAAAATCATCCCACTTTGGATGATCTAGAACAATAGACTGGCGTTCAATATGAGAAAAACCACTAAGTGGGCCGTTTTGACCCGGTCTCCCCTACTTTACAAATACCATAAGAGCATATCAGAATAAGCAGCAGAATGATATTAGAAGAAGTTAAAGCATTTTATGTTCTGAAAATTGTCAAGATTTTATAAATCTGAGTCAATCTAACCTACCTTGAGATGCTCTTGAAAACAAGTCATTGCGAATTTTTCAGTTCTAGGTGATTTTTTGTTTGTTTGGGGGGAATTTTTGTTCAGTACACCATGTTCATGACGGCGACTAAGATGATGGGACTACTTATTATCTGTGCGTATGCATTTTTATTGGAAAAAAACTGACAAATTTGCCAACATAAAAAATTAAACTAACATACCATAGTCAAACCTAACCCATTTGTTTGCTTTATGGAAGCAACTGTGTGCAAAAACATTTCTTGGTTACTTGGGCTTCCAACCGCATTGACCGCGTATTTACCAATTACGCAGTCAATGCGGTATAAAGCACAATAATGCTGAAAATATTACAAATAATATTACAAACATTTTCACCCAAACATATTCAAAAACAGCTTAGGCTAGGTTAGGCTGGGTAATGTTCTTTTTAATGTTGATAATGTTCAGGAAATAAATTGCTTGAAATTTAATAAAAGTGTATTTTTATATCTTTTCGTTCTTAAAAGGGAGGTTATGCTAGGTTAGATTAGGTTTTGTTGCATTTTCTAAAAACAATTTGTATGTTATGTTGCCTAACTCAAAACCCTTTGTTTGGCATTAGTTTGCTCATAACCTGAAAGTAAGCATTGGTACAGAAAATAAGTCGTCCCATCATCTTAGTCACCGGCATAAACATGGTATTCTGAAGGAAAACTCCAAGGAATAAAAAAGCCCTGAAGCTGCAAACTTGCCAAATGATTTTCAATTTTGGGGGAAACTTTTTGAAATAAAAAAGTTTTCAACTTGAAAAACCTAAACTAACGTAACTTCACCAAACCTAACCCATCTGTTTGCTATATGGAGCCAAATGTATGTAGAACATTGTCTTGTATCCATCATAGAGCACAATAATACCGGTTTGGTTAGTTTAGGCCAGTTCAGTTTTTTAAGTTGGAAAATTTTCCCACAAAAATGAAAATCGGAAATTTTTACTTCAAAAGCAGCTGACGGTAGGTTAGGTTTCACTGGGTTCGGTTTTTTAATTTATAATATTTTCAGAAAATATATTGCATAAATGTTTGATCTATTGCTTTCTCTCCAAATAAATGTTAGCATAGACTAAATATGTTATGTTGGTTATGGTTATTAGGTTCAGGTATGGATAAACTAATGAATGAATCCACACCACATTCCCACTGGGGACTAAAAGCTACATCATAACCTTACTTCTACAAAGTATTTCACAAGAACCCATCTCGATTCTACTCCTCACTCAGGACACCATAGAGGTCAATTAATGAAATGGTTACTTCATTGCCTGCATTGTTAATACAAACAGAAAGAAGTCCTTTGAACCAAATGCAATATCCTTCACAGTGCTGTTCCATCCACCTCCAATTCCAACCATCACCAAACATCAGGAGCGCATCAATCCCCAAAGCAACCAGCGGGAAAAGGTACGCATTGCAGCATAAGTAACATGATTTTAATTCCATGGCATCCCTCTTGCCTAATAGTCCATCCTTGCCTATCTATGTAGGAGATGCTTTACTTTTCTCAAGCTGTCTGGAGAACTTGAGAGTTGAAATCACGGGTGAGTGATGAAACAAATGAGTTATTCCTGTATGATTGCGTTGCAGAATCGCGTGGCACAATGGAATGCCGAATGGGGAGGGGACGTTGTGGGCAGTTGCCCCTGACAGATTATGGGGTCACAAAGAAATTCTTCGAGCTCCGGAAAAATTGCACCAGTCTCCTTACAAATCGTGTTTAGGCCCCTATAGTTCACGAAGAGAAAACTTCGACGCCAGGACTGTGTATTCCTCAGCTCTTTGCGGTAACCAGACTGGCCCCCGCACAGCCCACACCCTCCCAGGTTAACTCGACACCGCTCACGCGCTTCCGACACCCCCGATCGCTGATTGGTCCATCCCGCACACGCCCCACCACGCCACGTATCCTGCCGGCCCGATCCGGTCACGTGTTCGCCGCACTGGATGACTCATCTGCCGGCATCCTGGGGATAGTACCAGTGACACCTCACATGCAATCTTACTACAACCCATAATAATGGCACCGGGGTCCCGAAAAAAAATCACATGGGGGCCAAAACATTGCGCAGGGTCTTCTGAAAAGGACGCTGGGGCCTCAAAAGTTTTCTCCTGGGCCCCTGAAAATCAAGCTGGGGGCTCAAAAGAGTCGTGCTGGGATTCAAGAAAATCACGACGGAGGCCAAAAACGGTCGGGCCGGGGCCCCGGAAAGTTACCCTGAGACTAGGGGTACCAAGTATTCCCCCGAGTCCACGAAAATCACGTTTGGGGCATGGTAGGTCGTACCGGGGCTCCAAAAGTCTCATTGTGATCACCAAACTAATGAAGCCGGCGCAACGAAAATCAGTCCCGACATGGAAACCGCTCTAAAAGTCCACAAACGTGTTGTTCCTCCAAAAACGTGTTCTAGCCATTGAAACCCGCGCTTCGGATCCCAACAAGTGACCGCGGGGCCCCTAAATATCGCGTCCGGGATCAAAAATGTTGTCGGTAATCCAAACAATTAGTGTCGGTAATCCAAACCGTATCGAGTTTCGCAAAAAGCGACAGGGCCTTAAAATATGCTATGTAGGTCGCAATCATCACACCTTGGAGCGCTAAAGAAAAGCACAACGGAGTCAAGGGATATCAGGGCCATAAGACCGCACGGGGCCTCTGAAACAGGCTGGCGCCTCAAAAAGGGAATTGATCGTAAACAAGGAACACAAAGACCGGGCACTAAATAAACACACCGGCGTCTTCGAAAACGCGCCAACACCTGAAATATATCATCGGTGTATAAAAAGCAACAAAGCTGTAAAAAAAGAACATGTGCCAGGCCCCGGGTCTAAAACATGTGCCGGGCCCCTAACAAAAATTAGCTCTAACCGTAAAACGCATCCATAGAAGAAGAAAAACGCAACGGGTAAAAATTGCTAACACCGCCATGACTGACCAGGGTCGTGGAGTACGTACCGTCTACCGGGGTTGGATTTATACTTTGCAATCATGGATGATGAGAGGACAATTTCTGAGTGATGGATCACGGAGAGGATGTCTTCCTTCAAACATTTGCATCAGAATCTCACTTTGAAGTTTCAAGTGAATCTTGAGCACTATCACAGCGTCGAACAACGCGATCAGACGTCCAAATTGAAAACGCATGGAGGAAACAACATGAAGGATAATTTTGCGAAGAGGATAATGCTATGAATGTAAAAAATACAGGAAAAGGTCGTTTTTCGATACTGACATCCATTGTGGCGGGCCAAGGTCTCAGCACACCGTCCATTCTGGCGGACCAGTGCCGCATAGCGCATAGTCCACCGTAACGGACCGGAGCCGCGGAGTATATCATCAAATGTAGCAGACCAGGGTCGCGGAGTATACCATCCACTGTGGTGGACCGGGACCGTGTGGCACACCTAATATGACGGACTAGGGCCGCAAAGCATAACGTCCACTGCGGCGGGTCACGACCGCGGAGTACATAATCTATTGTGGTGGATCAGGGTCGCGAAGCAAGCCGTCCACTGTGGCGGATCAGGGCCGTGGGCTACACCGTCCATTGAAACAAGCCGGGGCCGCGGAGCACACCGTCCACTGCAACGGACCGGGACTGCGTAGCACACCGTCCACTGTGGCGGATCAGGGCCGTGGGCCAGACCGTCCATTGAAACAAGCCGGGGCCGCGGAGCACACCGTACAATGTGGCGGATCAGGGCCGTGGAGTACACCATTCATTGCAATGGACCGGGGCTGCGAAGCACACCGTCCACTGTGGCGGACCGGGGCCGCGGAGTACACCGTCCATTGCGGCCGATCATAGCCATCAACAGGTCTAATTATGTCATGCCATGGCAGTGGCGTACATAGGATATCCGAGAGGGAGAAAACTGATTTGGAAGGTGCCCACCTCACCCACTAAAAAACGTCGGCAGATTTCCATCGATGTTTTTTTAAAAGGGTTTCTTTATAATTTCCATACAATAATTAGTGACCAAATTAACTATCGTGTGGAAGGGGCTAAATCTACCACAATTATTTCTGAATCACCTGATTTTAACCCTAATGCCCGACACCCTGTATGAAGGTTTTTCTTCTGGTTTCCCTTGAAAAGTCGCCTTACACTACTGAAATTACACCTGAACAAATCACCCCCCCCCCAAAAAAAAAAAAAAAAGAAGAAGAAGCCAATATCACGCATTCCACGTAATAACGTCCGGTCGCCAAAACACCAACGTTTGTGCACGTGTACACCCGCATTGCGCAATCTGTGCGTTCACCACTCTACGTGCCCTTCTCCGGTTTATGCTAGGCCTCCCACGTTTTGCTAATTACTGTTACATGATAGTCTTGTGCCAGATTTTATATGTAGACTGCCTGGTATGGCGGCTAGCTTGAAAAAAAAAATCCATAAATTCAATTCGATGTATTAGCTGTCTTCTTTCCACATTTTCTCGTGATTAAGAAGTCCGGAGACAAACTGAGCTTTGATGCACATTTCTCTTTGGTTAAATAAACTCCCAGATTGGCTACCTCTCCGTGACCCTTTTCTTGTATTTTTCCCATTCATGAATGTGAAAAATTGTGTCCTTTTCCTTGTGGCCTTATTCGTGTCCTCCACACCTATATGAAGGCTCCTTACGTCTGCCATGTGTTTCTACTGTCGGACATTTTGCACCTCTTTATACTTGCTCTTTATGTGTCTTATATTTGCTTTATATAATAAGGTCCAGTCACACGAAACCGGGTCATCTCGTATCATTGTTTGTTCACGCAATGTCCTGGTGTACTACTTCGGTGGTTCTAAAACCGAATAAAAATTTGAATTCACAAGGAACAGTAGCATTCGGCATGAGACGACATTGCACCCGCAATGTCGCCAAGGCAGCTGACGCGCACAAATATCTCAACTCCACACAAAAGATGGCAATGCAAAATGTGCATAATACTTGACCTGACCTAACATCATTAACCTTGCCACATATTTGAAAGCAGAATGTCAATATGACTTTGTTATCAAGTTCTGCACGAAATGTTTTCTCCGTACTGCGATAAGAAGGGGATACTTTGACCTAACCTCTGTTTAATAACATTGACCTTGGTTAAAATTTGGAAAGGCAGATGTTTGATTTGATGAAAGAACAATATGCCCTGGATTTGGTGTTCCTACGCTGCAACTACTGCGAATGGTGACATTTTTGGAGATTTTGGAATACCATCCGCCTTCATCCGTCCAAAGTCAATTTGAAGGCAATTGAAAATCAAATTGGTGAATGAGATCAAGAAAGCGAATATGGTGGGTCCAGCCACCACCAAAGGTATAGAAAACTCCACACTTAACCTTTTGGAGGGAAAGGATTTGCCCTGTGTACCATTTTGCCCCGGTCACCCCTATTTGTATTTGTTTCTTAGCATTCGGCGTAATTATTGCCTCGGTAACTGAAGTTCAGACGTGATCTGGTTGCGGCGGTGCTGTCCATGAATTGTGATGTTATTCGGGCAGAACCCGCCAAACTGATAAATGTACAAATGTAGGCACCATCATTGTACAGTTCAAACTATAATGTCATCTGATCCGCTTATGCACATTTGTGTTTGTCCGCAGAATACGGGTACTTGACCCATGTTATAATGGGATGGCAAAGGTCGCGATCTGGTCGAACTTTGCCATCCCACATTAAATGTTCACTTGAAAGAACGGGACAAGTTTATAACTTACTTGGTGAGCTGAAGACAAATATGTTTGCGTGTAGAAAAAGCAAAAATAGTGAAAGTGACCATAGCGTATGATTTCAGGTAAGTGTTCTGCAACCAAGTTCATATCATATTTAAGAAAAAAAAACATTCGTCTGACGTCACGCAGACTTGAAGGATAATTTCGATCTACCCTCTAGCAAACGTACCTTTAGTTTGTTATTTGTCACATGCGCGTCACACGCGCGTGTGGTAAATAGCAAATCAACGCTATTTTATTCAGAGCAGATGCATATTGCAGTGTAGGACTGTTTCGGTTCCATATTATTTTTCACAATCATGACCGATTTGTGTGTTTTGTGTTCCGGACAATATGATTGACTCATGCATTAATAAGTACTTATTTCTGGTTACTGTCATTGGTTTTTCGTGAATAACTTCAGTACCCCTGATTCTTTACTCACAGGCAGCTGACAATTTGGCAATTGTAATGCTAAGCATGGATAATTGTGCTGTGTTTTGATCCCTACTTTGTGTCATGGCATGCTATCCACAAAGATACATGCTTTATATAATTTTTTCGTAGCTTGCATTTGAGGCAGAAGACTCATTGTGATTTTGTGACATTGTGATTGTGACTCATTGTGATTTGAATGATTGACTCATGATTCAACTCATTTTTTAAAAAAAGATGTGATTCAACTCACAACTCATGATGTATTTTGTGGAAAAGAATTGATTCAACTCGCGACTCATAAAAAAAGATTCATCCATGAGTTGATTCTCGATTCAACTTGAGTTCAGCACAATTGTGATTTGTGGGGTGTACAAACATCAGTATGACAATAGAATTGTTGTTTGGTGGCATAGCACATTTTTTAACGCAAGCTGATTGATAATCCATCAGCATCTGCTAATCTCAGCATTTTATGATGCAAGTTGTACTTCCACAGTGGAGGGAAATCCAGTTATTTTGTTGTTTTTTGCATAATTTTCAATTTTGCAGCAAAAGGTCAGTCGACTAACTAAACCTAATCCGTTTCTTTACAGTACACAATATGCTGGTTAACATCAACTAGGTTTTCTATACAACATAGTGTTTTCTCCTTTTTTTCTCTTTTTTTCTTGTTTTTCCTTTAGCTTTCTTATGAACATAAAAACAGCATGATTTATTGGGGGGCCAAATCAACATGGGGGGCCAAGATAACATTGGTGGGGCCATGGCCCACACAAAAGGATACAAATCGACGCCCCTGGTTCCCACTGCATGTGCATTAAGCATTAAGCATACACACCTCAGCATTAAGCATATATCACAGCTTCATTTGCCTTCATTTTCCCATGCACCCGCCAAACGCTCAAACACAGCGTAGCCTCCTCCAGGGGAGCCTCTTGCAGGGGAGTCTCCTGTATGGAGGCCTCTTCCAGGCAACTCCTTCAGGGGAGAGTCCTCCATGGGAGCTTCCCCCAGGGAACCCTCCTGCAAGAGAGCCTCCTCCATGGGAGCCTCCGGTAGGGAAGCCTCCTTCAGGAGTCTCCCCCAGGAGAACTTCCTCCAAGGGAGCCTCCTCCAGGGGATCCTCCTGGTGCAAACCACTGATTTGCGTATTGTGACACCCCAAGTTGGCTAAATTGCGTCCATTTCATCAATAAGTCCAACAATTCGGAAAACTTGGCATTGTGCATTCATCTTTGAGGTAATCGCGTTCGATAATGAAATCCGATTCCAGGAGCATTATAATCAATTTCAATAGAAGCGTATGGAGAATTAATGCACTTTTGCCGAAATGTTTTGCACTGTTAGCAAAATCAGCATCCAAGCGGCAAAACCGGTGAAAACAACTCGAGGTTCAATTTCCCACGCTGAATTTGCACGATAGGCAAAACATGCTGCTGGAAAGCTTGCATTTTTAATGGGTACAAAATGGCGTAGTGTAGGCCCTTGAATCTTAGGCTAATCTAAAGCCAGCCAAGTGTCACTCATGGTAGCCACGCAGGGGTGTCGATTTATATCCTTTTGTGAAGGCCATGGCCCCACCAATGTTGATCATGGCCCTCTCCGTGTTGATTTGGGCCCCCCAATAACCTATGCTGTTTTTATCCTGATAAGAAAGGTAAAGGAGAAAAAAGAAAACACCATGCTACATATAATACTTAGTTGATGCTAACCAGCATATATTGTACTGCAAAGAAACAGATTAGCTTTAGATAGTGTACTGACTCTCCACCTACTGCTGCAAAATTGAAAATTGCGTGCAAAAAACAACGGAATAATTGGATTTCCCTCTACTGTGGAAGTAAAACTTGCATCATAAAATGTTGAGATTAGCGGATGATGATGCATTTTAAACCAGATTGTCTTTAAAAATTTGTCAAGCCACGAAACAACAACTGCATTATCATGCTGACGTTTGTACACACCACCAATGGCAAAACCACATGCATATGGAGCTTGAATATAATTCATTCATTTCATTCTCAATTTCCAGTCATTGTCAAACTTTCATACAATCGAGTCCAGTGAACAACAATCACAGTTATCATTGAGATTGTGGATGTACAAACTAGAATTATCTTCAGCAGCCCATCCATCACACGATGCACTGCTATTTTGCTTCCGTGACTTCACCTGTTACCGGGAAATTTTTCCCGTTGGCGAGGACGCTGAATAAACATAAACACACACATCGTCAAATAAAACTAAGAATTATTTAAGACTGAAAATACAGTGGGCGAAATCCGATGAGTTTTTGGCTAGATGTTGGGGAGGCGTTCCAGTACACTGCGCCCCCCTAATATTTTTTTTATCGACACCCCTGTAACCACGTATCCCAATGATGGAAGCCTATGGGACAATAGCATTGCCTGTATGCGCTATTGTACATTAGCGCCTGGGTGATTTGAATATAAGAGCGGCTACCGGCAGAATTAAAAAAAAAAACACAGGGGAGTATTCCAAACAGAGCCGTGTTTGGACAGCCATCGAGCGGCGGCTGCCATATTGTGATGTCCTGAGCGCTGGATGTCGGCTTAGCTGGAACGTGCCAATTGCATGGAAAGGTCACTGAACTCGATAGCTCTCGGAATAGTAATGAGCGAACTGTCGGTTTGAGGTGGGTACAAGCACCTCCACGGTGTGCAGAATTCGGTGGGGAATAGTATGGTGCAGGTTTTGATTTCAAGCGTGTACGCTTGTAAAACAATGGTCCGGCAAACTGGTGGTCACCGATTGCTTCCAACTTCTCGGATGGCAAGGTCTCTAAGTATGTGAACCGGGCGTTTGTACTCAATAGTGATTCATCCGTTCATCTCCGCTTTTTCATCTCCGCCGTTCATCGTGTTCATCTCCGCCCCTCTTCCCAGTGCAGTCAAATAGTTAATCATGCGGAGGCGAAATGCATGGGCGGATCCAAGGGAGCAATAAGGGTAACAGGGATCCCCATCCTGCCACCCCCATGGAGATGCGTCGTCACCCTGACAGAAGAATTTTCAGAAGACAGACAGAACCCTTCGAGACGCCCTAGTGCCCACCTCGCCCCCAGAAGCGGATATAATGGGGTACCGGGGCATGTGCCCCCATGGGGAGGTGGCACCCCTCCGGCCGGAAAAGGCGCCGCGCTGGGAAAACTCGAGTGCACTCCCACGATTTTTTTAGCCAGAGGCACTCCTCCAAGAGAAGGCGTCCCTGCGGAAGGCTCGAGTGTAGCCCACCCATCTATTTTTATTTGCCAGACGCGCCCCGCTCGAGAAATGCACTCACCGCATGGTAAATCTTTGATCCCTCCAATTTTCAGCCCAAGGCGCCGCCTAAGTAGAAAAGGCGCCTCTACAAAAGCTCGCTTGCATATCCGTTTTAAGGAAAAATTATCAAGATAAGTGACGCATCCTGAAAAAGTGACGCATCTCCAGACAAGTGCGAACCTAGACCAAAAGTCCTGGGTACGGCCCTGGAGTAATGCCGGTGACACAGACACTGTCTCAGAGGAACGGGGAAAAGCCATTTTGGAGTCGATTGTTTCCATGTACCGCCCATGCAGGGTCCATGCTAAGCTTGTCCAAAGTGAGAGAGCACTGACCCTTCTGCCGTCCTCCGTTTCGTACTAGTTTAACGCGTCACACGCAACGAGGGAAATAAGCGACCCAACAATCCCATCCAGAATCCACGGAGACGCTCATGGTAGGCAGAGGGCGAAGGGAGGTGCCAGCTCAAGATGGTTGAAATCCAGGCCTGAGATATCAGGAATTTGCCAAATAATAACAAGTCAATCAGTCTTTATCCAGTTGCAATGTTTATCGGGATCGGAAGAAATGCCTTGGAAGGCATGGGGAAGACGCGCGAGCAAGGTACAAATTCCTGGGACTCTTCATAAGCTGCAATCCAACGGGCCATCGCGGCTGGTTTGTTTTCAGCGCATCACAAGTTGTGAACTGGTTCGTTGTGAATAAGATCGCAACATGTGAATATTCCGGACATCACAAGACGTGTACTTGGTTGTGCAACAGCCAAACACGGTTGTTATTCCGGTGAGTTTGGAGTCCTTGTGCATTCCAGTTATATACAGTTCAGTGGTCAAGACACGACTGTTGGAAGCATGTCAACTGGGGCATCTGTCAAATCACATGACACAAGATGATTCACCCGAACCAATTATTTAGCATTCGGACGAAACTAGAAAAAAAAATATTGCGAATGTTGGGACCTTTGCAAATGTTACAACCCTTGTTACGACAAGGCTGGTAATGCCACTCCCCCACTCCTTTCCCTGATCTCCCGACATCGAGACTGGAACATTCCCTTCACCGCCACCTCTGCATGGCTAGTTACCCAGGTTCTGTTGGTTAGCTTGTCTGCATCATCACTGTCCCGCCTCGCCTTCAGTTGAAGGGCTTTTCCTCAGAGTGAAAGGCTATTGGCGGGACGAGCCGGATTCCAGACCGTGAAGCGCCAAAAGCGGCAACATTTCCAGTGAAGGTATGGAGAGTAGCATTGAGCGGCGATATGACGCACCAGCGCTAATTAAAACGAAGCTCTACAAGGTCGTCATTTGTGACGCTCAAGGTTCTGCGTCTGATAGAAGAGGGCAGCAGATGAAATTCAAGCAAGCACTTCCGTGGGAGCTCCCACACAGTCACGGCTACTAATACCCACACACTTAATATCTGCACACGTACTCAATATTGTCACCGCCCAGCCCTGAGCAATAACAATCAGCTGCTGGGGTGTCGTTTAGCTACATATATGACGCATGTGGCGATTGTGATTTGTATAGATTTGCATCTGCGCGCGTACCAAGTTCACTAATTACAGTGCAGAAATGTTGTGACAATAGGAGCAATAGCCTTCCTGAAACACAACTATATGCAACACAGCTGTATATACACGTAGCACATACACATAGCAAATCCCTCCCACGGGAGCTTGGCTGGCGCGGCAGCACGTGCGCCCTAGATCAACTTTAGCCAGTGCATTTGCCTGAAGCAAACTCGCTGATTGATCGATGGATTTTGAAGGCGCTTTAGCGAAAACTATTTAGCCTGTGTCACAAATATGCTCCACTGTAATTGGTTCAATTGGTATTGGTTCAGTTTTTTAGCGCGCACCGCTAAAAGACTGACATCGATAACAACCGTCACACACGTCATATATGAAGCTAAATGACACCCCAGCAGCCGATTCTATTGTCCAACCTGATTCGGTAGGCCTTGTTACCACCGTTCATGTTTTTCCCAATCCATCCATGCGCTGTACTTACTAGGGTACCGCCATTCTGTGACTAAACACAACATGATACATTTCATAGCAATTACTCGATTCAGTCAAAGCACGCCGCCGCCACATGCGCCTTCCATTTGCATCATCACGTTCCAATGTTGTTTCCCCCTTGTTGTGTCGTCCCTAGTAACTCCACCCATCTCTGCCCAGGTGGTTTTCCACCCGGGAAGAAAAAAAACCGGTTTCACCTACATCGCAGATATATTGACATGCCCGATACCAGATCTAACAAACCACATTCCATTAACGACATCTATTGATTTTTTTCATCCGTACACCGCAAATTATTCAGCCTCTTGATTTTCTTACTCTCTTCATACATGCATTAGCATATAATATGGTCCCTCGACACTTCTGTTGTTGTACTTGACGTTCCTCTGATATGCGTCCCCTCTTCTTTCTATGCACCAATTGGCCGCAAAAGTGTTGACCATGTTTGCATGAAACCATGTCTATCTTTACTTTTTACCTCAAAGCCAATGACCCAGTGCCAGTTAAATGACATACAAGTAGTAGGGCTCGAGATGGTTTGGCAGACGCCCGTGGCGTACCGAGATGGGTGGGGTTATTGGGGGCAACAGAACAATAACGGGGAACAACATTCGAGTGCGACGATGCAAATGGGGCGACGATGTGCTTTGGCTGAGTACCATGCATGCACACGCTTCAGGTGTTCTCCATAGCCGATTCATGAGTGCATATCGACATCGGTGGTATCCGTCGGTGCGTACCTGTTTCTAGCTGGGCGTGTGTGCCTGTGTTGCAGGAGCTGTGCCTGTCGCCGGGCTGTGTGCAGCTGGCGGCGCACCTGCTCACCTACCGGGACAGCAGGCGACAGCCGTGCGTCGACTTCTTCCAGCACGCGTGCGGCGGCTGGCAGAGGCGTGCCGAGCAGCTCGGCCTGGTCGACGCCGAGCTGGGCTTCAACGTCAACGTCGACCAGGTGGAGCGCGCCGTCGACTGGAAGATACGACGTGAGCGCGTCCTGCCTCCGCCTCTGAGGAGGTCTGAGGGAAACGGTGGTGGGCAGATCTCGAGAGCTGACTTCGTATATCGTTGGCATATATTCCATATAGCAATAGTGCCATTGGAAGCGATATATCAATATCGAATCAAATACAGTACGTAGCTTGCTGGTATGAGTCCTGGTTGTGAATTTCATTCGAAGCCCCTTCTGGCGTAGTAAGCATTGCCTGCTGCAGCGTGATAAGAGTGTCCGGAAAAGAGGCTGGATATCGGGGGAAGCCAGTGTATAGGTTCATCATAGTTCGATCACTTACTATGAAAAATCGCTAAATTCAAGGAACAACAAAAAATGACTTTGAGCTTGGTCCATCTACGACGTATTTCTGGGCGGATCACGTGTATGTCTGCGTCGAGTCGCACTAGCCTGGAGCTCCCTGGTTTCATTACTTTACTTGGTGTGGAAATTGATTCCTAGGCTCATAGATCGCCTGACGTGGGGATATCGATTAATTCATCTAACCTTTATTAAGCATCCTATCGGTTCATCACCATCGACGCGAGCCCTTTGTAATCGAACAGAGCAGCAGGTGAAATTGAGACGAACATTTCCGTGAGAGTTAATGACAGCAAATATTTGTTTTGCGCTGATAGAGACTGATTGATGTTCAAGTTGCAATTATAATATTTCGTGCAACCCAGCAATAAGGAAATAGTTTGAAAATGTCATGGGAATAACTTGCGAAAAAAGCCTGGACAAGGGGTGATCTCTTTGGGTGTGGTTACACACACGGTGGTGTATACACTGGCTGTGTTTATCACTACACAACTGATGTCAGATGTGGGATGCCTACTCGAAGGAGAAGAACGCAGATGGCAAGATATAGCAGACACCCCGTCTACTTTCGCAGTGTACAACTAAGTGTGTCAGAAATTTAGGTACATATATGTATATACACGCTCACATATATATGTATATATATATATATATATATATATATATATATATATATATATATATATACATATATACATATGTATATGCATATATTTAGGCCATCATATAGGACAGCGTCGCAACGTCAACTTCACTCAATTTCCATAGTAATACACAATTTGAAGAACAAGCTTTTCGAAATCTTTCAATAATATCATGCGTTCTTGCGCCAAAGCGCCAAAGTGTCCAACACCAAAGTGACACTACCAGAGTACAGGAGCGAACGTCAACCCTAGCGATAACCACAGCGGGTAATGATCTCAGGCGTTCTGCCCCTAACCACAATAACTACACCAAAAGCACTACCAACTATGAATATGGCCATAGCTGATACCACAGCCAGCACATGTTGATGTTATCTTTCCTTCCGAGTGCATGGGACTTGTGCTTGGAGCGCGGCACGTGCCTACTCTGAAGCGTGCACGAGCCACCGCATTCCTGAGGACGACGACCGTGCAAATTTGGCGCCGGCGCGCTCGCCATGGTCTTGAACGCCACAGCCGACAGTGACGACGTCTGGAACTGCTCAGAGCACATCGAGTGTGAACGTGGATACCGAGCGTGCGGTGGTGCTGGTGGTGGTGGTGGTGGTGGTGGTGGTGGTGGTGGTGGTGGTGGTGGTGGTGGTGGTGGTGGTGGTGGTGGTGGTGGTGGTGGTGGGGGTGGCGGTGGCGGTGGCGGTGGCGGTGGCGGTGGCGGTGGCGGTGGCGGTGGCGGTGGCGGTGGCGGTGGCGGTGGCGGTGGCGGTGGCGGTGGCGGTGGCGGTGGCGGTGGCGGTGGCGGTGGCGGTGGCGGTGGCGGTGGCGGTGGCGGTGGCGGTGGCGGTGGCGGTGGCGGTGGCGGTGGCGGTGGCGGTGGCGGTGGCGGTGGCGGTGGCGGTGGCGGTGGCGGTGGCGGTGGCGGTGGCGGTGGCGGTGGCGGTGGCGGTGGCGGTGGCGGTGGCGGTGGCGGTGGCGGTGGCGGTGGCGGTGGCGGTGGCGGTGGCGGTGGCGGTGGCGGTGGCGGTGGCGGTGGCGGTGGCGGTGGCGGTGGCGGTGGCGGTGGCGGTGGCGGTGGCGGTGGCGGTGGCGGTGGCGGTGGCGGTGGCGGTGGCGGTGGCGGTGGCGGTGGCGGTGGCGGTGGCGGTGGCGGTGGCGGTGGCGGTGGCGGTGGCGGTGGCGGTGGCGGTGGCGGTGGCGGTGGCGGTGGCGGTGGCGGTGGCGGTGGCGGTGGCGGTGGCGGTGGCGGTGGCGGTGGCGGTGGCGGTGGCGGTGGCGGTGGCGGTGGCGGTGGCGGTGGCGGTGGCGGTGGCGGTGGCGGTGGCGGTGGCGGTGGCGGTGGCGGTGGCGGTGGCGGTGGCGGTGGCGGTGGCGGTGGCGGTGGCGGTGGCGGTGGCGGTGGCGGTGGCGGTGGCGGTGGCGGTGGCGGTGGCGGTGGCGGTGGCGGTGGCGGTGGCGGTGGCGGTGGCGGTGGCGGTGGCGGTGGCGGTGGCGGTGGCGGTGGCGGTGGCGGTGGCGGTGGCGGTGGTGGTGGTGGTAGTGGTGGATTGCGATGATGGTGATGGTGGTTGTGGTGGTTGTGTTATGGTGCTGTTGGTGGTGTTGGTGGTGGTGGTGGTGGTGGTGGTGGTGGTGGTGGTTGTATTGTGGTGATGGTGGTGGTAGTGATGGTTGGGCTGTCCTGATATCGTCCGGCTTCGGCCGGCGGTTGTTTAATGTGGTCGGCCAAAGTCCAGCACAGTCAGAGTGTGTTTCAACTGGCCGGTAGCCACCCCGTGACTAGTTGCCCAACATATTTACTGGCTCGTTGGAGCGGTTCGGGCGGCGATTCGTCACCCTGTCAGCCATCAGCCGGCCTGCAATTGGTTGGTCATTCATCCTGACGAGGCGCGATAGCTCTGATCGCTCGAACGATATTAGGAACGAGTTGGAGGTTGGATGTGGACGGGGGGGGTGCCGGCCATGACAAATCGACTAGAGCCGCGCACTCTCATGTCGCGGATATATTTCAAAGTTGTGCCATCGGGTTTTGTTGTGATATATTTCACCTGTTCAAGTTAAAGCCCGTGCTCCCGCCGATTTTTACTGATAGCCTAGGGCAATTTGCAATGGTGCCAGAGATAAGCTTCCTAAATCGTTATTTAAATTGTTTGTCTGAATGGAAATATTATACACAATTTTTCGTTCAATTCGCAATCGTCAGTCGAATTCAAATCTGATATTTTCTACAAATGTCCACCAAAATCAAAGATTTGGGTTCCATGTTACGTGGAGCTCAATGCTGCTTAATTTAGCAAACTTTGCTAAGCCAGATGAGAATCAATAGTGTTCGCACTGTATCGTTCCGGGGACTATGGTTAAAAATGCACGGGTAAATTATACGCAAGATATAACCCTGTAGCACAATTTAGGACGACATCCGCAACATTTGGATGGGACGCGACGTCCGCGACATTTGGATGGGACGCGACGTTCGCGACATTTGGATGGGCCACGACGTCCGCGACATTTGGATGGGCCACGACGTCCGCGATATTTTCGCACCTTTCACTGCTCAGATTGTCACGGACATCAGTGGTCACGGATGTCGATGTTTGCACCTGCACGAGTCACATGTTCCACTGCGAATTTCCTTAAGGTGATATGCTGTGGATGGACGAGGAGGCTCTCAGCAATGTGATAAGGCATCTGCTAAACTACAACTATGACCCAGATTCGGAAGCCCCATAAGCACACGTCCTTTTCAGGCTTCTGTCAGATGTCCTCGATGACAAGACAAGATTCGAACTGATCCCAGAGGGTTTGGGCAGCTGTCGCTGAATATATACATCCTGAATCGTGCCACCGCCATGAGCTTAGTTTCCTTCCCCATGAAGAAGCGATGTGCACCCACATATGCAGCTATTTGAATAGGAAAATATGAAAATGGCAAAACAAAAGCGAAGCCGTTGAGGCCAGGATGGTCACGTCCTTTTGATAATCCATTGTTGGTGGGAAGAAAAAAGTATCGGAGAATCGCCAA
This sequence comes from Imbricaverruca yamaguchii, assembly GCA_034440575.1. Classification (NCBI taxonomy): domain Eukaryota; kingdom Metazoa; phylum Arthropoda; class Thecostraca; family Neoverrucidae; genus Imbricaverruca; species Imbricaverruca yamaguchii. The sequence continues at coordinate 18,538 of JAOTOL010001372.1, read as the reverse complement.
GAAAATATAAGCTATATGGAGGGCTTTGTGGTGCCATGCTGGTGATGTCATATTCATCAATAACGCGAGGTCTATGACGAAACTTCGGAAACCAAAGGTTCGCATTGCGTGGGGTTGGTAAGCAAGCGTTCGCAAACACATGGCTCGCATAGCATACGAGTTCGCACAGTTTATGGGTTCGAACAGCGTAATGATGGCATCACAGTAGGTTAGCAATTGGTGATATTCGTGTGCATGAAACTCGTAAGCATACGGTTCATCAACATGCAGTTCATACAGGTACATTATGCAACATACAGTTGTATTAGGTATGTACCTGCATGCAAAGGTTCGTAAATCAAGCGATTCGCATGGCATAATATATCTGGCCGATGCGCTTGCCGGACCTGCATATTGCCGTTCGTCGCACATGCCGTATGCCGTATGTTGCGCCTGACATATGCCGTATGCCGAGCCTGCTGTATGCCGTATGTCGCGCCTGGCGTATACCGTATGTCAGATGTTCACCAGCTGCGACTCGCGGCCATCACAGCTGGCCTGGTGCTACCGGCTCGTCAGTAGTAGCCTCCCGCTGCATAGGATCGCAGCCGTCTTCTCTGCAACTCGGCCTGATGGTGGCAGGCAGACTCATCGTAATCGGCGATTTTAATCTGTCATAAGTCGGTTGAACGAAGGTGGTGTACCCGCCGCAGAACCCGCGCCCGGACCGGAGGATTCATTGAGGACTGTGACCTCATGAGCTGGAGACAGTGGGTGATCGAGCGTAACAGGCGTAGCAATATGTTGAGCTTTGTTTGTTGCAGTCAGTTGCCGATCCCTGTCCAATCGTTCGGTTTCTTACTAAATACGAACTGCAAAGAAACAGTTGCCAGGTTACAGTTACTTCCACTCGCTACACTTGCAATGGTTACGGTTACTTGCACTTGCAACAGTTTCAATGGTTACGGTTACTTGGATATCGCCACAGTTGCGAGGGTTACGGTTACTTGCACTCGTCACGATTACCATGGTTACGGTTGCTTGGACTCGCCCACCACAATTACTACGGCGCTGTGTCCTAAATTACAAGTGTGCGGATATCGATGGCCTGCTGCGAAGTCTTGCCTTCATCCCGTGGAGTGTTTTGGATGCCCGAAATGTTAATCATGCAACAGATATGTTATATAGCTTACTGGAGCCCACCACCGCAAATCATGCACCTATGGTGACATTAAGGCGCGCAACTCCCCGTTGTTGTACTCGTCCGTACGTGCAGCACTTCGGCTAAAGAAAGAAAAAAGAAGAAGGCAGCATTTCGCCGATGGCACCGCAACCCGTCTTATGAGAACGGAGCCGATTTTCGTGCAAAAACGTTCAATCACGTTTCTAGAACAAATACTTGGAATATTTGCACAGCCTAAAATACTATTTTAACACCAAACTGAAAAGATGTTGGCCTGTTTTAGAATGAGTCTTGTGTTCCGGGTCACATAAGTTGCATGATAAAAATGGAAGCACAGCTTAGATGACAGAAAGCGCGCAGCTGCTTTGAATAAGTTCCCCACAGTAAACATTACAGATCTAGCAGTTAAGCAGCACCCGACTGCATGAGTGTGCCCTCTGGACCCTCCCCCACAGCTACACATCAGAAGCAGCAATGGCCGCAGCTTTGTAGTCCATCAGCTCTCACAAAGCTCCCGGACCAGACTATGTCAGCGCGTGCATTTGTCGCAGGAGTGCGGAGGAATAACCAAAAATTTTAACCTTTCAGTAAGTTCAAGGATATTTCCAAACCAATGGAAACAGGCAAACATGTGCAAAAAATGTGACAATGAAGATCACAAAGTTATTTGACGGTCTCCTAGTACTCGGAAAAGCACCAGAGAAGTTAACACATACTATGCCTTTTCAGCATGTTACCATGTATTATTTACCCAGCAAGACGGCTTCATGCCAATTCGACCCTGCTTCACAAACCTAGCCACTTCTCGGTATTCTGCTTGAGATATATCCGACGAATGCCAGACGGGCCTAATTTATACATATATTACTCGGCCGCTTTTCAAAATTTAAATCATACTTTGCTCATCAAAAAGCTACGAGAATCATGCCACCTGCAGGACCTTTCCCTCAAGTGGTTCGTTGCATGCCTCTCTGGCCGGATTCAGAGAGTCATTGTGAACGGTGTAGTTTCCAGTTGGAAATTAGTAGTTTCCGGGATCCCGAAAGGATCATGATGGTTTCTCTTCTCATTTGCGTGCTTGTTAACAATTCTCCCCAAAATGTTCACTCGAAATATTATCTTTATGCAGATGATGTAGATATAGTGTGCAAAACTGCTTATCCAGCAGACGGGATATTGCTGTGGGAGGATGTCGATCGTCTGGCAGCATCGTCCGCAAGATGGCAATTAGATATAAATCCTGGGAAAAGCAAAACGCTTGCGATTACTACCAAGCGCATGCCCGTCCTAGTGACGTCAAAAATTAACCAAATTGAACTGGCAAACATGAACGCAATTCGCGATTTCGATCTAATACTGGATTTGCCTTGAGCAGTTCCAGTTTATATGAATGACATAGTAGGGAAAGTAAGTTTAGCTCTGGATTTCCATATGCGATTCTTCCAAACCAGAACAAACAAACACAATCGAAGTCTACGCCCAGTTCTGTAATGGCTCCGGCATGCTCCGCCAAGCGTGCTCTATTTCAGAACACGACAGCGTCATTTGCACGGGCACCGCTGCCGCCCACATCTTGCTCGTAGATCGAGTACAGAGCAATTTCCTGGTCTGGCGCCAATCTCATATGCCATCTAGTTTTATTTTCAAACAGCTTCCGTGGCTTCCAGGCGAAAGCAATTTGACCTGTTATTTTTACCGCTGGCACCCTGTAAAAAAATTGGTTCGTTGGAGTGTCTGACGCTCATTTCTGGTATGTGCCAACTCGATTGTCCGGCCCGCAGACGAAATATTCTATTCGTAGCAATAGCACGTGCAAACACGGCGCAACCGGGTCCATACTTCACCAGCCTCATTCAAGGCAACAGTGAAGGCACACATTGGTAGTGCCGGTGAGGCTATGCACATCCGATAATCATGTAGCATTGCATTGCAATAGGGTGTGCTCTTCTTGTCGCGTATGGGTGTTACCTATTTGCTGTTATACCTTTGCTACAGATATGGCTAGTGTCCATCACTATCTCAGGTCACATATTCAGTTTTCGTTTCCATTATTACAGTGTTGTACGCTTGTTTGCTTTTCACATGTTTGGTGGTCTTAGTACATGCTGACTTCGCACGCAGTTGTTTGTTGGTGCCGTCTTTGTTGGTGATTATATGTGAATAAGTCCATTAAGAGTTGCATAGGATAAGATTCGTAAATCTTAACGTTCGCAAGACTAATGGCTCGCATAGTATGATGTTCGTAACACAGAAATTCACAATGGATAGCGTGTCGCACGCATGGAGTCCAGAAGTATAAGGTTTGTCAGCATAAAGCTGTAATTGAGTGTGTTCCGTACTCATGGATTTCTGCACAAAACATTCATAAATACATGACGTTCGCATAGCTTATAATTCATAAACGTTACCAGTAGCTCTCAACATAAATTGTTTGTAACGATGACGCAAAACGATCCGCTGCCGTGGCTAATTTACAAATTAATCCAGGGTCATATGTAATCTCCAGCTGCGTCTGTGGCGTGAGAGTGACGCGGAGATCCAAAGGACGCCGACCCAAACCTGACGGCCCCCACTCCCTCGCAATGGAGCCAATTATTGAGAACATTTCGAGTCGTGCATTCGGGGTTTCTTAGAGCCCTCGATTTTCCTTCAGAATGGTGCTTGAGCTGAAAAATAATCAGTAGATGCAACCGAGCGGTCGTGGATGGACCTCAGCACCTCAAAAGAGGATAGGACTAAAAACGATCGATGTTCAACTTCAGGCTTTCCTTCTCCAATTCAAACGGGCCTCTCCGACTTTGGAGGCCCTCTCCGAGCACAGATGGCGAATCCGGAATTGAATGGGTCCCTGTCCACTTCGGACGACCCAACAGCAAAGTATGACTCTTATCCGGCTTAAGTCGGCCTCCCTCAGGTTTAAGCGGTCCTCTTCCACTTGAAGTCAAGGCCTGTGCCCTTTGCAACATTTGATGGCCGCAAGGATCCATCAGCGGGTATGGACAGTGGAACCGCGGATTCCTAGCGTTGTCCACGTCCCCCCGCCATGTGACCAAAATGAGAAAAAAGAACTTATAAAACTATTTTCGCAATGTATAGATATTAAAAGAAGCGCCAAGTTGGCAAAATGAATTTAGTGATAGACCTCTAACTTGTTATTTAAAACTAATAAATGTTTCAGTCTGCTAGTTGGTCGCAGTGTTGTTCGAGCTAGAAGTGCTATTTGCGGTTAGAGGGCCACCTCCCTGGAAGCTGGATGGCCCATGTCTGGTGGATAAAGAGGGCCCCTTAGTCTGGAAGATCTCTGGGCTCGAGAAGCCTTGGAGTCAGAGGATCCTGGCAAGTGGATGGCCTTTGGAAGCATGGGGTCGTTGGGAGTTTGTGGGGACCTTTCCCGTGTGTAGAGGCAGGAGAAAAGGACCTAGCATGGCCTAGTCTGTTCTGAAATTTCGAAGCTCCGAAGGTTGTCACTTTATTCTCAAGAGATTGTTGTCCAGAATGTTGTCACTCAGTCTCGAATTGTTGCTAGCATATAACATTTTGATGTGGATCCCGCGAGGCATGGGGATTTGGGTGCTCCTATAAGGTTGAATTAGCCCAAGACATTGAGGATCCCTGGTTGGTGAAGTCTTTATATTTTGCTATAAATATTAACGTTTTGATAAGAACCTTATGATGTGTGAACATTTGCGTGAGAATATTGTATGCGGCATATTATGAATCTTATGAACAGTTTGCTTGCATTATGCTATGGTCATGCGAACATTATGCGTTGCAAACATTATACACCACGAAACTCACGCAAGGCGAATATTCCGATGTAAACTTTATGCCATGCGAACTCTGATATACGAACTTCCGTGTGTTAACCTTTTGCAATACGAAGCATGCTTTACGATCGTCATGCGAACGATCCATTGTATCCACCAGCCGTTCGCTATGCTAGCCTCTAGCTATCAGAACAGTATGTAGTGCAAGCTGTATGGTATACCAGCCCCATGCAATTAGAAATTTTAGGATACCAGCTTCGCTACACGAACCTTTGCGTACGAACCTTTGCATACGAACCGTTTGCAATAAGAACTTTGCATTTTACGAACTTTTATTACTTACGGACTTTTGTCCTTGCGAACCTTCAGCTAGACGATCTTTATGAATACGAGCATTATTCCGTGGGAACTTTTGTTATTCGAATTGTACGCAACACGAATTTTTACATGCGAACTTGATATGTGAACCTTGGTATATGAATATTTACGTAGGAACCTGGTGGAATACGAACCATATGCTTATCAACTTTCCTTCGGATACCGAATGCATTTAATTTATTTTCCAATAGTGATCTTGCGGACTTATGTTATCAGTTCATTTTCCCACATTTCTCGGGTCTGGTACAGCTTCAGCTAAACTATGTATACATAATGTATTCATTTCAAAACGTTTATCATCGTGAATATAGATAATAAAAGGAATATGATGGAACAATTTGTTTTGATGCCTTTCATATATTCTGCCACGTTACACTTAGTTTGGAATATCATTTTGTTTCAGAGGTAAATTTAGTAAAGCCACGGTTAGATGCTAAGTAATTACTTATTATCCATTACTCCATCACTAGTGGCATTTGCATGAAAGTAGCGGGTGTAGGTCAACTTGTTCCATGCTTCCCCGCAGGTGGGATGTCAAATTGTTGGAGACTATCGGAGACATGTCTCACGCATCCCATTGTGACGCAGCCCATGCTTAGCCTTAATTTACGTTTCAGAGCTACTCGTCGCTCCAAGACATGATTCTGTGCATGGATTCCTGGTGGCACAGAATTTCTACAAATATTGCATGGACGTATTGCCGGCAACCAAACGCGACCTCGAGCCGTCAGGTTGGTGCACAATTACCGGCGTCCGACAGCGTGTTGTATGCGTGCGTGCGTGTTAATGTTTTTATCTCGCTCTCGCTCTCGCTCTCGCACTATATTTCTATACACACATTCAAATGCACATACAAACACACACACACACACACACACACACACACACACACACACACACACACACACACACACACACACACACACACACACACACACACACACACATATATATATATATATATATATATATATATATATATATATATATATATATACACCACATAAGTGAACGACCGTTCTCCCGCGTGGTGTTTTCAGCGGCGGCTTTGCCTCCACGTATGACGTTTATCATGTCAGTGTCCCTGGCAGGGCCACCGTGGGCTGATGTATCATGTAGTGTCCTGATGATGGTGGGGCCGTCATGTGCTGGACACCGCGGGCCGTCACAGCGCCAGCGGCTCCCGTGACGCCTACCGTAACGACTACTGTGACGCCTACCGTGACACCTACTGTGACACCTACCGTGACACCTACCGTGACGCCTGCCGTGACGCCTACCGTGACACCTACTGTGACACCTACCGTGACGCCTGTCGTGACTCCTACCGTGACCCCTGCCGTGACTCCTACCGTGACACCTACCGTGATGCCTACCGTGACGCCTACCGTGACGCCTACCGTGACGCCTGCCTGACGCCTACCGTGATGCCTACCGTGACGCCTACCGTGACGCATACCGTGACGCCTACCGTGACTCCTACCGTGACGCCTACCGTGACTCCTACCGTGACGCCTACCGCGACGCCTACTATGACACCTACCGTGACACCTACTGTGACACCTACTGTGACACCTACCGTGACGCCTACCGTGAATCCTACCGTGACGCCTACCGTGACTCCTACCGTGACGCCTACCGTGACGCCTACCGTGACGCCTACAGTGACTCCTACCGTGAAACCTACCGTGACGCCTACCGTGACGCCTACCGTGACGCCTACCGTGACGCCTGCCGTGACGCCTACCGTGACGCCTACCGTGACTCTTACCGTGACACCTACCGTGAAGCCTACCGTGACGCCTGCCGCTGACGCCGCCGCCTGTTCTCGTCAGCCGACCACATCCTGTCGCACGTGCTGGGTGGCTTCCAGAGCGCCGCCGGCTGGGCGGCCGCGCCCGGCGCCGGCGACCTGACGTCGCTGCTGGTGCGGCTACACCGGCTGCTGGGCGAGCCGCTGTTCGAGCTGAGTCGCACCGTCGACCCGCGCGACCACGGCCGGCAGGCGTTCGTCGTGGCACCGCCCACGTTCGACCCGCTCGAGGGCACCGGCTCCTCGCGCTACCTGCTGGGACGCGCGCGCCCGGTGAGAAGTCTACGCCAGTTGTCGAGCCTGCGGATGGGGGGGGCGTTGCATGGCAGGCGCGACACCGTCCGGCTGAAAAGTTCGATAGGGGAGTGGACGGGGAGGGCGGTGCCCATGAAGTGCCCATTACAGCACCGCTTTTTTCTCCAGAAGGGGCTCACTTTTCAGTGAAAAATGCGTTCAGTGTGGGTGATGAGCTCCTAAGCTCCTAAGCATGCAGGTATGCATATATATATATATATATATATATATATATATATATATATATATATATATATATATATATATATATATATATATATATATATATATATATATATATATATATATATATATATATATATATGTGTGTGTGTGTGTGTGTGTGTGTGTGTGTGGTGTGTGCGTAAGTGTGTGTTTATGCATAGCCCCCCCCCCTGGATCTGTCAGCAATTGTTGACGTTCGGGGTGGTTTAGGCGGTACGCTCGTGCATAGTTGTCCCAAAAATATGGGTTAAATAATCCTGAAAATCATTGGGCTATTTCACTCCGTATCAGAAATGAAAATAAGAAATGCAACATGTTCCGCGTATCATTATCCAAGATATGCTCTATTTACCTAAATAATCGTTTTATTGAAATACTTCAGCTTCTCGATCATTGATTACACCTATTCCGGAGTTACCAGTGAAATGTACATATAATCGAAAAGATTGATAATGTGATGGTCTCATTTGGGGTCAAATATTATTTTCCTTACAATTGTGGGCCAAACAATTTCATCTTACTTGAGTTTCAATCAGCGGGCCAGTATTGCAGCGGTTGCCGTTGGGTTGTATTATTTTGGGATCCCTCATACTTAGCTGATCTTTACTAGGGTCTGGCCGTATGATCTGGCGCATGTTACGGCTTGATGTTGGTTCCTGGTGTGGCGGACACAAAGTCACGTGTGGAACTGCACCACGGACGGGCTCGCGCCTGCGTCGCAACATGATGCCATGCACCGGCAGTATCTCTACCATTTAGCAGCTTCAAATTTTCGGAATTATAGGATAATCCAGAAAACCACCGACGCTGAAGCGAATGACAGCCGGTATCAGGCATAGACAAGAGCGGTACAGGATTGGAGCTCGTGCTGTTTTCGCTGATGAAGACTAGACCCTGGTTTACTGTGGCTAGCAGCGGATCGCTGTTCACTGTAACTGACAGCGGCTCGCTGTGTACTGTAGCTGACAGCGGCTCGCTGTGTACTGTAGCTGACAGCGGCTCGCTGTGTACTGTAGCTAGCAGCGGCTCGCTGTTTACTGTAGCTAGCGGCGGCTTGCTGTGTACTGTAGCTGACAGCGGCTCGCTGTGTACTGTAGCTAGCGGCGGCTTGCTGTGTACTGTAGCTGACAGCGCTCGCTGTGTACTATAGCTAGCAGCGGCTCGCTGTGTACTGTAGCTGACAGCGGCTCGCTGTGTACTGTAGCTAGCGGCGGCTTGCTGTGTACTGTAGCTGACAGCGCTCGCTGTGTACTATAGCTAGCAGCGGCTCGCTGTTTACTGTAGCTGACAGCGGCTCGCTGTTTACTGCCCGCGCGAAGGGTTACCACAAAGCCCACTCTATCAACAAATACTGCGGATGCTTCCGCAATTATAGTCGGACGAAAGTTGGAAAAACTGAGCATTAGCCGGATTATTCAGCAGGCTTCGGTATCCCACTTCAAGGTTCATCTTCGCCGCTTCCGATCACGCTATAATCGAGCCCAATATCTATCTCTCTGTATCTCTTTTTTATTCTCTCTATCTCCCTGTCACTCTATTTGTGTATCACCCTATCTCTCTATCTCTCTATCTATCTATCCCTCCAACACTTCATGTCTCCATGTCTCCATATCTCCATGTATCCATGTCTCCATGTCTCCGTGTCTCCATGTCTCCATGTCTCCATGTATCCATGTCTCCATATATCCATGTCTCCATCTCCATCTTTTCATCTTTTCATCTCTTCATCTCCTCATCTCTTCATCTCTTCATCTCTTCATCTCATCATCTCTTCATCTCTTCATCTCATCATCTCTTCATCTGTTCATGTCTTCATCTCTTCATCTCTTCATCTCTCATCTCATCCAGGCCGGTAGTGGGTACATCGCCATTCACTTTCTTATTGTGCTGTTGCAGACGTTGCACCTAATTTAGTGTCTTCTCATTGTTTGGCTGCTATAGCCTGATTCAACAAATTGTTTGGTTCTGTATTTCAATGTCAGTTCAGTGTTCTCCATTGGGTCACTTCTCTCCATTTCTTCAAATTCTTCCATTTCTTAATCCCATGAACGGGAGGAAGGTCTTCCTCCCTTTCGTTCATAAGACAAAGTTGATGTGGGAGGAGATAAATGCTTCTTGAAATGTTTCATCTTATTTGTTTCAACATAAATCTGACATACTAACGGCGTATGGTAAGAAAACACCACCACGCTTGGCCAGGATGTAATAAGAAAGCCTTCGTCTTTTAAGTTTGACAGGCACCTGTCCTTCTGCCTGATGCCGAACGATCCTAAACTATATCGGCTTTCTAATTACGTTTTCTTTCCCGGTGCTGTTATGCACATTACTTTTTTCGGAAAATCATCAGAATAGCATAGCACAGTCGCTAATCCGGTCGGATATACAGGACACTTTTCCCCTCTCATCCGCCGACAAGAGACAACGTGCCCGCCCTGCCTGCTGACTCCGCCCATGGACGTGTGGAATACTTTCCATCCATCAAGTCACGGCTCGAAGTGGCAGTCCACTATCGTTAATGGAGCCGAGTGCGTGCCGTGCTGTCCGAGGTGGCAGGAGATCGACCGACAGCCTGATCACTCGTGAGTCGGAGCGGCGCAAACAGTCACGGGCGGCCTCAGCCTGTGTTAGCCTTCAGAACCGGACAACTCCAGCGGCGTCCATGCTTAGCCAGCCCAGGCAGCAGCAGGGCCAGCACTGGGATCGTACGATCCCATGAAGGTCTAAATTGTATGTGTTACTAGCAAGCGCGCGCTGGCCCCAGGTTTCTCTTTGTTGTTCTAGGTTGTATTTGCAATGTTCCAAAGCAAGTTTCAGTTAAAATTGGCGAGAGAAGCATTTCGTTTTCAGGCCTCAGCCCGAATTCTAAGAAGTTGTGGTGGTTGATGGACCTCGGCCAATTGCTGACCCCTGGGGGTTGGGGCTGGAACGATCCCTGGGGGATATGGGGCTGGAACGACCCCTGGGAGATTGGGGCTGGAAGAAAAGATATAGGCCAGCAGCGCCAGCGCGTTCCTAGTCTTCCCCTCATTGAGCTGAGTGGTACTAACCTCGCAACGTGTAGCACAGCCATCATTGCATTTTGTTTGCTGAGAAAATCACTTCGATGAAGTGGTTTCTTCCTATACAATTAGTTTTAAGCATTCAGCCTATTTACTTTGAAACGTAAGGTTATCTGACGTCATTGTTGGTTTCAGACCTCCCCGTGTTGTTAATAGATGAAAAATTGCATCGCGTATGGATTGGATAAGATTCGATTGTGGCTTTACGCCGCACTCAGCAGTTGAGGCCATGTGGCGTCGCCTGCCTCTCACCCTGACAAGAAGGGCGGGCGTATCGCGTATGGATGTACCGATATACTGACATTGTGTCGATCCGTCCGGAGCTGAACAAACATGCGCAGGCCAGAAAGCTCACGGATCTCACGCGATGTACCGATATAGGGGAATTGTGTCGAGCTGCCCAGACGTGAACAAATATGACCAGGGAAGGAGGCTCCAGGAGCTTACGCCGCCCAGCGGCGAAGCCGCGAACTAGCCCAGATCAAGCGTGGAAGGCAGTAGACGTTGAAGTGTTTAGGACAATACCACGTTATGTCCAACATCTCACGTGTTACAGTAAATACAATGGCAGACTTAGCAGGGGCACAAGAGATATTTACAGCATGCACATAACAAATATCTGAAGCTAATGCTGAAATAGTCCGTGTCAATGAAAGATGGCGGGCTGTTGCCGGTCACCAGTGTCAGACTCAGCCAGTCCCCGTCAAGTAGCTCATTGCAAGGTAAGAATTTGGAATAGGTAGCGTTAGCTTCCAGTAGTCTCCAGAAAAAATCACATCAAAACAAGGAATAAGTGGCACAAGCATCGCCATGGCCACTCAATGGAGTAGTTTTTCTGTGTCTAATTTCGGTCTGACATGCACCTATGTGGACAAGCGCGCCATTCAGTAGCGTAGAAACGCGGGACAAGAGGCCATCCCCTCCCCCGCACACACACAATTATATCGGATCTTAGCCTTTAATCCCATGGCGTTGACTGGAATATGGCTCTAAAAATTGTCTTTGCGCCTTCTTACACTTTAGGCGGCTCCTACATCCATTGCACCTCTGTTCAACAAATGATGGTTTGTTGGTGAATTCAGGTGGTTGCAGTAGCATTGGTGAATTCAGATAGGGTGTGAGACTCTTGAACATATATTATATCACCTCTTGAAGAACCTTCTCCCTCGATAGGTGAACTCAGTATCAGAAAGCGACGCTCCATTTGTAAGGTCCAGCTACACCCCTGTTAATTACGTATCGGCAGTCTCACCCCTACAACGAAAGGCATATGCCGAAAAAGTACTCCCGATCAGAATTGGAACGTTCCACAAGGACCACCTTATTTATCAAAGATTTCTTCAGGGACTGAGCAAGGGATATCAGGATTGCTAGGGATATTAGGTGCTTACGTTCCATCATACACACACGCTAAACTGGCAAGCAGTTAAAATGGCTAAGTGAAAGAAGTTTGTCTCGCCTTTTGTCGCCATTCATCACGTTACCTTAACCCTAGCACTTCCGGTTGGAGGGAGGGAAACGCTACTCCGCCTGATGTGCTTTTCCCGGAATAACTCCGAACTGCTAGGGTGACATTTTGTCTACCTTCGTACAATTTGATGGTGGATCACATTTGTCCTGGGTTACCCCATGTATCGGAGTCAAACGAGGTAAACGGTTCCGACAAAAAAAACTTAACATAACAGCAATTATATAAACAGACGAGATCAATAATTTACTGGTTGACTTCAGCGTGGCAAGTATGGAGATAGCGCAGCGTTCAGACATTTTCCGAGGTGTGTGTGTGTGTGTGTGTGTGTGTGTGTGTGTGTGTGTGTGTGTGTGTGTGTGTGTGTGTGTGTGTGTGTGTGTGTGTGTGTTTGTGTGTGTGTGTGTGTGTGTGTATGCATGTGTGTGTGTGTGTGTGCGTGTGTGTGCGTGTGCGTGTGTGCGTGTGCGTGTGCGTGTGTGTGTGTGTGTGTGTGTGTGTGTGTGTGTGTGTGTGTGTGTGTGTGTGTGTGTGTGTGTGTGTGTGTGTGTGTGTGTGTGTGTGAACCACTTTGTAATTCTTCTATGCTTTCTATGCTTTCTATCCTATGCTTCTTATGCTGCATATGGCATGATATTGATAAATGCTGCAAATGGCATGATATTGATAAATGCTGCATATGGCATGATATTGATAAATGCTGATCGCGATGAAATATGGATTCGACGTTCGACAAAATTGATTTTTGATTAAATTGGAAATGTTAATTTCTGTAAGTATTCTGCAATGCGACAGGAAATTAGCCCTTACTCAAATATTGCACGTTGAGAAAACATGCTTTTCTCAGCTCAACGCTTTTAAGGCGCGTTTTTTGTGATCGGAGTCGGCGCCAAACCGAGGTCGAAGCTTCGGCTCTGAAAACATAATCCCAATCGTGCAAATCCAGGTTAGCATGTTACATGTGTCCCGAATTTAGCGTGTCATCAATGCCTCGGTATGGTAGTCCTACTAACCATGAACCTCATTGGCCTGTTACCGGGCCGCCGTCGCCGGGTCACGTGATAAGCGCCGGATGCGTATAAGGAATCGAACCCTCCTTATCGTGACCTGTTGCGTATAGGGAATCGAACCCTCCTTATCGTGACCTGTTGCGTATAGGGAATCGAACCCTCCTTATCGTGACCTGTTGCGTATAGGGAATCGAACCCTTCTCATCGTAACCTGTTCGGTTCCATGTTGATGATGTTGGGAAAGCTGCATTGTTCTATCCTTAATAGTTGCGAATGTTTAGTCTATTGAAAGCGATGTGGCTTGCAGGAGCTGAATCAACCCATGGCGGCAATTTAACTTCAGCAAATTAAGCTAGCTTAGGCAAAACTCCGGTCTCTAGTCTCCCTCATTCAATAACACACGAAGAGGATTCCAAGGAAGCAACCACATTATATAAACTGGTATGTCAAGTGCCATTTGATTCCTTTGCATCGTTTCCTATCGTTCTCGAAGCACTTCATTCATGCATTCAAGCGCAAAATCACATGTTTTCAAAGAAACTGTAATCTCTAAATTATATATACTCACACACATATACATATACTTGTATGGCCTAAGCTTATCGCGGTAAGTTAGTGGATCTATCCATTCAAAGGCTGAGCTTTCGAATGGAGCCTATGGGCATTGTCTGGAAAGAATAGTTTCCAAACGCATTTTAACCAATCGCTCACATCCAACATTTTCATCAGCATCTCAAATCATGCATTGGGCGCCACTGTTGTAATTGAAAACAAATGACAATGTAAAAAATGAAAAGCAGTTTCTATATGGAAAATATAAAGGTACGGTGGGAATTACAACAGTTGGGGCTTACAACGGTTGAAACCGAGCCGATTCAGCGCGCAAAAATTGCTCATATTCTGACTTAAAATTTCACGTTGTACATACTAAATCAATTGACGACAGAGGATTTCGGTGCAACCCGTTCTTCCATCACATCGGTGTCGCTCACGTGCAGTACATTGCCTCGATCGCACCGAAATTGTGTCCACCTGGTAGCCAACACTGTGGGCTTCCACGTGGTGACACCCCTAACGATGTGAGCCGAATCGGGCGCCAATATATGGCGGTCACGTTTCTTCGTCTGGAAGAGCCCCAACCCCATGTTAAACAGGAGTGGCGATGCCGCTCGAATATGAGCGTATGGCACGTGCTACGCTTCGTCCACCTCTACAAATTGTACATTGCCGGATAGCCCATGTAACGGGCCGTCCGTACACCAAATTTGATGGATCTAGCACGCGCCGCTCTCGGGTTGTAGGTGCCCAACTTAAAACAGATGCACGCGCCTGGCGATCACATGGTACGGCGCACCCGACCGCCGACCACAAAAGCACGCAGTTCCCTGTGGGGCGCGTGTTTACACTAGGTTTCATATTCGTGCAGCCTGCGATATATGCTTTATAGTTCTATAGCCAAGTTCGATATACACAACGTTGGCTACTTCGGGGTTCTGTGGTGCTAATGCGCGAGGAGAATACTCCCCGAGAGGGGAACCACGAACAGGTTCACGTGGGGCAGAGATGGACTAGTCAGGTCTGCTGGGGGACACCTACCGCCAAATGACCGAAGACGAGTGCCAGGCAACGGTTGGTCCATCTGGAGCTGATTCCTTCCGTCGCCACTGGTTCTTGTCTGTCATATAATCTGCTCACTTTCCTTACCGCTGAAGCAGTCCGGCGATGCGATGGTACAGCATTGAAGAGCTCTTGCTATGCGGTCTCTGATGGTGCGCGATAGGGGATACGACGAAGATGATGTGGACTCGCTTGTTTGCATTTCATTGTGTGCAGCACCAGTGCGCGAAGGAGAGATGTGTGGACTGGTGTGTCAGAGTGTGCCCCTTCCTTCAGGCTAGGTGTTCAGCCGCTGTGACGTGAGCGGGACGCGCTGTCCTGTGGTAGTAGCGTGTTGAAGTCCCAGAGCCTGGGAAGGTGCTTCCGATTTAGCATTGAACGGTTGTGTGCGATTGCGTTGCGAACAATTTACATTGACGTGACAGTGACACTTTCTTTGATCACATGGCTACGGTGAAGTGAAGCACAGAAAGACTTCGTGAGATATTTTGAATGTGATTACCTTTAACCAAGCCAGATGATGTTAAAAAAAGATGACATTAGCAGGTCTAGACAATCGCAGCCATCTGCTGGGGTGTTCTTTAGCTACATATATGACGCATGTGGCGATTGTGATCGATATCAGCTTTTATCTGTGTGCGCGCCAAGTTAACCAATTACAGGGTACCTTTTTGTGACAATAGAAAGATGGGTTTTCGTCGAACAAAGCTAGACATAACACAGCTGTAAATATATTCACATATTGCATCCCTACTACGATAGCTTCGCTGACGTGGCACCATGTGCACCTAATTCATAATTATTTATTTTCGTTTCATTTCATATCATAATTTTCGGACGGTGAAGCTAACAATCAAATCCGGCCATCGGTAGCTGCGTTTGGAAGCTGCTTCGGCGACAGCTATTCTGCTGTTGTCACAAAAACACAGCGCTGTAGTTGGATCAATGCGCCGACGCAGATAAAATGCTGATATCAATTACACTTGCTACGAGTGACATATGTGTTGCTAGAAATTCCGCAGCAGCTGACACTATTGTGCAACTTGTCTGGAAAGGCCTTGGATATGAAAGGGCTCTGCTTCGAAGCTCGAACAGACTTAGCACGACAACCATTTGTGAATGTAGACGGCAGGAAGGTGTAAAGTGTTCTTTCAAAGATGCTGTCATAGCAATTGCTGCTCCCAAATACGACTCGCTACAATTTATCTGGGATACATCTTACGTCGGAATATCCTTGCCAATGCATGGTAAGCTCATGTCCATCGATGCATTTTTCGTGGATCTAATTCATGCGTGATACAAATGCATCCAATCCTACCTTGTCTCCTTATTAACCATATTACGGTGGGGCCAGCGGTAGAGGCTCATGTACTTTTGGTATTGTCGGTGCAACTGATCAAAATATTGGTCTTGCTATGCAGCACCAATGTTTTGATTCCTCCTGATAGTCACCCAATACCCATATTTACTCGCTCTATTTGGAGAGGGCATCAAGCTCCTTCTAAAGAGACGAATGTCGCTAAATATATCGGAGTACAGCAGGTTATTTCATTGGTGGGAACGCCTACATATTTGTTCCTGCTAATGCAACACTAGTAATTTTCCAGATTTAGCATTCAGACAACGCCGCTAAATAAAAACAATGTGGTGGAGCCACATGCTGACAACACCAATACTTCCATGAATCCTCTACCTATGGGTATGGCTCTTTTATACCTGAATATGTATGAGGGACGGATTCAGCGAACCCCTAAGATCTCTAAATTCATTGGGCCGATTTCAAAAGTGGATGACTCAGGCGAATTCTACTGATTTAATCTCACACCTTCAGAATGTCAAAATGCTGGCCTTTTTGCCCTCCCCCCCGCTAAGAGGGTGAGATAGAATTCCTTTCTATTTTGCGTTGTTATATGATCAGAGGGATATTTTGCCCAGTTTTCTCACTGATATGTATTGTTATATTGCTTGTAGACTTTGTCCCACATTCGGGTCTAATTATTGTCAAGCGACTCTACGTTAATAGTGTTTCTAATTGTGGGCCAAATAATGCCAATTTAAAAGAGTCTAAGCGTATCCAGGGTAACCTAAATGGGGGAGTTACTCTTAGCCACCGAGAAATCGTTTGTAATTAACTAATTTTTTTCTGAAACGAGAGTATTTGAGTAATAGTATACCGAATGTTCTTCTGCAAGTGAAAAATGTGTCGATACGTTACGCCAGGTTGCACAGGATATGGTAACTGCTTGTTTTGTTTATTCGGATCCGTCTCTCCCGCAAAAACTGGTGTATCAGTCGGTGCAAATGATATTTAAAGATTCCGCGCACTGAAATCCCAGGGACAGCCAGGATATCCTACTCTCCAATTACCATGAACTGTTCCCTTTACTTGAACATACCTATTGATGTTTCCTCCCGCTTCAAAGCTTACTTTGAACCATTTATGTCTATAATTAGTCCATTTTTTTGCCATGGGAATTCCTAAGAAATATACAATGATATGATGGTGTGCCGTGGGCTTGCTTTATTATGTTGACACCTACTTCCTCTCCCTGGAACTGCTCTGCCATTTATGCTAATATTTAGAAGTGCAAAATGTGTGTGTGCGTTAATGGTGTTGCATGTTATGCTCCTAGTGCTTAGGAACATAACGTGCAAGCATGTGACTGCCTTTGAAGCCTTTGAAATGTAAAATTTCGCTTGATACGCCCTCCAGAATTTCTGCCTGGAGACGCCTCTGATCAACTCAAGCAATTGTTTTTGTGGCATAATACGTGCTAAAGAACTTTAAGAAAAGTTATAGACTTCTATCACAACGTGCTGGTGAACGATTGGAAGCGGACAACGAAATACCTCAAGGGAGTTTGCAAGAAATCTTACATAAGTATCTGAATCTTAAATCTTAGATAAGTAAGAAATCTTAAGAAATCCCATCTAATTAACATGATTAGTGGTCCAATGCACCATTTGATATCCATGCATGTATATGTAATCGGCCGATGGAGTAGCCAGCGGCCTAAGGAGAGAGTGCGTCTCATGTGCTCGTTGTGGCGGGTCCTTCTTCAAAGTTAATGCCACACATACGTAGTATTTTGTGATTCTTACATACCAATATCTACCGTGAGGTTTTGGCCAGATGTATCGCTATGGAAGTATACTATGGAGGATCCCGAGAGACTAGAATGAATGGATCTTGGATTACAGTGTTTTTATGGCCGAGCAGTATTTTTGTTAAACCTCACCGGTGACCTGAACCAGATATTGTGTATCGAAATTGTAATATTTGTCCGCTGTAAAGTGTTTTCTCCTTTTGTGGGAGAAGCCTCTGCCTCCTTGCGCACCCATCAATGCACCAGCACGTCTCACTGTGCAAATCACGCGTCGCACCCTAACTTCACTCGTGCAACATAGCCAGGTTTGCCGGCAGCGCAACCTGTGGTTGGTTGGTTGGTTATTGGTTTTACGGCATCGGCCTTGTACGTCATGTGTCGCCAGTCCCTCACGCCGATTGGTCACGGGCGAAGTAGTGGCGACAGGTGAGATTCGAATCCACAACCTTTCGATTGTGTGAGAGCGACTTACCCCTAGGCTACTACTCGTCCCCAGCGCCAACCTGTGGCTGCCGCGCTATCTGCAACGGCGCCAGCAATACTCAAAATGCTCATGTGCTGCGGAGTTGATTCTGTGCTGGAAGTCGCGCAGGAGGAATCCAGCCAATTACACCATCAGCAGCAAGAGGTCCTCCAAG
>JAOTOL010001371.1:562500-779365 GCA_034440575.1 Imbricaverruca yamaguchii | reverse complement strand
TCTTGCATAATCACTCGGAATCCCATTTTGCAAAGCACTACGGAACAGGCGCTTGGTGAAAGATTGCCAGCGACATATTTTCAGACCACTCTTCTCAAGCAGCATAACAAAGGGTGGGTGTTGCACCAAAGATTCGCCCAGCCGACACAGCGTAGCCTTGACCCAAAAGCACCGGGATCCATGAATTTTCATGGAGGGGCAGGAAACATCTTCCTCTGTGAGGGGTGCCTTTGGCTCAAACATTCCGTTAGGCAGGGTAGAGAGGGAAATGTAGTAGTCAGTGCAGACATGCATTGATTAAATAGCTAACATAGATTCCTGAATGTTAGCGATGGGCATGCGAAAGTGATATTATTTTCCTTGTTGCACAGCGGGCCTTTTGCCAAAATGTTTCGAGTGCTGTTTGTCGATCAATGTGTTCGGAGTAGAGCCATAATCCTCGTTGCGTCGCTGCCCCTCAGGCTCCCAGTAATGTGGTCCATCTGGGAGGCGAGAGCCAGGCAGTGGCCCGTGAAAGCTGAGTGAGGGTCGGATGTGGTCCCAGCTAGCACGTTAGACAGGGCCGGGTCTTAAGATTACAGCAATGTGCAACGAACTAGATTACAAGTATGTGGCACAAGCATTTCTTAGCATGCCACAAGCATTTCTTAGTATGCTTACCTGCATCCATGTATCCTTCAACCTCAGAGCCGGTGGTTGTGAGTTAGAGGAACAACAAAGAGTTTGAGCCATGGCACTGATAAAATCCCAATGGTCTGTAGTGCGCTACTTCTTGAAAGCTTTTGACGCAGCTTTGGCCAATCCTGACTGTGTAGGCCATGACCACTTCATTAGGTGTGACATCAATTAGCCTGTTGTAGTATATGTTGACCACCCCACCTTCGTCTTTGAAGCCAGATGTCAGTGCATAGAAGCACGAACGGTCACCTTTCATGAGAAGAACTTCACCAGTGTGATAAGTATACCCATCAATAACAACGGACTTCACCTTCTGTCCAACCTCTCTTCGACACCTCGAGCTGGTTTCGCTGCGCCACTGCGCTGTCGTCATCTGTGTGGCGCCTGGCACGACATATCAATGCGCTTTTTTGTAGCTGTACAAGGTTTGCCATAGATAGACACACATTCTTCCTGTTGCGAGATGAGATCAAAGCACTTTTACCTGCTTATGCTTGGCCTCAAAACGAATTGTGCAGTACTTGTCAATAGTCCATGGAGCTTTACCTGCCTTGCACTTAGTGCACCATGTAGTGGAATTTTGGTGTCATGCTGAATGCAGGGAAGCACTACGAGAATTGGCAGAGCACGACTCAATTTTTGCCTGAGCCTCTCAATATCTTGTGTTGTGATCTCATCTCCTTGAACCATCTGTACGATCGATATCAGCGGCGATCAACACGCTCCACTTTAATTTTATATCCTCAGGCGGCGAGCCATTGGCTATCTTTGGCTGTAACATCAACGGGAGAAGTCGAAGCAAGGTCAGGTCTCGCTACAGGTTTCCGATATTTTTGTTCTTCCGCCAACTCTCGAGATCGGCTGTGGCTTGTTTGAATCACATCGACGGCTGTATAGGAAGTCTTTGATGGCAGCATTGACTTCCTCCATTGACACAAATTTCTTGTCAAATAGGTATTCCAAGACCTCGCTACCGTTCTCTGAACGACCCCACGCTCAAACAGGTCATGCGTGATATCCACTGTAAACCCTGTCATGCAATGAAAGGCACGCAATACATTAAATGGGCATTCCGATTTTAGCCCAAACATTTTCTGGACAGCCATGTCAAAAGATTCCATTCTCAAGCAGACGCATTTGCTCTTCATATTCTTCCTCAGTGCATATTAAATTGACTTTCATGGAAAAGGTGCTGGATAGTCTGTGTTGTTGCATGACAAAAACGACAAATCCTGTTTGTGCCCCGGAACGAAGCAAACAAACCTCCAATTTGGTGTACACCCTTGTTATCTCCTACGACGAGTGCTAGACTGCACTTCACACACATCAGTTCTCCTTTCCGTCTGATTTTGATGCCACTGTCTTCAATGACCTTGAGATCGTCTATGAGGGGCGTCAAGGTCTCCTTCAAGCCATACTTTTGAGGCATGGGTACTAGGGAACAACATAGCCAGTCGAATGTCCGCAAGCTGTGACCTATTGAACATGTTCGCCACTGTGTAGTAGATGGCACCAATGGAGTACTTTCTTGTCTTGTTACCCACTGGATTGGACACCACAAACTCGTCATAGTAGAATATTAAGAGAATATCTCCAGATTCGACACTGCTTCGATGCTGAGATCCATCAAAATGTCACGATACATCCCAGGCTGGCATCGCACATCCACTTGCAACTCTGTCTCCTCAAGAATTGATGCCAACTGCACACTTGGTGGGATGAACTGGGGAACATGCACTTCTGATCGTCCCTCTATGGTGCACGAAATGGGTGCCACATATCCCTTTTCAACCTTCGCGTGACGCATGAGCTTGTAACTGGTGTCGATCTTTCTCAGTTCCCTCATAGTGCTCATTTCCTAACATTTCTGATGGCTGCGCATTTGAGTTTTGTTTTTCATATCATCACATTCAGTCACTACAGCTTGACATATGTCTTTCATTGTTCTCACTATGCTTTGACATATGGTTTTAGGAACAGCCTTAGCTTGCAGAGACATAATGAAGTCTGCCACATCAATGGAGCTGCTCTTGTGGGTTGTTCTGACTGACTCCCGTTTCAAGTGGGATGGTGTCACTGATGAACAACCTGCAGTATCTATGCCACATCCACTATGGTCACCATCATTGCTTTCTGGTTCCATTTCAAATTCTGGCAATGCTTTCTTATCCCTCCTTTCCACCATTTCATGCCAACGATAATGCTTTCTGAATTGGTCGACTCTTCGACATATACGTGAACATTTGTCACATGCCAAATAGAATCTTGGGTCACCTTCATGTGCTCTTGAATGCTTGCAATATTTGTGTCCGTCATGAAACTCGACATTACAAAGCATACACTGAAGCATATTGATTCCCTGAAATTCAAGATTGTGAACGTCTAGTGGGTACTTTAATAAAACGTTCCACCAATGCACCGACACGGTAACTCGTCCCCGGCCTTATCGCACCAGTTGCCAACTGACCCTCCATATCGGAGGCTAAATGCGAGCGCGTGCAGCAATTCGAACACCATCTCGCCAGGACAGGAGAGACCAATGCAGGCCATCGCTCTAGCCAATTGAGCTATCATCACAATGTAACAATTAAAACAAACCACAATCACAACCAGAGTATCAAGAGCTCCTGTGTAGCAAACAGCAGTGAACAAAGAAGGCCATGTGGGAAAGTGGCAGGTGTAATGCAGCACAGGGCTGGAGAAAGTAGGCACAGAAGAAAATCAGATAGGATGAATGTTAACCTTGTTGGCAATGCAAGGAGGAATAAACTTGGATTAATGGATCTTTAATTAAATGCAGGGAATGTCAGGAATAAAATCGAGCTTACTATGGCCAGAAAATGACACAACCAGCACTTCACGGCTGCATGATCAGTTAAAAGATGGATTTAGACTGCATTACTGAAGTATGTACCCATTAAAATATTCATGGTGATAGCTTACAGGAGCTTGCATTGGCAGGATATATCATTTGCATACCACAGGAAATCTAAAATATTGGTGGGGAATTCCAGCAGTTGTTAGACAGTCATGTTAAACCAGTAGGTAGAAAGAATTACAGTATAATCAAATTTCAGTCTCATTTATAAAAGGAAGGAAACACTCACATCATCTTGCTGATACTCATGAACACGTTTCAACAATATCGTTTTCTCAAAGTGCCACATTTGAACGAAACTAAAAAATTTCTGCCGAACCTTTTTTCCCCTTAAAAATAAAGAAGATCCAAGGAAAAAACCTTAACCTACCCTAAATTAGCCTAACGACTGTGTTTGATTTACCGAGGTAATATGCGTGCAAAACTTCTTTCCCCAACAACTTAAACTGCAACAACTCTTTTCTTGCAATTTTGTTGATGACCCAGACTGCAATAATACCCATAAACGGATGGCCAAATCATCACCATGTTAATAATCGTCATTGTTTCCAGGTCTCAAATGCACCTTAAAAGGACAAATTTAACCAAAATGTCAACTACCATTTTGGGGGTAGGTACGGCACTTCCACAATTATAACTTATTCGTGAAGTAGGGGTGGTATATACCACTTTCCGAACACTGAACTGACATCCCTCCCAACGGAGTATTGACATCGTACTTCATGACACTTCATGACGAGTCGATATATAGTCGTCATATCTAATTTCTAAGTCTCTTGTTGGTAAGTATCATGCTGATGCTGACCATTGTGGATTTTGATGCACAAACATTTATTAGCACCGTTCCAGGTGGGATTGCGATGTGGACTGCTATGCAACATCAGTTGATAAGGATATATATTATATATTGGCATCACTAAAATAATTACCCATAAATTAGGTATCTCAAAACAAAAGAAAAAAGCGCACATATGAGCATGCTGTCGAATCTAAATTGTGTTTGAAGAACTTATTATGGTAGGTGATATCGTTTCCGTGGCAAATTTCGACATCATACTGAACTCATTTCGACATCTCACACCTAAAAAAAAAAATTATTTTAACACTGCACTTCCAAGTCTCATGCAATAGTGCATTATGCTGTATTTTTATCCAGGATCAGTTGGGAATGACCACAAATACGAACTTGAAATCGGTAGGTATACGGGGCAAATTTTCAAATTAGTTTCAAATTATGTAAAGGTGTATAGCTTGGTGTGTCTTTGAAAGGGCGCTTGCCGATCAATCTTGGCTGTGCCCTCCGAATAATTTTGACTTTTAGCATGGGACACTATGTGGTATGCCTTCCAATCCACTTTGGCCCACCCATTGCCTTCATGTATTGTGCGTTCACAAACATTTTCACAAATCTGCACCTATGGTTAGGTGGGTATCTCTGTGGGTGTTCAAATTGTAGCAGCCCTTATTTTTGCAAGTCATTGTCTATTGGCCCAGAGATAGGCCTTGTGTATGCCCCATGCTTAGACCCAGTGAACTAAGAAGAAATTGTACCTGAAGGTAATTATTTACTTCCTGGCATTTCTCTTCCCAACTCAATGCTTATGAATGTTTTTCACATTATGTGACCACTTGTTTCCGATGTAAGGAACCATATTCTGTTCTTTGACTTAATTTGTTTTGAATTGAGTCTTCAAAAAAGTTCAGGCTAGCTGAGGTTAGGTTTGGTTTGTTATTGAATTTTTAGGGAAAAATTGTTAGGAAATTTTCCATTAAAAGAGAATTGGTCCATTGTGCTTTGAGGTGTCTTTTTTATTTCTTCAGAATATCATGTTTATGAAGGTTACTAAGATGAAGGGACAACTTGTTTTCTGTGCAAATTCAATTAAAAAATTATTTAAAACATTTGAAAAATTTGCAAGGTTAAAAAACAGAACTAACCTAGCCTAACCAAATCTAATCCATTTTTTGGCTCTATGGATGCAAATGCATGTAAACGCTTTTCTTGGTACCACCTTCAAGCACAATCATTCTGAACATTTTCGATATTTTTATTTGAAAAAAAGTTCATAAATTTATATTAATTTCTTCAAAAGCAGCTTAGGTTATGTTAGGTTTCTTGTTTAAATTTGAGCTATCAGATAATGAATTTCTTTACATTAAAAAAATTGATTTGTTTTTCTCCAAAGGTATGTTATGTTGAGTTAGGTTAGGTTATGTTATGTTGCATTTTTACATTTCTTTTTATGCTCTGTTACCTAACTCAAAGCCTTTTTTCCATTATTATACCTGAAAAGTAAGCATTTTCACAGAAAATATGTGGTTCCATCATCTTAGTTACCTTCATAAACGTGGTATTCCAAAAGTTAATAAAAAAACACCTTAGAGCACGAATTTACCAAATAATTTGATTTCTTGCATGGAAGGTTAGGCTAGGTTAGGTTATGTTACATCTGCTCATCTATATTTTTAACATTACTTGCTATGCTAGGTATATTACCCAACTCCAAGCCACTTTTTGGGTGTTAGTTTTCCTGTCAGCTGACAAGTATGCATTTGCACAGGAAATGAGTGGTTACATCATGTTCAGCATATTAAAAACACTGCATTTAAAAATAAGTCCAAGAAATTCCAAGAACTCAGAAATTACCTTAAACTGGAAATTTACCACATGGCAAGAGAAAGTTGGGTGGGGGGGGAATTTATTTCAAAGAGAGAGCATTTTTCTTTCAGAATGCATCCAACTGGAAATTTTAAGGGGTGCACTCAAGTCTTCCCAGAGGGGCTCCACCTTCCTCTGGAGGGGGTGGGGGGCGAATTCCCCAGTGGCCCCCATTGTAACCGTGCCTGATTGAATGCCATTCATGTCTGGTGTGCTTTTTGCATTCACACATGGTGTGCTATCATGCACTTATCTCTCGGATGCACTGACACAGACTGACAGAAGATCGCAATGGACAGGTCGACATCCGATTTAGAACGTAAACACTTCTGGTATGTGAAGTTTCCAACCCAAATTGGCGAATTTAGATCCAATGAGATACTGAAGTAGGTACCTACACTAACTCGACTGAGAAACATGCACACACAGGCAACACTCACTTTGCGCAGACAATGCAGAATGAGAACGATGAAGAACGATGGAAGCTAGAGTTACAGCTAGAACGATGAAATATGCACGTAATTACGAGACTGGCAGCGCCGCGCTATGCACAGCGTCAGAGTTTTGACACGATAATGGCGGCCGTCGTGGCAGAAGCCTCGTGTTCTGGAGTATTCTTACTACGAACAAAACCATGACTACTAACCAAGACATGTAATACTACCAGCAAACTCAACGAGGGAATTGGCCAACACAGCTACAAACTGGCCTTACTAATGCTTTACCAATTCAACTAACGATGTCCAGAACTAAGACAGCACTAAAGTAAAGACAGTAGGATGAAGGTAGCATTGGTTAGTTGTTTTAGTTGATTGACCTTGGTGACTAAGGAGGATACAAACAGCGCAACCCCAGCAATAGTCGGCGCGGTTGGCGAGCTTAGTTTTCTTCTTAGCTGCTTGGTAGGGCACGAAGGCAATAACAAAGACATTTATGCCAATTAGTCGCAGCACCTAACCCTGTCGGTGAATCTGTTAGTACGCATGGTTAGTACTCTTGGTTTTTTTGCTCGTATTTCCCTTAGTATTTATCATCGTTAGTCAAATTTTTTTTCAGTGTATGACTAAAACCTCTCTCTCTCCATCTCTATCTTCAGCCATCTGGTCATCCCCACCTCCGTCCCTCTCATCATTACCTTCCCTCTCCTCCAGTGCATCAAACCTATTTTTAATTGGGACGCCCATGTCCACCTTCCTGAGCGCCAGTCGGGTGCTATGGCGCCTTGCCACCTTCCAACTGCCACCATCCCGGACCAAGCCATCCGAACTCCCATCAGTCCTCCGCTCGGGCACCCGAGTTGCCTGGCTGGCACCTCCCATGATGGGTCCCGCCACCAAACACTTCAAGCGCTCCACCTCCCCCGTTAACATATCTAACCTCTTACTCAAGTCCCCAATGATTCCCACACACTTACAATTCCCACAGTCTCCTTCCATTTTTGTTAGTTGCCGGTAGTTGCCGAGCTGCTACCGCTGAAATCGAACACACCGTTGTACGTTTATCGTTCCATCAAACATTTGCTAAACAGCCTTTTCTCGTCGTCCATATCAATTATTGCTCTCCCGGGAGAAGGCCGCGCTCCTGGCGCACCACCAGGTAGTACGGCAAAACAGGCTCGACCTGGGGGCCATTGCCGGTTGGCCTCGCATTCACCTGTCGGCATTATGAATGCTGGCCGATTTCCCGCCAGGTTGAGGTCTACGCTCCCGTGATTTGAAGCACTGGCTGAATGAACAGACAATATGCTATGATATCCTGCACATGCCACCGCTATACGTCCACAAACATCTACCCCCAATTTCATCATCGCCGCGATGAAAGCTGTTCATCAAACGGTTTATCAATTGATCCCACACGTATTGACTAGGCTCAATGAACTTTGGGAACTCTGATTGACGTACATTACGTTGAACTCAGATTGTACAAGAATAACAACAAGAACCCAATGATCACGGAATATCGGTGAAGTATTACTTACAATCATGGTCCCCGTTGCCAATTCTTGCTCCATCACCGTCGGGAACAGCAGCACGCCGGTGGTGGACTGGCTGGCGGTGGAGGGCAGCTCCGGGCCGGCGATGGGGTGCAGTGGGTTCGCAACAGCAGTGCCGGGGCCGGGCCGCGGCTCCTCACCGGGCTCCAGCCCGGTGCCTGTGCCAGCGGTGGAGGGGCCGGTGGAGGGGCCGGGCCGCGGCTCCTCACCGGGCTCTGGGCTCGTGACCAGCGGTGGAGGGGCCGGTGGAGGGGCCGGGCCGCGGCTCCCCGGCGGGCGTCGTGTCGACGGTGGCGGTGCGGGCAACAGGACCGTGTCTCGACTCTCCAGCGGGCGTCGGGCCAGCAGTGGACTGGCCGGGCCGCGGCTCCGGACTACCAGCACCGGAGGTGTCGGACTCCTGTGCAACAATGTTGTCATTAATCTGTGTGACTGACGTTGAACCACTGAAAAGGCATGGCACGTTGGTGATGGAAAACCTGCTGGAATTCTCATCAGGTTCAATGGATTTGTACTCGACAATACATATGTGACATAAACGTTCACATGTGGTACCACGCCTGGCGATCATGGTTCCTGAATTACTTTCACTGGTTAGTCTGAGGCTAGTAAAAATCAAAGCAATAATCGACGCACGTTTTTAATCTTGCATATATGCTGCTACTGTCCACATGTCGGCTACCGAAATCAGCTTCTTCAATAGTGCCTCTTGCACACACAACAACACTGGTATATGCACTGTGCTAAGAAGTCCCACGCGCTGTGTTACCTCCGTGGTAGGGCTGGCCGGCCATGGCATGTCCGGAGCCGACGATGGACCCGGCTGTGGCTCCTGCTGACCCGTTGTCGATTCCTGCCGGTGGAAGCACATGCATATCATGTCCGTGATCCTGTCACGGACGATGTGCGGATGGGTCACGAACTGGCGCAATGTCCAACATGGGGGACCAGCTTCCAAGTACGACTGGCAAACAGCGGTGTCCTGTTGACACCACGCTTCGATAGCGTCAATATCTACGGCTGGAATAAAAGCGAAAGTTAGCCGAAGTGTAGGCAACAAGGAGCTGCTCTCACCAGTGCCACACACACACACACATACAAGGTATGAAATATCTATAGCATGCAAATGTGCTGTAAAGCATGACAATATTACAGCCAAACTGTGGCTGACTGTTCCCGTTTCTTCATAAAGGATACACGTGCATCAATCTAGGAGAATTTCTTCATCAATTATATTCAGATGTCAGTGACACGAATCAATTCAGAGTAGAAGTTAATGGCGTTGATCACCACCACATCAATACACTGGGCGTTGAGACTGACCGTGTCGTTGTAGAACGCCCGGTTCCTGCTGTTGACGAACCGGCCGACGAGACTAGGCACATTGTCTATGCCCAGCGCGCCGGCAGCCCACCGGAGCGCCTCGTCGAGCTTCGGCGTGGAGCTCCTCACCCCAGCGAGCACCGACTGGGTGTCAACTGAAAGACGGTTTAATTCCCTCAACTTCCAGCCAAGTGCATAATATGCGCTTGCTTCACAGTGAGGAAACACTTCATGCGAGAATGAGAGGAAGTGGACGATAAAAAAATGGGGCATCATCCTCTTCGGCCGGGTATGGGGTGGCGGCGGCAGTCATTCTGAGATGTTTGTGGCATTCAATGTCTACAAGCGCAAGTTTTGTTTCTGGAAGCATGTAAAGAACTAAGTACGAATATGGCACATGCATGTTGTGCATACAGCGAAAGTGAATTACTCGAGATATGATTATCGGTGTATATATATATATATATATATATATATATATATATATATATATATATATATATATATATATATATATATATGTGTGTGTGTGTGTGTGTGTGTGTGTGTGTGTGTGTGTGTGTGTGTGTGTGTGTGTGTGTGTGTGTGCGTGTGTGTGTGTGTGTGTGCGCTGTCAACACAGGTACGAAACACTTGGATGGAATGTGCATGCAGCAGCCATTGGTCGGCCAAACTCACCGTTGACACCCATGTGCTCAATTATAATGGGGCGGAGCTCCGCGACGAAGTAGGCCAGGGCATCCCAGACGACCTGGTCGACGACCAGCAGGGCCTCCCCTCTGCTGCCCAGTGTCTTACTGGCAGCAGTGTTCCAGGAGTGGACCAGCTGGCCGTCGTCGTCTCGGTGCTCCTGTAGATACACGTGCAAGGCAATTTGAGTAACGGTCATCAAAACGGCTGGGAACGACAGGCGGTGAGCGAGGCCGCATCAGCTCTTGACAAGTGTCACACACGAGTAATCGCAATCATATCGTCTGTTATACAAACATGACAATGTAGCTGTCGTCGGTTCGGGCAGTAAGTGCAGCTAAATGGTGCCGGTTGAGAGCATGCCCGTTAAAAGGGCCAAAAGGATAGTATTTACCGAAACGGCCAATCGGTAGTAGTGAACGCCATCACACATTCAACATGAACAACGACCTGTCTGTCGGTGTTCTAGCCGTGATCCCCACTTACCTTGGCCCTGGCCATCTCTTCCAGAGTGGTGCCGCTCACTGCCCCTGTGCGGACACCGCACAGATTGCACATGGCAATGAACAGCATCCTGAAAACACACGACACCGTTCTGTCATGATATTGTGATCAGACCACATTTCCACATTCACAGATCCGAATAAGAAAATTCATCATATTTCCGAATCATCATTATCCGGGTGATGAAACCAGGGGACAGAACCACAATGCGTGACTCGCCATCGACCCGACACGCATCTGGCGGACACACATCCACGCTGTTGAGATTAGCGTGGTTGGTAATATTTTTAAAGGAAAAAGTAGAGCAGGGCAGATTATTATTGATCTGGCCGCTGCCGAGCATGTGGCTACTCACTCTCGGAAGCGGACGGCCATCGAGCGGGTGGGCTGCTCCGGTGGGTTGCGGGTCGTGCGGTCGAGATAGGCCTGGCATATCTTCTCAATCTGAGCCCGATCTGACATCCCAAGCGCCAGGCGGGGGTCGCGTTTCCGCTGCTGGCGCTCGGCCATTGCCCGATCGAACTCTGGAACCACATTACAAGGAGTAATTACCACATG
This sequence comes from Imbricaverruca yamaguchii, assembly GCA_034440575.1. NCBI lineage: Eukaryota > Metazoa > Arthropoda > Thecostraca > Neoverrucidae > Imbricaverruca > Imbricaverruca yamaguchii. Next base: position 768,082 of record JAOTOL010001371.1, on the reverse strand, counting down.
TTCCTAGGCTACCTCTCACAGACACATCGATACACACCCATACACACCCATACACACATACACACACACACACACTCACCCATACTTGCATTACATATGTACACGTACCGCAAGCTTAGCATACCGTATTAATTACGCAACAACACGCAACGACGCAGGAAAGTGGCGACATGCGCACTTTCTCTTCTACCGTGCGGGGTAGAACAAAAAGTCCTTGCCAGCCTCAATGTACGCATGGTTTCTTCGAGCGTGGTGAATTCTAGGACACCTGAATCGTGAACATCGTAAACAGTATACAGCTAAAACTTGCCAGCTTTGTGCGCCCTCTGCAGGCCTTGCAAGTCCGTACTTATGGCCAAAAAGTATTCGGCCATGGCGGTGCAGCGTAGATCATGCTTCGACGCCTGCATGTGGCTGATGAAGTGCTGCACCGCCTGCACGAACTTGCGCCCACTGAAGGGCTGCTGGCGCAGGGCCTCCTCGACCGCATCGAATACCTGTGAGCACATTATACAAAACACGCAAAGTTGTCAGTATACCATCCCCAGGAAAAGCTAACACCAGGGAGCATTTGCAGCCGACGTTGTTTGCGCTTGACGTGCAGTATCACTGCGGTGTCACTACAACGGGCGATGCGTTTAATCGGCACGCGGTGGCCTAGTACGTCGAGGTCACGGGTGTGCGCCAATGGATTGCAGGGGGAGCAAGCTACATCGGATACCAATACTAAAGTTGAAAATATTGGGATATTAACGTTGAAAATATTGGGCGAGGGGAGCAAAGTCAACATTGAGGGGCACGTGCCCTCCCCAAAGCAAATAGCGAACAGTACTCAACAGTGTGGGCGGCGCCATTAGCCGTGAATGTAATAGTGTGTCGTGAACCAACCAATAAACAAACAAGAGAACAGCACTCACGACCACATAGCCATTATGTGTTGCAACAGATACAAGCGTTGCCGACATCACCACGATATCGAAAACATCACTGGCAATCCTGCCACACATTAATCATGAGCCTTTTATGTCAATTTTCATGTAGCTGCACTGCGAACCGAATGTTCTTGTAGGTGAAAAATAAATCAGCTGGAAACAAGGAATGTGGATTGCGAACATCACATGGAAATACTTCACGTGTCAAGCGGTGTGGCAGATGTGCTAAGCCGAAAGTCAGAAGAAGTAGAAGTAAAAAGATCAGAACCATTTTGAACCGTCGCTGGGCTCCCACTTCCAGCCTCACCGCTGTTCTCTTCTGCTGGTCGCAGGCGATCACACGCCAGTCGCTGTGCCGGTGCAGCCCGGCCTGCTGCAGCAGCAGACTGAGTGTGGTCGCGTTCTGTCGCCACGTCGCCGCGTACTGTAGCACAATAGCGGTGCCGGGTCAGCGACGTGTCATCATGTTCCATCACACTACTCACGGAGTTACAACAAACATATGAGTCATGTCCGAGTCATCACTCCTTGTAGCGAGTCTAGTTTGACGAAGGGGTGTCGGAAGTACATGTACGTGGGTGGTGACTTACTGTGCCCAGGTGCCTGAAGGCGTCATGGTCGGCGCCGTCCAGACGTATTGATGCCCGCAGGACTTGGTGGGGCAGCGTCATGCCGGGCAACAATACGTCCTCCTCCGCCGCCATCTCGGCCAGCTGCCGCTCACGCACCTCCTCCTGTGGTAGCATAGCAAATGTCAAAGAACCATCGACAAGTCCCTGCTGCCACCTCGTTGCAGTGTACATTGGTGTTCGTTAATCACTGAACACTGCGAAATGCTCTATTGTAGGTGAGTGTTTAATTCTGCGTCTGCTTTTCTGGCCTGGTCCTGCTGCCGTGTGTGGGGAGGAATCTATTGCTCTACACATGGCAGTCCTACTTCCGTCCAGCTGAATTGATATGTTGAATCCCACTGAGTCGCAAAGATGACAGGACGTCAGGATGACGTTGTATGGTAAATAATGAACAGACAATTGGCTTTGCCCACAAACCTGCCGCCCCACTGACCCACACACGGTGCATGCCGTCGCCCCGACCGCTGCACATTGTCTGAAAAATGTGCATCCGGATGGACATAAATCCGGTGCTCACCTGGATGACCTGGATTGAGTCAGGGTGCACGGGCACGCGGAGCGCCTGTGCTGCGTGCTCGGAGGAGGCGCGTAAGCACTGAAAAATGCAGTTAAGTGTCACTGGTGCAACTAGACTGCACAGGCGTTCGGTATTGGGACGTTTACAAGCTAAATTTAAGCTAATACACCTAGAGAAAGTCATTCCACGTATCATGTCGTTAGTCGTTGGCCGACTAAGATCAATGCGCTTGATTGGTCGGCGAGTAATATTGGCCGAAATTAGTCGATGACGTGTTAACATTCACATCGCATGGCACCAATTCATTTGCCACCATCGATGGCATAATTTGCCCCCGATATGTCTACGACATTCCCTAGCCTACTTGACTCATACATTACACAGTCACAGTCCCCCGCCCCCGTCAGCAACTGAAAGTAATAGCAGGTTGCATTCGACTTTCGACATTCTACATTGCATTCTACACCACACGTGCACATTTTCTCTAGCGTATGTGGCCCTTACTAGTCTGCGCGCAAACCGCTCCCTGTAGCGCACGTCGTCCAGCTGGCCGGGATGATGGTGGTCGACGTGTCGCTGCAGTGCCCGTTGTCCCGCACGGCCGCCCGAGAACGTCTTTGTTGGCCGGCACAGGGGACAGCGGACCTCCGCCCTACAAATGAGAACAACCCGGCTGTGTAACCAGCACCACGTACCGATGTCACGGTAGGCTGACGGTACACTGAGACACTGAGGTACACTGAGGTGCGCTGACTGTAGCCATGCGTGGATTGACCACCATTCACATGACATTGAAGAAATGCAACTGGGACGGTGAAATGAAATACGGATGACGTGATCGCTTTTGAGTAACATGAATTGACCACCGTCGACACGACATTCGCGCAATGCACTTTGCGTTACGACATGCCGTCGGCATGGGCAGCGCCAAGAACTCACGTGTCCTTGCGCGTATTTTTGTATACGCGCAGCTCGCCGCGCCGGACCAGCAGGCGGGCGGTCTTCAGGTAGGCCGCCTCCTCCTGCCGGTGCCTGATGTCGGTCATGTGGTGGTCGGCGCTGCCGGCCGTGTAGAGGCCACCGCACATGCACGGCACGCGGCCGCTCACCAGCTCTGTCCGAAACGGCACCCAGAAAATGGTCATTCAGTTTGCATTGCTATCTCTACTTCACTGATATGGCTGCCACAGCTATACCACCGAGCGAACAAAATGCAACTCATACCCGGAATACGAGGCGAAGCGAGCGAAAAGCTACATCACATATCAGATCGAGCGAGCTAGACCCATGCAGGTGAATATTTCAAACGCTGATTCTTCCCCAAACACCTCTACAGGTTTGTTGAGCGAAGGTATTTTGCGGCATGTCGTGAAGAAGCTAAACGGCTTTCTGTTTCCAGCATGGGGATCCCAATGCTAAATTGAACTGCATAGCAACGTTCACAGGTGACACAGTGGTAGTGCACGAAAATACAGTTCGGTTCGTTATTACCGATTCTCTACTGAAGTACACACCATGGAGCAGCCTTACCGTAGCCAGCCGGCACCGCTTCAGCGCCAAGCGTCCAGCCATCATCCGGCTGTGGCAGCGGCTGCGACGCTGGCGAAGATGGCGGCTCCGGCTCAGGTGGCGACGACGAGCGTGATGGCAGTGGCAGCTGTGGCGGTGACCCACAGGACGGCAGCGACGGCACCTGGCGCGGCGGCGACGACGGAGGCTGCAGCGACCTGGGCGGCGGCGACGATGACGGTGGCGGCAGGGGCGACGACGACGGTGGTGGTGGTGGTGGCAGGCACGGCGACAGCGGCGGCAGGGGCGACGACGACGACGGTGGTGGTGGTGGCAGGCACGGCGACGGCGGTGGTGGCAGGGGCGACGACGACGGTGGTGGCAGGGGCGACGACGACGGTGGTGGTGGCAGGCGCAGGTGCGACTGCGGCGGTTGGTTGGTTGGTTGGTTATTTGGGCTTTCGGGCGCATCGACTGCGTTGGTCATACAGCGCCCATAACAATTTTAGACGTACAACTTAAGAGGATTCATGCGAGCAGCAGTATGCGAGACTTCAAAAGACAGACAAATCACTTCAGTGCTACATGTCCACGAGGTGTGCAAATCGCTCCAACCCTTGAATCAGAGAGAAAGCGAAACAGCTGTCCCGAAGCCACAACGCGCAATTCAGCCCACAACATCGTCAGCGAAACAGTGAAACGCAAGCAACATCAGCGAAACGGCGAAATGGAACGGTGAAACAGAAAGAGCAAGCGCAAGCAGACATCAGTGGAACAGTGAAACGGGAGTAACATCAGTGGAACAGTGAAACCGAAAGAGCAAGCACACGCAAACATCAGTGAAACAGTGAAACGGGAGTATCGTCAGTGACACAGCTTAACATTAAGAGCAAGTGAAGATCAGTTGGAGCGACATGTCACGGTTCCGAGCGTAGTGTTCATGTCAGCGAGGTGTGTAAATCGCTCGAAATTTGACATTCGAGAGAAAGCGAAACAGCTGTCCTGAAGTTACAGCACGTGAATGGTCACCCAGGAGTTCACGGAGTGACAGCGGCTGCACGATTCCAAGAAGGCGTCTTCGAGCATCGGCGAATAGGGGGCAGGATAACAGAATATGACGTACTGACAGTGGTGCGTGGCATCGGGGGCACTTTGGCCTGTCCTCCCCACAGAGCAAGTAGTGGTGCGTTGGGTGGGTGTGCCCTAGCCTGAGGCGGCAGAGCACGACCTCGTCCCGTCTCGTCCCACGGTAAGACGAGGGCCATTCCCCAAGACATGGCTTGATCGCTCGCAGTTTATTTTCCTGCTGCGGCGGTGGCAGCGACAGTGGAAGCTCAACACGCTGGAGAGCAGACGGCGACAGGGACGGCAACGGCAGGGATGTACGCAGTAATGGCTGCTGGCGAGACGGCTGCAAGTGTTGCCGCTGCCGCATCGACTTTGCACGCCGACTCATAAGCACCTGATTTCGCAGAGTACGCATTCGCTGCCGCTGCCGCTGCAAGTCCCACTGAACTTGCAGCTCGTGGTGCCGCCGCTGTCGCTCCTGCTGCCACCGTCGCTCCTCCTGCTCCCTCAGGAGCGCCAATCGTCGCCGCCACGCTCGCTCCTGCTGCTTGAAGCGCATCGGCCGCCGCTCACACCGCGTTTGGTTCCCATCGACCCTGGGTGTCGGTGCCGGCAGCTGGTCGTCACTTCTATTCGACCAGACTACACCAATTGCGGTTACATCGCACTACACCAAATCAAACCATCACATTTAATCCCGATGGTAGCATTTAACAAGGTATAGCTTTAGTTGTTAAATGATGCGATGAGATGGTCTCACGCGTTGCCTTCTGTTATATGCCAAGGCAGCGATTGAACCACGATCTTCAGAATTTGCACTGATAATGCATACACCCATCTATATGTCCTTTTTTATGAATGTCACCGGTTATAACTTCGGGTTGGCAATTGGCGTTTAAACTCCAGAGATCAACGGAATTAACTAAATGCTACACGACACTATGCTATTGAACACGAACGATACCACACCTAAACTCACGACACCACATGACACCACACAACACCACACATTCCTGTTTATGTACATATGTATTGTACATATGTATTACATTCGCATGTGTCATTACACCCCAATACAGCACAGCATTACGCCAACACAACCCACCATAGCAAAGGAAATTGCACGTTGAAGATCCTTGTTGAACTACATCGGATTGTCGCTCAGTATTTAGACAATGGAACTCCACTTCATGTAGTTCAACGTGCAATGTCACCAGTTATGCAGCACAGCACAGACCATCACGGGAACATGCAACAGGCACCACACACAAATCACCACACCTCGTGACGCCACATCGCACAACCCGGGAAGCTCTATACAAGAAGATCACGATAACAAATGTGAGTGACAATGTTACGACGGAATATGAACGATTTCTCGTCGGAACGAACCAAGTACTGATCAAGCACTGTCCTAATACATATGATTTGTTTGGAAAGGTGAGTAAAATGCTCTACCTAACCGCATAGTTTCTGGGCTACTGGGCGTGTTTGCATGTATATAATATATTATATTACAAATTATATTATCATGCATCTATATATGGATATATCTTATACAACCGCGCATTGGCAGTGCAGGTGGGTTAGGAACCAAACGACAGGACAGGACAGGAAGCAAACGACACCACCCAAGGTATCATTCCAACAATTATAATTGAAATGTAAAAACGTATGGTAACACATATGGGCATCACGCATGACCAGGAACCACATTCCAGTAACCCACAGTAAGCCGCGTTGGCTACAATACAGCGAACAAAATCACACCTGATTGCACCGGTGGAAGCTGTTGCGGGGGTTGTAGCTGCAACTGCGGGAGATGTGGCCGCGGCTGCGGGGCCAGTAGCTGTAGATGCAGGAGCTGCGGCAGTGGCTGCGGCAGCGGCTGCGGCAGCGGCTGCTGCAGCGGCTGCTGCAGCGGCTTCTGCAGCGGCTTCTGTAGCGCCGGCTGCGGCGGCTCTAGCTGCAGCTGCGGCATCTGCAGCGCCTGCGGCGCGCCTGCGGCGGTTGTAGCTGCAGCTGCGGCATCTGTGGCAGCGGCTTCTGCAGCGCCTGCGGCGCGGCTGCGGCGGTCGTAGCTGCAGCTGCGGCATCTGCGGCAGCGGCTGCTGCAGCGACTGCGGCTGCGAAAGCTGCGGCTGCGGGATCTAGGGCAGCGGGTGTTGCAGCGACTGCAGCTGCGGGAGCTGCTGAAGCAGCTGCTGCAGCGGCTGCGGCAGCGGGGCTGTGGCGATGGCTGTGGAGCCGGCCGCGGTGGCAGCGGCTGCTCCTGCGGTTGGCGGGACGGCTGTTCCGAAGGCTGCTCGGACTGCGGCTACAGCTGCAGGGGCTGCCGCAGGGGGGACAAGATCTCCCCGCCTGCAGCAAGCCTGGCGGCCTCTCGGGGACACATGGCTCTCGTGCCGACCGCTCTTCGTCCGCCGATGACATGTCACTATCGATGTAAAATGGTTCCGGTTTTTCAAGGTATCGGACCAATTGCACTATTCGCTACAATATTGCACAGAACAGAAACATGTTTTGCAAGAGGGAAAACGAACATCGTGCAGGGTGCACTCATAGACCATCTGCATTAAGACCACGATATATATATACATATATATATATAGACCACAAAAAGACCACGATGTGGATGACTGTTGCCGCGCAATGAGAGATCTGATGTCTTATGTAGTTATATATATATATGGATATATATATATATATATATGTATATACATACTATACATGTATATATATATATATATATATATATCTGATATATATATATATATATATATATATATATATATATATATATATATATATATATATATATATATATATATATAAGCACTGCCTTGTGCTGGTGCGTTGATAAACGAATGACGTCACGCAAGGTATATTTGGAACATCAGTCATAATTGGAATATACAATGAATAAAAGTACGGTGCCACATATGTGCATCACTCATGACAAGGAACCACCTTGCAGTAAGTCACAGCGAGCTCTCACAGCACCATAGCTCCACCAAAGCAAACAACGTCACATCACATTGTGCCACGCCACTAATTCGTGAGGCTAAACTACGGCACACGAAGCGACAATTAATAAACGAATAGCATCTCACCTGTGCATCACACATGACAATGAACCACATGGTGGTGGGCAGGAGCCGAGGACCGTACCGGCTGAGTGCGATGGCGTGGCCAGCCCAACATTGGAGATCGAAAGCGCGAGATGACACGGCACCACACCACCCCACACCACAAAACACAACACTGTACCATGCCACTTCGCACGAAACTGCAGGAATCCACCCGGGCTACTACGGACAACACGACATACCTGGTGATACCGCACCACACCGCTCCACATTGTACTAGTCCGGAACACTCCACCCTGGCTGCACCATAACAAACGACACTACACCACAGCACACCACACCAAACCACCTCTAAAGCATTCATCAAGAGACTACACCAATACGTGCAGCAATACATACGATACAATATAATAGATTACGGCATATTAGGTCATGAACTGAAAAGTGACATCAGGATATTAAATTAGATGTTGGTACCTATGAAGGTAGTGTACACTCAATATATTTATGGCAGATGGTTCTACGTGACACGGGCTGTCAATGGATGACAGAAGGGCAACTTGCTCGGGTATTCTAGAAGTGATTGGATAACATATACGGATAGCATGTAATATAACATATAATACATATATAATATTGTATAACATATATATAGGGGTGCTGCTTAACCACTGTGGTCGGTGTGCCCTGGCTAGTATTTCTTGAGCTAGAAACACGAAAACTGATACTACATGGAATAGCGTAAATCCACCCAGGAAGCGCTACACCACAAGATCACACCATTTTACGCGACACCTGACCGCAACACTACACAGCATATTACACGACCAGACGACATCGAGCCACTCATGAGGACGGAACACTACACAGTATGTTACACGACCAGCGGACATCGCGCCATTCAACAGACCACAACACTGGACAGTATGCTACCCGACCAGCCGACATCGCGCCATTCACCAGACCACAACACTAGACAGTATGCTACCCGACCAGCCGACATCGCGCCATTCACCAGACCACAACACGAGACAGTATGCTACCCGACCAGCCGACATCGCGCCATTCTGCGACAATTAATTGCACGACACCCTTTAACACGGAACTAATTACACCAGCCATGCACCAATATCACCACATTTGCAGCACAGCACCACCCTCCAGCACGTCAACATACCATAGACCCCACAGACCAAGGACAGACCAACGCACCACGGGACATCACATGAAGCCACCCGGGAAGCACTGCACCACCATGTCACGATTTGTTTTAAGAAATCAAGAGTAGATGTGTCCATGCCTTCACCAAGCACTGGAAGAAAACATACTAAAATTATACAATTATATGTATCATATGTAGTTATATAATATATTATAAGCTGCTTCCATGCGGTAAGAAACTCTATGGTCCCACAAGTTGTTTTCCCGGCCGAGCCTGTTGCACACGCATTGCCACGAGGTCCAAATTGATATCCGAATAGCGGATTGGCCATCATGATAGAATTCTGCATCTCTGGGATTCGGCAGAAAAACTGGTGTTACTAACACAGTTATTAAACTTTGGTGCATACGGCAGGGATGTACATCCCACAACACTTCATTCACAGTTCAGCCAGAAGATATTCTTTCACGCGGGGATGCGCATAGTTGCCGAGGCACTGCCAGACTCACCTGTCAGATGATGTCGCTGAGTCGCAGTGGTGTCGGGAGCGAGGAGCGGTGACCGCACCCGGGTGACGAAGTTAAACAAGTGAGCCCTCCTGACTTGCCCAGGCTTATTTATGGTCTTGGGGTCGACCCCCGCCCCGGGTATTGCCCAACAGCCATGGCGTCGCCGGAACCCGTCGCGGCGACCGTCCCCCACCTCCACACCAAACATGTGCCTCGCGATGGCTGCGAGTTGTGCTTTTCCGAGGAGGAATTAGCGCTTCGGGTAGTTCAGATAATCGGGTGGCCACATTCGATACGGGTTGGGCAAGTCTAAGGCGACAACGGATGACGCTTACTTCTGGGATCATTAAATGCGATGATTAAACACCTACACGCTTTTCGATGAACATCCGGACACCAATTGCACTAATATCACAAGCTGTGCATTCACAGCGAATTCGGTTTGAATACACAGTTTATGATCGTGCTAAGTTATGATCACAATTCACGGGTCCATATGATCAACTAGTTTTCGAATCCGCATCATTCGAATCAGAATGCCTGCCTGCCTGCCTGCCTCCTGCCTGCCTGCCTGCCTGCCTGCCTGCCTGCCTGCCTGCCTGCCTGCCTGCCTGCCTGCCTGCCTGCCTGCCTGCCTGCCTGCCTGCCTGCCTGCCTGCCTGCCTGCCTGCCTGCCTGCCTGCCTGCCTGCCTGCCTGCCTGCCTGCCTGCCTGCCTGCCTGCCTGCCTGCCTGCCTGCCTGCCTGCCTGCCTGCCTGCCTGCCTGCCTGCCTGCCTGCCTGCCTGCCTGCCTGCCTGCCTGCCTGCCTGCCTGCCTGCCTGCCTGCCTGCCTGCCTGCCTGCCTGCCTGCCTGCCTGCCTGCCTGCCTGCCTGCCTGCCTGCCTGCCTGCCTGCCTGCCTGCCTGCCTGCCTGCCTGCCTGCCTGCCTGCCTGCCTGCCTGCCTGCCTGCCTGCCTGCCTGCCTGCCTGCCTGCCTGCCTGCCTGCCTGCCTGCCTGCCTGCCTGCCTGCCTGCCTGCCTGCCTGCCTGCCTGCCTGCCTGCCTGCCTGCCTGCCTGCCTGCCTGCCTGCCTGCCTGCCTGCCTGCCTGCCTGCCTGCCTGCCTGCCTGCCTGCCTGCCTGCCTGCCTGCCTGCCTGCCTGCCTGCCTGCCTGCCTGCCTGCCTGCCTGCCTGCCTGCCTGCCTGCCTGCCTGCCTGCCTGCCTGCCTGCCTGCCTGCCTGCCTGCCTGCCTGCCTGCCTGCCTGCCTGCCTGCCTGCCTGCCTGCCTGCCTGCCTGCCTGCCTGCCTGCCTGCCTGCCTGCCTGCCTCCCTGCCTGCCTGCCTGCCTGCCTGCCTGCCTGCCTGCCTGCCTGCCTGCCTGCCTGCCTGCCTGCCTGCCTGCCTGCCTGCCTGCCTGCCTGCCTGCCTGCCTGCCTGCCTGCCTGCCTGCCTGCCTGCCTGCCTGCCTGCCTGCCTGCCTGCCTGCCTGCCTGCCTGCCTGCCTGCCTGCCTGCCTGCCTGCCTGCCTGCCTGCCTGCCTGCCTGCCTGCCTGCCTGCCTGCCTGCCTGCCTGCCTGCCTGCCTGCCTGCCTGCCTGCCTGCCTGCCATCTCTAACTTCCCGGCCTGTTCGAAGGTTTCTTTTGGCATCCATTGATAAGTCACCTCACATTGCTGAAATTATGCCCTAAATTATGCTATGTTGTGCGAGTGTCCCATAGGGGTGTTGCGAATTGAAGTCTCCGGATAGTATAACAGGTGTCCGAATTTTGTATTTCAGTTAGTAGTATGTCTCCTGTGGTGTTGAATTGTATCAGGCGGTGAGGGGTCGTGTTCCTAATGCATGTGCATACACCGACTGATCTGTGTGTATTGTGCGTGTATTGTTTGTGTAGTGTGTAGTGAGGGATGTTGAATTGATATGGTTCGTAAGTTTGAAGTGTGTTTCTTCAATGCATTGTGCTATGTGATTTGTTTGTAGTGCATACTGTTTGAATTCAGGCCAGTGTCTAATGAGTCCGCGTGTATTCCATTGTATGATTGTGTTAATTGTTTTTGTTTCGTGTTGGCGCGCTTGTGTGGTCTTTTAGGTGAGTTGTGTCTTTTTTTGATTTTCCCTGGCTTTTGCTGTTGGTGAGTGAGGGGTGACTGTTGGTGGGTGGGAGGTGGTGTTTGGTGTGGGGAGATCGTCCGTTCTGTGACTGTTGGTGAGTGTCCGACGTTAGTGTGTTCCTCTATGTCTATGTCCCGTTCTGTCTTTGTGCGGATTTTGTTTGTTGGTGACTCGTCTGTTAAGAGTGAGGATTGTGGATAAGGAGAGGCTGTTGGGTGCTAGGGTGATGGCGGTGGGGGTTGGGAGGGTGGGGAGAGTGTCGGTTGGCGGTATGGCGGTGGTGGTGCTTGGTGTACCGCTGTCCTGAAATGTATGCTGGTGCTGGTACTCGCGTTCTGCGTGTGCTGTTGGTGGGTGTTTGTGTTTGGATTGCTTGTGGGTCGGTGTAGGTGGTGTGTTTGTGTCGCGTGGATGTCGGTGTTGATAGAGCCGGATATTCTTGTGGTGGTGTTGCGCGGCGGGCCGGCCACGCCGCCAGAGGGTCGGACACCGCCCTCCTGGCCAGGGATGGTTGCCCATGCCCTCCAGGTGGGCCAGGCGGGGAATCTCCTCCGCCATCCACCGGGGGCATGTCCTGTCCACGGCCTTGTGCTCGCGCTCCCCCCCCCCACGCAGGCGGTGCAGCAGGCCTCCCCGCTCTGGCAGGTGTCGGTGTCGTGTTGTTGAGCGCATGTGTAGGTATTCGAGTGGCAAAATGATGCACCGAGCTCTGAAAACATCTGTACTTCACTGTATAGCATTCTATTTTCAAACTGGGATAAAACGATAATAATTAAAAAATGGACTCACCGACAAAAACAATCGTAAACTAACACCGCTTATAATTCAGTTACAAATGTGAACAATTTATTTGAATTAGTAGCCTCAGACTCAAGGTTATATCGGGTGTATGTTAATGGTTGATATTAAAAGGTAGCATATGAGGTACTTTCACCATATTTATTTGCCAAACTACGGATGTCGAGGCCCATTAAGGCAGCCAACGAGTAATTATTTGTGAACATTAAATTTTTATCCACCCTTGCAAAGGTTATTGATGACACCGGTCCAGAGCACAATCACAAGCGTTGCAATGGTTTCGGTTCATTGCTCCAGAGTAATTAGGGACTCAATGACGCTCGCAGCTTGATCGCCATGCCTCACCACGTGAGGAATGGTGATGCATGGTGAAACCGGCAAGGCGGGCATCAATGTGAGCAAGGCCTTATCTGCCTATGTTGGAGAACTCAGAAAGTGGTAAAACCTGTCGTTAGCTTCCTACATGTCAGCGTACTACAATAAGCGTGTGGGTCTTTCATTATTATAAGTTGAATATTTAACTCCGCCATAAACCCTACACCTAAAACAGTCGATTAAAGACAGGGGAAGCATGGCACATATCACCCCATGGAAGGGTGCCTCTCCTCCGGCAGGATAGAACGCTCCCACAGGACCTTGATCCTCAGATTGGTGAAGCTGCTGACACCACAGCGTGGTCAGCTCAGCAGGAATATCAGTAACGGCGGCGGGATCTCGGTGGCGAAGAGTGATGAGGATGGGACCGGTAGCGTCGAGGACGGCGACGGCGAGGGCATCGGAGCGATGGGGGAGGTTGACAGTGGGAGCATTTCGCGTCCTTTCGAAGCTGACAAACCTGCGCCTAATGATCTTATACAGGGATCTATTTCCAACTAAAATTATCAAGATCGCAGCAGCATCATGCGATTATTCGACTTTGCGGCGACACACACGACCAGCATGCTGATCGCCTTGAGCAAGTCAGGCCCATGTCCGCTCCATTCACCAACGCACCCTCGCCCAGAGTTAAAGATAAAAACATTCTCTCTGACCCCCGGCTTCGTAGGTGCGAGCCGTCCATTTGTTCACCTTCCAATAGCGGCAGGTGTGTTTCACGATGTCAATGGCTGCCGACAGCCGTACCTGTGGGCGGGCGTCACCACGCCCAGGGCGTGGTGACGCACGCCCGACCCGAACCGACGTCAACGCACAATGTAGTCGGAACCGATTTATCACACCTCTATGGCGACTATAGAATGGCCAGTACTTCCTGTTTCCCAATGTATGACAGGGGAGATCGGGCCTAGTTGATTCAATGTTGGCGAAACTCAAAAGAACTCATCACTTTGGAAGGATATCGAACCGAAAGACAAGACAGCATACATTACCGGGCATGTATTCTCATATGCTTTCACACCCCAATACCGCACACCAACACAAACCACTAGAACAGATGGACTTGCACGTTGAAGGCCGCTGTTTAACCACATGGGATTGCTGCTCAAGATTAAGAAACTCGAAAACTACATCACGCTAATCATCGAGTAATGTCACCAGTTCTGCCGCACAGCACGACCCTGCATCAAGGCAACACACCACAGGCACCACAAACAAACCCCCACACCACACGACACCACATCACACAACCCGTGAAGCACCACACAGCATAATCACGATGACTCATGTGAGTAACGATGTGACTACAGAAAATGGGAGATATTTTGTGGGGAAATAACCACTGAACAAGCACTGATTTAAACACATGGTTTGTTTGGACACGGTAAGAATCAAATGCTCTACGGCAGCGCATGGAATATCTGCTGCAGGTGACATAGTAAGGAAACGACACCACCTGAGGTATAATTGGAGCATACTTACATTTAGAATGTACAACTAATAAACGAATGGCATCACACCTCGTAATCACACATGACAAGGAAACACATTGCAGTAAGCCACAGCAAGCCGCCCGGTCTACAGCACGGCAAACAGCATCACACCTCATTGCAACACACACCCCCACGCCACTAACCCACACTGGACGGTTCTGAGCTACGGCACACAAAGCGACTCTAAATACGCGAATGACACTGCATATCAGCATCACACATGACAAGGAACCACATTGCCGTAAACCAGAGCAAACCGCTCTGGCTACACCATAGCAAACAACATCACACCTCATTGCAACCCGCCAATAACACACACTACATGATATTGAACTACGGCACACGAAACGACAAGTAATAAACGAATAGCATCACACCTCTGCATCACACATAACAAAAAACCACATTGGAGGAAGTCATCGCAAACCGCCCTGGCTACACTACAGCAAACAACATCATACCTCATTGCACCACACGAGATCCACGCCATTTACACATACTGCACGATACTGAACTGCGGTACACGAAGCGACATCGCACCAAACGACACCACAGCACACCCGACCAGCCGGAAAGCCTTACACGACGAGACGACACAAGTACACTGCAGAACCACACAGCACCACACCACACCACCCCGGAAGCACGACACAAAATCACGATAACTCGTGTTGGTGACAAGGTTGTGCGGCACAATGTGAGAGATGTTTCGTTTCGAGAAAGTACTGATCAAGCACTGTCTGAAATCACATGATTTGTTCCGACTCTATGAATAAAATGCTCTTCCGAACCGCATCGGTTTTGAGCGACTGGGCCTGTTGGCATCCCGGTTGCCGCGAGGTACAAATTTATAAACTTTACCGCCCAAAATCAAAACGAAAAATTAATTCGCGATCGAAGTATAATTCTGCATCTCTGGGCGTCAACGTGAAAAGTGGCATGCCAATAAGAACAATGATCATATGTATGTATATATATATATATATATATATATATATATATATATATATATATATATATATATATATATATATGCATGTAATGTATTTTCGGATCCTCCCGAGCAGGGGTTTTCAGTCTCCGTTACAGGTGCACCAATGTACCGCACACACCATCGTCAAGATCATAAACTCATAACACGGAAAGACTAGCAACTTGAGCATACACGAAAATTAGAGCCTGGACATGCGCAGCATGACCGAAAGCCTCCGCCTGAAAACACTCTAGCAGCCTGAATTCCTCACATCTGGAGGCAGATTGTTCCACATTCGGCAAGCTCTCGGTATGAAGGACCGGCGCGTGAAGTCTGTGCGGCATCGTGGTACCTGGGGCTCACCGTTAGCCGTGGCTCTGGCGCTCCGTTGCGACACAATTGAGCGACAGTTAAGTTGCCCGCGAATGAGTTCTGAGCCAGTGAACTCGTTCATAATTTTGAAAGCTAAGTGAACCTCTGCCTCGGATATGAAGTCGTCCAATGTCATCCATCCTAGTTCTTTCAACGTTGGCGACATATGATCCCGGTAGTGCAAGCCGGCGACAATCCTTGCACCAAAGTTTATGCATTTTTGAATGCGCCGTTTCTGGGCCTTGCTACAACTTCCCCAGACAGACACACAGTATCTTATGTGGGAGAACACGAATGCCTCAATTAACACCTGTCTCGTAATGCGAGTAAACTTATGACGCAGTCTAGCGAGTCCGATGAGCATGCGGGTACACCGACGCACAACAGAAGATACATGCACATCCCAGGACAGGTGTTAGTCAATTTTCACACCAAGTAACCTCACAGACTTCGTGGGTACTATTTCCAACTGCCCCATACGAAAACATAATTCCACAGGCGTATGCTGTCTAGAAGATTGGAGAAAAACCATCTCAGTTTTGGAGGATTTACTTTTCGTCGATTCTGGATGAACCAGTTCAGAGCGACTTACAGTGATATATTCAATCGTTGGCTAATAGCTGCGATTTCGTTTCGCTTCCCGGAATCGATGAACTGTACATCATCGGCATACATAACAATCTTGCCGTCTGGGATATGCTGCGGGAGGTCATTTGAGAATATTAGGGACATGACCGGGCCCAGGATCGAGCCCTGCACCACACCATGTGTTACCGACAGTGGGGTAAAATCTTTCACCGTTTGCGCACGTGCCTCAAGCCACGCTCGAAACCATGCGGAGTTAACGACGTACCATCCAAGCTTTTCCATGAGGCGATTGTCCTCGACGCTGTCGAACGCTTTTGATGTGTCAGCTGCATCCAGTGCAGTTATCTCGCCTTGGTCGATTTTGAGGGTGGCGTGGTTGATCGTGTCAAGCAGAGCCATCTCGGTAGACAGGTCGGGCCGGAAGCCGTACTGTTTTGGCACAGCAAATGACGACTAGTCAGATAGTCTATCAGTTGTGTACACACGACACGCTCACAGAGTTGTTCAACCACTGGCACTATCGATATTGGCCTGTAGTTGTGTGGGTCGTCTTCGTTACCACTGTTGTGCAGGGGTATTACCATCGCCGTTTTCCGTTTTATGGCAGTTCACAACTTATGATGCATGAGTTAATGATGTTTAGCAGGTGCGGACCCACCACGCTAAACGTCATTTTAAGCATTTGGATGGTGATGCCATCAGCTCCGGACGCTCGTGAGCCACCCATGCGCTGCAACGCTTTGGACAGCTCTGGCATCGTCACAGGATAAGGTGTGAATGCGCCGCTGCAGACACGTGGGGGTTTTGGCCAGAGGGGTTATCCGGGCGGTCCCATCGCTAGATCAACAGCTACCGCGGCACCGACGCCGGTGAAATGCCGGTTGAGCCGTTCATGCCAATCAGTCGGTTGAATGGTTGTGCCAGATTCATCTATCGTTGACTTGCTGGAAGCGATAATAAACTTGCGAATGTCCTTCCACGGTGTGCGGGTACCAACTGTCCGAAAGTATTCTGCGCATGAGGCATGTTGAGCCGTTCGGAGTGCGCTCTTGTGCTCACGGTAATTCCGCCGGGCTTCATCGCTTCGTACTGAATCTCTGTGCTTACGAGCCTGTTTCAATGCTGCCCTTGCTATATGTACGTCATTGTGCTGCAGCCAAGGCGGCGACCGGTGTTTCAGCTTGATTTCATGAAGAGGCATGTGATGGTCGATGATTGGCTGCCATACAGCCAGCCACGCGCCCCATTTGTCCGAGGCGGTAGTCGCTTGATAAACGGCCGACCAGTCGGCCAACAGTAGATCTAAGCAAAAAGCATTTTGATCTAGGCGTCTTGTCGATCGGATGGTAATGACGGTGGGTTGAGGGCGACGTCTGTCAATTGTGACAGATGCAGCGATGACGTCGTGGTCGCTGAAATCTGTGAGAATGACTCGAACTTCTGTGGTCAGGTCAGATCGATTTGTAATGAGATGATCGAGGAGACTCGGGCTGTCTCCCTCTCTCCGTGATGGGTGTGTGACGTTGGTTATCAGCTGGCTGAGGGACAGATCGCAGAGCGTACGCACACCCGGTTTCTCGGGCTGCAGGACGTCGAAGTTGGTGTCACCGAGAAGAAAGATGGGCTTGCCCAGGATTAGGACGTGAACCAGTTGATCATATAGCTCGTCATTGGTCGGTGTCACTGCACTATTTGGGGAACGGTAGACAACTCCAATGCTAACTGTTGTGAGATCACTCACAGTGATCCACAGTGACTTCAGAGATGAGTTCGGTGTAGGCACCCATATTAGCTCATCAGTGATGTTGAGAGCACCATGTCTTCGTATCGCATGTGTTGTGAGGCGGCGAGAGAGCCGTGAACTGTGCGTCAATAACATCGGGGGAGAGGAGTCGCACGTGCACACGTCTGTTTGTCGCTGACCGCACACCTGGCAAAACACCATAAAGGGGGAGATAGCCAACTCGACCGCACTGAAGCTCCAATCGTGGTTTCGGTGCCGATAGGTCTGTGAGACCACAGGACCAGAACGACTGGGGTCTGCACGCTGATATGTAGTATAGCTGATAGAGTAGTATGGTTAATGCATGTTCTCTGGTGTGTTTGTGTCAGAAAATTCAGAAATTTATTTTCGCAAATCGACTTGGAGTGACACCACTAATCAATTCATGTCACACGTAGCGTTAGCGAATCGATATGAACAGTCCGGTGCATCATTGTATATTTAAACCTCCGGTGAACGATTTCAGTCAATATTTGCGCTGGAATCGCTGACTAACATCTGGGTTAGACGTATGCACGCTTCATTGACCATGTCACTCTGATTTTCATGAAGATTTTCACGAAAGACATGCGTCGACTAACTTCAGAATAGCGAGATTTCAAGGTTGGATATTTGATTGTACTGGGCCGAAGCATGGAAACTATACATAATCATTCATAATCGTACCGTCCCATTTGGGAGATTGCTAACGCATTCGTCCTTGTTATGACACAGTGCTTGAACCTGGATGAATTTAGTTAACCGGAAAGGAACACTGAATTGTTAGATATGGGACATTTTATGGTAGTCATTATTCCGAGCAGTTTTTTCAACTTGTAGCTCAAACATCGGGATGGCGTTTCTTACGCTCACCTACAAAACACCTAACAAAATGAAATCGCTCTCCGTTGGCGATGAAATACTTCGTGGTCACTTTCCATCTATATATCTATCTATCTATCTATCTAAATAAATAAATATATATATATATATATATATATATATATATATATATATATATATATATATATATATATATATATATATAAACATATATATATATATACATACATATATATATGTATATATATATATATATATATATATATATGTATATATATATATATATATATATATATATATATATATATATATATATATATATATATATATATATAAATGTATAAAAGGCAAAGGTTTCATGCACATTTAGAAAGCACAGTTTGCGAAACAGCAAGAGTGCTGGGCTCCCAAGAAGGCACCGTCTACCTGTTTGATGCAGCTGAAGCCACTTGAACCACGAGAAGAAACATACTGCCGTGGCCCTTCTTGTTTGTCGACATCTTCGACCTAAAAGGCCTTATCTGCCTGACCGAGAACAATCCCAGTCTCGAAACACCTTCGTGTCAACAGCCACAGCGTCACCAATAGCCGTCTTTGTTCTCCCCGCGACACTGCATGGACTTGGAGCCATGTGTCTGTGTGCGCCTGGAGTTTGCCAACATTTGTGTGGAGAAATATCTTCAAATTTCGGCCCCCGTCGGCACCGTATTAGCAAGCGCCCTGGGGGGCGGGGGGGCGAAATCCGCACACTCTTTTTTTATTAACACTAGCGACTTCCTCGATGCATATTGTTATGCTATATAATTTAAAAGCCATGTTAGGTCGCCGAGGTCAACTCAGGTCAAGTTAATGACAGGCTAATGGAACCAAACTTGGTTCAACTGGAATGTTGTCTGCAATGCAATGCAATGCGATGCAATGCAATGCAATCCAAATGACTGGCATGCGATTGATATCACTTTACATGTTACTCCCTACACATCCCGGAATCTACTGTTTGTCATTGTGTGCCCAAGCGTCTCCATACTTTATTCATGTATTTCACTCCTTTTCTTGCGAAGCCGATTATGCCGAGCCGCCCAACGGAGCAGTCGGGTGGGCAGCCTGGTTCTGGTAACTGGAGCAGATTATGACCGGATAAAGTGCTCCTATATAGGTGACCTCAGGTCATATGGTGGTTCAAAACATCATTAATGCAAATTTGTGAGCATTTAAACACAATCACAGCGGTCCATAACAATGACAAGCATGCCGGTCATTTGTCATATTTCACCATAATTTGCGCACCAGCACTAACACGCTCGACACAGTATCCATTACAGTAAAATTTGGTGATTTTGACCTCATTTGACCTTGAAGTTATTGACATAAGGTCATAAAATTGACGCACAGTAGAGTTCACTATCGTGCCCAACCACCCTCTGAATTGCGTTGTTCTAGCGTTAATAGGAGCCGAAATCTTAGTGGGCGGATTCCGCCCTCCTCCACTGCGAGTAATTTTCAGAGGCCCTCCAGGGCGCGTGTTAACGCGCGTTACCTGATACAAATCGGAGGGGTGGGCGGAATTCGCCCCCCCCCAGGGCGCGTGTTAAGACGGTATTTTCCATTAGCATGCTTCCATATGTTTGTCATGTAAAATTTGAATGTATTTTCTTAGGCAAAGTATTGGGAAAACGTTTTGTTTTCTCTTATTCCCAGAGACATTTGACTAGCATCTACCACAGGACAACAGGAAACAATTTTCTGCAACGCTTTCACAGAGTGGGGAGTCATGCAATTCGCCTAATTTCACCACATCTCAACCGGTCCGGCTGGTTCCCAAATTACGGGAATTTGCGGTTAGCTTGAGTAGGAAAGATAGCCCCTTCTATTCTTCATCGGTCGCTGTTTCAATATTGTAAATCGATCGGTATCTTTGCTAGCAACGATTCTTCCCATACACCCATATACGGGCTGATGTGCCAAAATGTTCATTTTCTGTAATAGGTAGATTTTCAAGAAACACTTTTCTAATGCCATCGGACGTGCTGATGACGATTTTGGCATTGTCTTCCTGCTGGTACAAGAGATTGCTGAAATATGTTGATTTTTTGTCATTCAATTTCGGAAAGAATAATATATCTCGAATTTCCTCAGATTTGTCCGTCTAAATGTCGCCACACAACAATTTTCGTGTCATGGCAGAACTAATGCCACTAATTAACATGTTTTAAGTCTTTTTGGGAAAAGTTGATTTCGAAGGAAAAAATAACAATATGTTTTCCTTTTTTCCCAGTAGTTTTCAAAGATACGGATTCATTTATGTTGCATTGTAAATCCCCTCTTTGAATGTCTAAGTGCGTGGTGCTGTTATAATATTGAATAATATACATAATATGTAATAATAATATAATGTTGAATATATAATATTGTTTAATACAACGAAGAATGGCTCTTAAGTGCTTCTGGGTTTGAGACATTGCGTGAGAAGAAACATACGACCTTCGATATACCAGGAGGTGCTGAGTTTACATCATAAAGACATAAAGACATAAAAGATTAGTGCAACTATGAGCCACAAGGGCCCTTCTTGGTTGCACTCTGTACACTGAACCAGTTGCACACCAAAACTGTTAATCAGCCCTCCCTGTAATACTGAAAAGCAAGCCCTATATTCTTATAATGATTATCTATGCTGTTTTTAAAGATGTTCAATGTGCTGCTACTGACGATGTTTTCTGGCAGCTGGTTCCAGTGTTCCACTACCCTGTTGGTGAAGAATGTTTGCCTTAACCTTGTTCTGCTGTGGTTAACTTTAATTTTGAATATATGACCTCTAATTGCATCATTTCTGTTAAATTCAAACATTTCCCCAAGGTATCCCCTCTCCAGACCATTGACAAATTTAAAGACCTCGATGAGATCTCCTCTCAGCCTTCTATATCTAAGTGAAAACATATTCAATTTCTTCAATCTTTCCTCATATGCCAGGTTGCTTATGCCATTAACCATTTTTGTAGCCCTCTTTTGTACTCTCTCCAAAAGCCAACAATCTTTTTCATAGCTAGGAGACCAAGCTTGGATGCAGTATTCCAAATGTGGCCTGACGTATGCACAATAAAGCTTCCGGATCACTTCCTCACTTCTGTATGATGCATTCCTATTTATTGCCCCGAGCATTCTCAGTGCCTTCTTCCTGGCTTCCTTGGTCTGTTCTGATGCCCCCAGTTTTGTGTTTAGAATAACACCTAAATCCTTCTCCTGTTGAGTCACTGATAGCACTTGGCCACCCATCAAGTATGGAGCCTTCATATGCTGCTTACCTACATGCATGATTTTGCACTTATCAAAGTTAAATATCATTTGCCATTCTTCGGACCACTTCACAAGTTCGTCTAAGTCTTTTTGCAGCGAGATATTCTCATCCTGACCTGTTATTGCTCTAAAGACCTTCAAATCATCCGCAAATTTCAAAACTTTACTGCTTAGGCCACTTTCAATGTTATTTACAAATATAATGAACAGTAATGGCCCTAGTACTGACCCCTGGGGGACTCCACTAAGAACATTTTGCCATGATGACTTTGTACCATTTAGCAGCACTCTTTGCTGTCTATCTGAAAGCCACAACTCTATCCATTTTAAGATGCTACCTGCAATACCATGGGACTGAAGCTGTATCATTAACCGTTTATGGTGTACCTTGTCAAAGGCCTTACTGAAGTCAAGATATGCTACATCAACCTGATTTCCCTGATCAAATTGTTCTGTGGCGAAGTTCAAAAAGTCCAAGAGGTTTGTGAGACACGATCGTCCTTTTCAAAAACCCATGTTGAGTATTTTGAATCAATCTGCTACCTTCCAGATAACTAACTATTCTATCCTTGATAATTGATTCGAGTACCTTGCATACTAGGGATGTGAGACTTATTCGCCTATAGTTCTCAACTTTCCCTCTTTCTCCTTTCTTGAAAATAGGAACTACATTTGCCCTTTTCCAATCGGTTGGAATTTCATTATGTGAAACTGATCTACAAAATATCATACTAAGTGGAAATGCCAGTTCATTTTCAGTTTCCCGCAACACCCTAGCATAAATTTCATCAGGTCCTGCTGCCTTATTTTGCTTTATCTTCCTGATATGATTGTAAACAACATCACTATCAATGAAATCAACATCATTTGTCAGATCCCATGTCACTGAACTATGGTGTATGGTCGGCAGATTGGTCATATCTTCCAATGTAAACACTGATTTGAACTGCTTGCTCAGCTCCTCAACCATCTCACTATCCTCACCCAATGTAGTCCCGTTTACTTCCAGTGGACCAATTGTGCTAGAAACTTTACTCAGCTTGTAGAAACTAAAGAACTTTTTACTCTCCCCATTACAGTTTCTAGCTAAATCCAGTTCTTTTGCTCGCTTTGCTGCTCTGGTTTTTTGCTTCACAGTGTCTCTAGCTTTTCGATATGCCTTTAGATTAACGACATTTGAGGCTTCTTTAAAAAACTCTAGATGCAGTTTTCTTAGCCTTAATTGCTTTTATCACGTCTGGTGTAAGCCATGCTGGCTTTCCTACCCTTCTTTTGCGTCTTTGCTTTTGGGGGACATGTTTAATCTGAGTTTCCTTCAAGTAAGATTTGAACTTTTCCCACATTTCACAGGCATTTAAATTGGAGACTTCTTCTTCCCATCTGATGGCACTTAAAGCCGCTCTCATGCCGTTAAAGTCTGCTCTGTTGAAATTTGGAACCTTTACCAAATTATCCTTGATAATTTCCCCTACATGTGCCTTGAATCTAACTATGTTATGGTCACTTTTTCCCAGAGTTTCGCCTACAGTCAAGTCTTGAACCAAGTCACTTAAATCCGAGAATACAAGGTCCAAGAATGAACCATGCCTGGTAGGTTCCGATACAAACTGGTGTAAGAACAGGTCCTCTTCAAGGCATTTCCTAAACATTTTGCATGATGGGGTGCCAACACCAGCATTTTCATAACCTTTTATATTAAAGTCACCAAGAATAAGGCACTTCCTCTTAAAGTTTCTACTGATTTCCTCACAAATCACATTGTCAAGCTCCAGTTGCTGAGAATGTGGCAGGGTTCCTGATCGGTAGAAAGCTCCTATCCTAAGAGTATTGCTGTTGCCTTTTCCCACAGTGACATCAAGCCAAATGGACTCCACAGACACATTTTTATCCCCACCTGCTACTTTTTGAGAACTGAATAAGCTATTTATATAGAGCATTACACCACCCCCTTTCATTGCTGGACCCCTATTGCACGAAAACATATTGTATCCCTGGATCTCATAGTCCTGTAAGTTATCTCCAAAATACCCTTCACTGACCCATGCCTCCGTAATGCAAACAAAATCCGGTTCCTCCTCCGCAACATAACACTTGAACTGATCAAATTTGGAACGGATACTCTGAGCATTAAACATCATACACTTAACGAATGCTCCATGACCACCTTTAGCTTTTTCATATTGAGGAGTTCTTTTATCACTAGATGAACTATAACTCTGTCCCCTTGAGTTGCTGCTGTCCCTATTTGCAGACTTTGAGGTTCTATTGCCTTGGCTGACACTATTGGAATATTCCTGAGTTGGCAATGCAATGTGATCCCTCCCCACCCCATTTCCTAGTTTCCCTGAAGGACATGCTCGTATACTTTGCCTAACACATGGACCCCCTTCTCAGAAAAGTGCAGGCCATCCCTCTGATAGAGGTCCCACGATGCATAAAACCTGCTCCACTCGTCTAAAATGTAAAACCTAGCTCATGGCAGAGCTTTCCTACCCTGGCGTTAGCTGCCAGTGCCCTAGAGCTCTACTCAGGGGAGGCTCTAGCCCTAGGCAAAATTCCTGTTATAATGACTCTATTGGTACCATTGAGGGTGGCCAGAAGGGCCCTGCACTCCCGCAGAAGCTCCTCACTCCTAGTCTGACCTATGTTATTTACTCCTACATGCACTATGACTGTGTTAAACTGGTGATCACTGGTGACCTGTGACACCGCAGGTACCAGGTCCTTCACCTTGGCACCAGGCCTGGTGATGCACCTCCTGTCCCTCCTACCCTTACAAAATACCCGCTCTAAATATCGCACACGAGAGTCTCCTATGACCAGCACATCAAAAGTAACGTTAGGGATCATGCGATGTTATTCAACGTTTTGGCCATGGGCCATCGTCAGGAGTGACGATGGCGATGGTCCCTGGCCGAAACGTTGGGTAATATAGCATCATCCCTAACGTTATTTTGATGTAAATTCATCACCTCCTGGTATATCGAAGGTGGTATATTTCTTCTCACGCAATATATAATATTGCATAATATTGAATTCAATAATATTGAAACACATTTAATATTTCACGCACCATTCAGACTAATTCAGGTTCATTTCATGCTGGCCGGGGCCCTATATGCTATGCCGTTATGGCCGGTCACGAGTTTTGACTTGACCTGACCTGTGTAATTGACAGGGAGTGACGACAAAGGGCATCATCAGAATCGCAGGGCTTCAATGAGCCCTGTTCGTATTTTCCGGCGTCTCCAACTGCAAAACGTTTTGTTTTGTTGCCTTCCCAAACAAAACGTTTCGCGATATTGGCGAATTTCAGGTCATTGGCCTGACCTGGAAGGTCAGTGGTTGACCGAAAACTGTAAAACCGGGCACCATTCGTTTTCTCTTATAACGAGCAATACGCTCGTTTTTGTTTCGCGACTCTAGCTCATCTAGGGGCCAATCTATAAATATTGGGAAAATACTCCATTGTGATTTGCTAGAAAAATAGAAATTGAGCGCTACTGATGGGTTCCAGGAAAAATCATAATTTTTTGTTTGATTTGTACATATTTTGTTCATATTTTGTATATATTTTGTACATATTTTGTTTGGTTTGATTGGACACTATCTATACAGTCTTAGTGAGTTTACCAAAGGGGGTGCAACTCCCCCTACCCAAGCCCACCCCACACGTACATACTGGCTCGCGGAAGGGGGAGGAAGCACCCCAGCGTCCCATAAGCACCCCAGCGTCCTAAAATCACAAAATGTCTGTCTTGCTCTACTGTATATTGTTTGCTAAGGGACAGGGGACCCTTGGATGTACTTCTGCGTCCTCCAGAACGGCGTTCTCACAGGAACGTTCGCTTACAGCCTCTCTTTTATATTCATCTCTTTTCAGCTAAGGTCACCTCACTGGTAAATGTTTGCCTTTTGTGAGGTTTGAGCTCACCTGATACATTTTTCTCAATAGATGGTGCTGTCCCAAGGAGATGGTACCTGGTACACCAGACGAATGCTCTGTATTTAATTTCATTGGCATGCCATTGCGTCTGCCAATTAATTCATCATTTGCTTTTGCGAACATGCTCAGGATCGTACAGCCTTGATCCTTGAAGTCATGATTTGAAAATACTTCTCTTCCTCGTTGAAAATATTTCCCTTCCGCGTCTTCCCGATTTGAACTAGGTAACTACCTGGAAGCAATGATATGACAAAGGTGTGTCGAGCTACAGTAGTGATCATTTTGGCCCATGGCCACGCTGGGCAAGTCATTATACTGTATTGCGATGTCTGCTTAAATTTTCATGGTGGTGCTCGCTTGGCGAAGGAACGTATATATACTCTAAAGAGTACCACCCAGAAGGATGCCTGTACTAGTACTGTCAACCAGGACGCCAGAGTGTTCCAAGATGGTGCCCAACAGGGATGCGGAGCCGGAGCCGTAGTCGGAGCCGGAGCCGTAAGATGCAAGGCGACACCGTCTCCGAAAGAGGTGTAAATTAAACAAAATTAGCGGACGTGAAATGAACACCTTATGCCTAGTACGGTATGGTATGGTATGAAAACACATTTCAAAGCCAACATGTTTAAATACGAGTAACATGTAAAAATATCATCAAATAATGGTAGATTGCCCAATAGCCATAATCTAACCTCAGTAGTCAATGCAATAGTTCCATGTTTAGTTTAGTTAAGGACCCACAAGAGCTATCGTGATTTTGTGTCGTGCTTCCGGGGTGGTGTGGTGTGGTGCTGTGTGGTTCTGCAGTGTACTTGTGTCGTCTCGTGGTGTAAGGCTTTCCGGCTGGTCTGGTGTGCTGTGGTGTCGTTTGGTGCGATGTCGCTTCATGTACCGCAGTTCAGTATCATGCAGTATGTGTAAATGACGTGGATCTCGTGTGGTGCAATGAGGTATGATGTTGTTTGCTGTAGTGTAGCCAGGGCGGTTTGCTATGGCTTCCTGCAATGTGGTTTTTTGTTATGTGTGATACAGAGGTGTAATGCTATTCGTTTATTACTTGTCGTTTCGTGTGCCGTAGTTCAATATCATGTAGTGTGGGTTATTGGCGGGTTGCAATGAGGTGTGATGTTGTTTGCTATGGTGTAGCCAGAGCGGTTTGCTCTGGTTTACGGCAATGTGGTTCCTTGTCATGTGTGATGTTGATGTGTAGTGTCTTTCGTTTATTTGGAGTCGCTTCGGGTGCCGTATCTCAGTACCGTTCAGTGTGGGTTAGTGGCGTGGGGGTGTGTGGTGCAATGAGGTGTGATGTTGTTTGCCGTGCTGTAGACCGGGCGGCTTGCTGTGGCTTACTGCAATGGGGTTCCTTGTCATGTGTGATTACGAGGTGTGATACTATGCGTTTATTAGTTGTATATTCTAAATGTAAGTATGTTCCAATTATACCTCTGGTGGTGTCGTTTGCTTGCTATGTCACCTGCAGCAGATATTCCATGCGGTGCCGTAGAGCATTTGATTCTTACCGCGTCCAAACAAACCATGTGTTTAAGTCAGTGCTTGTTCAGTGCTTATTCCTCACAAAACATCTCCCATTTTCTGTAGTCACATCGTAACTCACATGAGTCATCGTGATAATGCTGTGTGGTGCTTCACGGGTTGTGTGATGTGGTGTCGTGTGGTGTGGGGGCGTGTCTGTGGTGTCGGTGGTATGTTGCCTTGATGCAGAGTCGTGCTGTGCGCCAGAACTGGTGACATTACTCGATGATTAGCGTGATGTAGTTTTCGAGTTTCTTAATCTTGAGCAGCAATCCCATGTGGTTAAACAGCGACCTTCAACGTGCAAGTCCATCTGTTCTGGTGGTTTGTGTTGGTGTGCGGTATTGGGGTGTGAAAGCATATGGAAATGCATGCCCGGTAATGTATGCTGTCTTGTCTTTCGGTTCGACATCCTTCCAAAGTGATGAGTTCTTTTGAGTTTCGCCAACATTGAATCAACTAGGCCCGATCTCCCCTGTCGTACATTGGTAAACAGGAAGTACTGGCCATTCTAGAGTCGCCATACAGGTGTGACAAATCGGTTCCGACTACATTGTGCGTTCACGTCGGTTGGGGTCGGGCGGGCGTCGCCACGCCCTGGGCGTGGCGGCGGTCAGCAGCCATTGAGACTTTGGAAAACACACCTGGCACTATTGGAAGGTGAACAAATGAACGGCGCGCACCTACGAAGCCGGGGGTCAGAGAGGATGTTTTTATCTTTAACTCTGGGCGAGGGTGCGTTGGTGAATGGAGCGGACATGGGCCTGACTTGCTCAAGGCGATCAGCATGCTGGTCGTGTGTGTCGCCGCAAAGTCGAATGATAATCGTATGATGCTGCTGCGATCTTGATAATTTGAGTTGGAAATAGATCCCTGTATAACATCATTAGGCGCAGGTTCGTCAGCTTCGAAAGGACGCGAAATGCTCCCACTGTCAACCTCCCCCCATCGCTCCGATGCCCTCGCTGTCGCCGTCCTCGACGTTACCGGTCCCATCCTCATCACTCTTCGCCACCGAGGTCCCCGCCGCCGTTACTGATATTCCTGCTGAGCTGACCACGCTGTGGTGTCAGCAGCTTCACCAATCTGAGGATCAAGGTCCTGTGGGAGCGTTATATCCTGCCGGAGGAGAGGCACCCTTCCATGGGGTGATATGTGCCGTGCTTCCCCTGTCTCTTATCGACTGTTTTAGGTGTAGGTTTTATGGCGGAGTTACATATTGAATTTATAATAATGAAAGACCCACACGCTTATTGTAGTACGCTGACATGTAGGAAGCTAACAACAGGTCTTACCACTTTCTGAGTTCTCCAACATAGGCAGATAAAGCCTTGCTCACATTGATGCCCGCTTTGCCGGTTTCACCATGCATCACCATTCGTCACGTGGTGAGGCATGGCGACCAAGCTGCGAGCCCCTAATTACTCCAGAGCAATGAACCGAAACCATTGTAACGCTTGTGATTGTGCTCTGCTCCGGTGTCATCTACTAACCTCTGTTACTGGAGTACCTCTGTTGATGATTGTAGTGTGTTGTTTTTAGCCTGAGACTAACCACGTGTGAAATTAATTCGGGAGCCATGAGCACCAGACGACTTGGTATCACGACGTGTGAACGTCTATGTGACATTTGTATTGTCGAGTGAAAGTCCAATGAACCTGATGAGAAGTCCTCCTGTTTTTCCATCACCAATGTGTCATGGCTTTTCACTGGAAACAAAACTTCATAGTCACACAGATTGATGACAACATTGTTGCACAGGAGTCCGACAACTCCGGTGCTAATAGTCTGGAGCCGCGACCCGGCCAGTCCACTGCTGGCCCGACGCCCGCCGGAGAACCGAGACACGGTCCTGCCGCCCGCACCGCCACCGTCGACACGACGCTCGCCGGGGAGCCACGGCTCGGCCCCTCCACCGCTGGCCCCGAGCCCGGTGAGGAGCCGCGGCCCGGCCCCTCCACCGCTGGCCACGAGCCCGGTGAGGAGCCGCGGCCCGGCCCCTCCACCGCTGGCCCAGAGCCCGGTGAGGAGCCGCGGCCCGGCCCCTCCACCGCTGGCCCAGAGCCCGGTGAGGTGCCATGGCTCGGTCCGGGAACAGCTGTTGAGAATCCACCGCACCCCATCGCCGGCCCCGAGCTGCTCTCCACCGCCAGCCAGTCCACCACCGGCGTGCTGGTGTTCCCAACCGGCCCGGTGGTGGAACTCGAACGGGCAACGGGGATCATGATTGTAAGTAACATTTCACTGATATTGCATGATCGTTGGGTTCTTGTTGCTATTCTTGTACAATCTGAGTTTAATGTGATGTTCGTTAACGAGAGTTCACAGAGTTCATCGAGTCTAGCCAATACGTGTGGGATCAACTGATGAACTGTTTGATGAACAGCCTTCATCACGGCGATGATGCAAATGGGGGCCGATCTTTGGGGACGTGCAGTGGTGACATGTGCAGGACATAGCATATTGTCTGTTCATTCATGGCCTGGAGCTCCAGCTGGGAGCAGCCGGACCCACCGGCAGTTTGGCGCACCGAGACCGGATCCCCCGACCTGCGCGCGCTCGGCGACTGGTTCTGGGGTCTGGAGGCTCACCGTCGCCGTCCGTCGCCTGCCGTCGGCCTCGCCGCCGCGGCGCGGCGAGCCCGCTCGCTGTCGGAGACGGAAGTTGTGCAGTGTTGTGCCTGTGGTGCCGTTGTGCCGCCCCGCATCCCTGTCTCCCGACACCTTGCAGTCCCACCCCCCAGCGAGCTTCCCCAGACATTCGGGAGTCTGCGTCGCCGCCCCTTGGGTCCCAGAGCCTCACATCGGCGCGGCGCCGGCCCGCCGAGCGGCTGACCTGCCCTGTCGCGGCTGCTGGTCAGCCAGCCCGGCCCGGCCGACCGTGCCCATTACCCGCCGACGGGAACTCAAAACATCGGCACCCCCTCCCAGGCAATCGGTCTGCCAGACCGGAGCGCCGGGGCAGACCGACCCCCACCGTCCCAACGGCTGCACCAGCCATGCGGTGTCGCGTCCCCGGCCATGACCCCCCCACCCGGGGACCGCCGGCGTGCACAACGGTCGCGGCCGCCGGCCTCTGAACCTGTGAATGGCCAAACCGGAAACCGGCGACCGCGTCCGCCCGGTAATCGATCGCCCAGGGGTGGACGCCGGGGCGCGGCAACTCTAGCTGCACCAGCAGCAGCGCCTCCGCCCGTACCACGCTGCCCAGCTGGTGACCACCGGCCGGCGCATGAAGGCACCGGAAGGCGAGTCACGGCGCGTAGAGAGCGACCCCCGGTCCCACAGCGTGTGATTGACGAGCGACCGCGACCATTCCATTATGATGAAGCGAGAACATCTAGCCACGGTGTACATCTACCATTGTTGTGCTTTACAGTACATTTGCATACTATAGATGTTTACGTCCGTGTACTTGTGTGTTGATCTTTGGGTATGATGTACAAATTCACGTGTCGCTTTGAAAATTTCTTCTTTATAACATCTTAATTTGTAATTCTTACTTCTTCCTTTAATTCATTATAATTCTTTAGAAAAGGTTGTTTAGCAAAAGTGTGATGAAAAGATAACCTTCCAACGGTGCCTACACCGAACTCATCTCTGGAGTCACTGTGGATCACTGTGAGTGATCTCACAACAGTTAGCATTGGAGTTGTCTACCGTTCCCCAAATAGTGCAACGACACCGGCCAATGAGGAGCTACATGATCAACTGGTTCACGTCCTAATCCTGGGCAAGCCCATCTTTCTTCTCGGTGACACCAGCTTCGACGTCCTGCAGCCGGACAAACCGGGTGTGTGGGCTTATTTGCGTATGCTCTGCGATCTGTCCCTCAGCCAGCTGATAACCAACGTCACACACCCATCACGGAGAGAGGGAGACAGCCCGAGTCTTCTCGATCATCTCATTACAAATCGATCTGACCTGACCACAGAAGTTCGAGTCATTCTCACAGATTTCAGCGACCACGACGTCATCGCTGCATCTGTCACAATTGACAGACGTCGCCCTCAACCCACCGTCATTACCATCCGATCGACAAGACGCCTAGATCAAAATGTTTTTTGCCTAGATCCATTGTTGGCCGACTGGTCGGCCGTTTATCAAGCGACTACCGCCTCGAACAAATGGGGCGCATGGCTGGCTGCATGGCAGCCAATCATCGACCATCACATGCCTCTTCGTGAACTCAAGCTGAAACACCGGTCGCCGTATTGGCTGCGGCACGATGACGTACATACAGCAAGGGCAGCATTGAAACAGGGTCGTAAGCACAGAGATTCAGCACGAAGCGATGAAGCCCGGCGGAATTACCGTGAGCACAAGAACGCACTCCGAACGGCTCAACATGCCTCATGCGCAGAATACTTTCGGACATTGGTACCCGCACACCATGGAAGGACATTCACAAGCTTATTATCGCTTCCAGCAAGTCAACGATAGATGAACCTGGCACAACCATTCAACCGACTGATTGGCATGAACGGCTCAACCGGCATTTCAGCGGCGTCGGTGCCGCGGTAGCTGCTGATCTAGCGATGGCACCGCCCGGAGAACCCCTCTGGCCAAAACCCCCACGTGTCTGTAGCGGCGCATTCACACCTTATCCCGTGACGATGCCAGAGCTGTCCAAAGCGTTGCAGCGCATGGGTGGCTCACGAGCGTCCGGAGCTGATGGCATCACCATCCAAATGCTTAAAATGACGTTTAGCGTGGTGGGTCCGCACCTGCTAAACATCATTAACTCATGCATCATAAGTTGTGAACTGCCATAAAACGGAAAACGGCGATGGTAATACCCATGCACAACAGTGGTACACAACTACAGGCCAATATCGATAGTGCCAGTGGTTGAACAACTCTGTGAGCGTGTCGTGTGTACACAACTGATAGACTATCTGACTAGTCGTCATTTGCTGTGCCAAAACAGTACGGCTTCCGGCCCGACCTGTCTACCGAGATGGCTCTGCTTGACACGATCACCCACGCCACCCTCAAAATCGACCAGGCGAGATCACTGCACTGGTTGCAGCTGACACATCAAAAGCGTTCGACAGCGTCGAGGACAATCGCCTCATGGAAAAGCTTGGATGGTACGTCGTTAACTCCGCATGGTTTCGAGCGTGGCTTGAGGCACGTACGCAAACGGTGAAAGATTTTACCCCACTGTCGGTAACACATGGTGTGGTGCAGGGCTCGATCCTTTGCCCGGTCATGTCCCTAATATTCTCAAATGACCTCTCGCAGCATATCCCAGGCGGCAAGATTGTTATGTATGCCGATGATGTACAGTTCATCGATTCCGGGAAGCGAAACGAAATCGCAGCCATTAGCCAACGATGGAATATATGACTGTCAGTCGCTCTGAACTGGTTCATCCAGAATCGACGAAAAGTAAATCCTCCAAAACTGAGATGATTTTTCTCCAATCTTCTAGACAGCATACGCCTGTGGAATTATCTTTTCGTATGGGGCAGTTGGAAATAGTACCCACGAAGTCTGTGAGGTTACTTGGTGTGAAAATTGACTAACTAACACCTGTCCTGGGATGTGCATGTATCTTCTGTTGTGCGTCGGTGTAACCGCATACTCATCGGACTCGCTAGACTGCGTCATAAGTTTACTCGCATTACGAGACGGGTGTTAATTGAGGCATTCGTGTACTCCCACATAAGATACTGTGTGTCTGTCTGGGGAAGTTGTAGCAAGGCCCAGAAACGGCGCATTCAAAAATGCATAAACTTTGGTGCAAGGATTGTCGCCGGCTTACACTACCGGGATCATCTGTCGCCAACGTTGAAAGAACTAGGATGGATGAAATTGGACGACTTCATATCCGAGGCAGAGGCTCACTTAGCTTTAAAAATTATGAACGAGTTCACGGGCTCAGAACCCATTCGCGGGCAACTTAACTGTCGCTCAATTGTGTCGCAACGGAGCGCCAGAGCCACGGCTAACGGTGAGCTCCAGGTACCACGATGCCGCACAGACTTCACGCGCCGGTCCTTCATACCGAGAGCTTGCCGAATGTGGAACAATCTGCCTCCAGATGTGAGGAATTCAGGCTGCTAGAGTGTTTTCAGGCGGAGGCTTTCGGTCATGCTGCGCATGTCCAGGCTCTAATTTTCGTGTATGCTCAAGTTGCTAGTCTTTCCGTGTTATGAGTGTATGATCTTGACGATGGTGTATGCGGTACATTGGTGCACCTGTAACGGAGACGGAAAACCCCCTGCTCGGGAGGATCCGAAAATACATTACATGCATATATATATATATATATATATATATATATATATATATATATATATATATATATATATATATATATATATATATATATACATATGATCATTGTTCTTATTGGCATGCCACTTTTCACGTTGACGCCAAGAGATGCAGAATTATACTTCGATCGCGAATTATTTTCGTTTTGATTTTGGGCGGTAAAGTTTATAAATTTGTACCTCGCGGCAACCGGGATGCAAACAGGCCCCGTCGCTCAAAACCGATGCGGTTCGGAAGAGCATTTTATTCATAGAGTCGGAAAAAATCATGTGATTTCAGACAGTGATTTCAGACATGTGATTTCGTTTATTTGGAGTCGCTTCGGGTGCCGTAGCTCAGTACCGTCCAGTGTGGGTTAGTGGCGTGGGGGTGTGGGTGCAATGAGGTGTGATGTTGTTTGCCGTGCTGTAGACCGGGCGGCTTGCTGTGGCTTACTGCAATGGGGTTCCTTGTCATGTGTGATTACGAGGTGTGATACTATGCGTTTATTAGTTGTATATTATAAATGTAATATGTTCCAATTATACCTCTGGTGGTGTCGTTTGCTTGCTATGTCACCTGCAGCAGATATTCCATGCGGTGCCGTAGAGCATTTGATTCTTGCCGTGTCCAAACAAACCATGTGTTTAAGTCAGTGCTTGTTCAGTGCTTATTCCTCACAAAACATCTCCCATTTTCTGTAGTCACATCGTAACTCACATGAGTCATCGTGATAATGTTGTGTGGTGCTTCACGGGTTGTGTGATGTAGTGTCGTGTGGTGTGGGGGTGTGTCTGTGGTGTCGGTGGTATGTTGCCTTGATGCAGAGTCGTGCTGTGCGCCAGAACTGGTGACATTACTGGATGATTAGCGTGATGTAGTTTTCGAGTTTCTCTAATCTTGAGCAGCAATCCCATGTGGGTAAACAGCGACCTTCAACGTGCATGTTCATCTGTTCTGGTGGTTTGTGTTGGTGTGCGGTATTGGGGTATGAAAGCATATGAGAATACATGCCCGGTAATGTATGTTGTCTTGTTTTTCGGTTCGATATCCTTCCAAAGTGATGAGTTCATTTGAGTTTCGCCAACATTGAATCAACTAGGATCGATCCCCCCTGTCATACATTGGGAAACAGGAAGTACTGGCCATTCTAGAGTACAATAAGCTTGTGGGTCTTTCGTTGTTAATTTATAATAATGAAAGACCCACAAGCTTATTGTAGTACGCTGACATGTAGGAAGCTAACGACAGGTTTTACCACTTTCTGAGTTCTCCAACATAGGCAGATAAGGCCTTGCTCACATTGATGCTCGCCTTGCCGGTTTCACCATGCATCACCATTCCTCACGTGGTGAGGCATGGCGATCAAACTGCGAGCGTCACTGAGTCCCTAATTACTCCAGAGCAATGAACCGAAACCATTGTAACGCTTGTGATTGTGCTCTGCACCGGTGTCATCTACTAACCTTTGCAAGGGTGGATACAAATTTAATGTTCACAAATAATTACTTGTTGGCTGTCTTAATCGGCCTCGACATCCGTAGTTTGGCAAATAAATATGGTGAAAATACCTCATATGCTACCTTTTAATATCAACCATTAACATACACCCGATATAACACTGGGTGTCCGGAGATAACCTTGAGTCTTAGGCTACTAATTCAAATAAATTGTTCACATTTGTAACTGAATTATAAGCGGTGTGAGTTTACGATTCCCTAGTCATTCTGATTCGAATGATGCGGATTCGAAAACTAGTTGATCATGTAGACCCGTGAATTATGATCTTTACTTAGCACGATCATAAACTGTGTATTCAAACCGAATTCGCTGTGAATGCACAGCTTGTGATATTAGTGCAATTGGTGTCCGGATGTTCATCGAAAAGCGTGTAGGTGTTTAATCATCGCATTTAATGATCCCAGAAGTAAGCGTCATCCGTTGTCGCTTTAGACTTGCCCAACCCGTATCGAATGTGGCCAACCGATTATCTGAACTATCCGAAGCGCTAATTCCTGCTCGGACAAGCACAACTCGCAGCCATCGCGAGGCACATGTTTGGTGTGGGGGTGGGGGACGGTCGCCGCGGCGGAACAAAGGGTTGCTGCCGACGCCATGGCTGTTGGGCAATACCCGGGGCGCGGGTCGTCCCCAAGACCATAAATAAGCCTGGGCAAGTCAGGAGGGCTCATTCGTTTAACTTCGTCACCGGGCTGCGGTCACCGCTCCTCGCTCCCGACACCACTGCGACTCAGCGACAGGTCTGACAGGTGAGTCTGACACATCATCTGACAGGTGAGTCTGGCAGTGCCTTGGCAACTATGCACATCCCCGCGTGAAAGAATATCTTCTGGCTAAACTCTGAATGAAGTGTTGTGGGATGTACATCTCTGCCGTTTGCACCAAAGTGTAATAACTGTGTTAGTAACACCAGTTTTTCTGGCGAATCCCAGAGATGCAGAATTCTATCATGATGGCCAATCCGCTATTCGGATATCAATTTGGAACTCGTGGCAATGCGTGTGCAACAGGCTCGGCCGGCAAAAAAACTTGTGGGACCATAGAGTTTCTTACCGCATGGAAGCAGCTTATAATATATTATATAACTATATATGATACATATAATTGTATAATTTTAGTATGTTTTCTTCCAGTACTTGGTGAAGGCATGGACACATCTACTCTTGATTTTTTTAAACAAATCGTGACATGGTGGTGCAGTGCTTCCCGGGTGGCTTCATGTGATGTCCCGTGGTGCGGTGGTCTGTCCTTGGTCTGTGGGGTCTATGGTATGTTGACGTGCTGGAGGGTGGTGCTGTGCTGCAAATGTGGTGATATTGGTGCATGGCTGGTGTAATTAGTTCCGTGTTAAAGGGTGTCGTGCAATTAATTGTCGCAGAATGGCGCGATGTCGGCTGGTCGGGTAGCATACTGTCTAGTGTTGTGGTCTGGTGAATGGCGCGATGTCGGCTGGTCGGGTAGCATACTGTCTAGTGTTGTGGTCTGGTGAATGGCGCGATGTCGGCTGGTCGGGTAGCATACTGTCTAGTGTTGTGGTCTGGTGAATGGCGCGATGTCGGCTGGTCGGGTAGCATACTGTCTAGTGTTGTGGTCTGGTGAATGGCGCGATGTCGGCTGGTCGGGTAGCATACTGTCTAGTGTTGTGGTCTGGTGAATGGCGCGATGTCGGCTGGTCGGGTAGCATACTGTCTAGTGTTGTGGTCTGGTGAATGGCGCGATGTCCGCTGGTCGTGTAACATACTGTGTAGTGTTTCGTCCTCATGAGTGGCTCGATGTCGTCTGGTCGCGTAATATGCTGTGTAGTGTTGCGGTCTGGTGCCGCGTAAAATGGTGTGATCTTGTGGTGTAGCGCTTCCTGGGTGGATTTACGCTATTCCATGTAGTGTCAGTTTTCGTGTTTCTAGCTCAAGAAATACTAGCCAGGGCACACCGACCACAGTGGTCAAGCAGCTCCCATATATATATATGTTATACAATATTATATATGTATTATATGTTATATATTACATGCTATCCGTATATGTTATCCAATCACTTCTAGAATACCCGAGCAAGTTGCCCCTTCTGTCATCCATTGACGGCCCGTGTCACGTAGAACCATCTGTCATAAATATATTGAGTGTACACTACCTTCATAGGTACCAACATCTAATTTAATATCCTGATGTCACTTTTAAGTTCATGACCTAATATGCCGTAATGTATTATATTGTATCGTATGTATTGCTGCACGTATTGGTGTAGTCTCTTGATGAATGCTTCACAGGTGGTTTGGTGTGGTGTGATGTGGTGTAGTGTCGTTTGTTAAGGTGCAGCCAGGGTGGAGTGTTCCGGACTAGTACAATGTGGAGCGGTGTGGTGCGGTATCACCAGGTATGTCGTGTTGTCCGTAGTAGCCCGGGTGGATTCCTGCAGTTTCGTGCGAAGTGGCATGGTACAGTGTTGTGTTTTGTGGTGTGGGGTGGTGTGGTGCCGTGTCATCTCGCGCTGTCGATCTCCAATGTTGGGCTGGCCACGCCATCGCACTCAGCCGGCACGCTCCTCGGCGCCTGCCCACCGCCATGTGGTTCATTGTCATGTGTGATGCACAGGTGAGATGCTATTCGTTTATTAATTGTCGCTTCGTGTGCCGTAGTTTAGCATCACGAATTAGTGGCGTGGCACAATGTGATGTGACGTTGTTTGCTTTGGTGGAGCTAGGGTGCTGTGAGAGCTCGCTGTGACTTACTGCAAGGTGGTTCCTTGTCATGAGTGATGCACATATGTGGCACCGTACTTTTATTCATTGTATATTCCAATTATGACTGATGTTCCAAATATACCTTGCGTGGCGTCATTCGTTTACCAACGCACCAGCACAAGGCAGTGCTTATATATATATATATATATATATATATATATATATATATATATATATATATATATATATATATATATATATATATATATATATATATATATATATATATATATATATATATATATATATATATATATATATATATATATATATATATATATATATATATATATATCCATATATATATATAACTACATAAGAAAGATCTCTCATTGCGCAAGTCATCCACATCTGGTCTTTTTGTGTCCTATATATATGTATATATATATCGTGGTCTTAATGTAGATGGTCTATAAGTGCAACCTGCTCGACGTTCGTTTTCCCTCTTGCAAAACATGTTTCTGTTCTGTGCAATATTGTAGTGAATTGTGCAATTGGTCCGATACCTTGAAAAAGCTGTAACCATTTTATATCGATAGTGACATGTCGTCATCGACGGACGAAGAGCGGGCGGCACGAGAGCCACGTGTTCCCGAGAGGCCGCCAGGCTTGCTGCAGGCGGGGAGATCTTGTCCCCCCTGCGGCAGCCCCTGCAGCTGTAGCCGCAGTCCGAGCAGCCTTCGGAACAGCCGTCCCGCCAACCGCAGGAGCAGCCGCTGCCACCGCGGCCGGCTCCACAGCCATCGCCACAGCCCCGCTGCCGCAGCCGCTGCAGCAGCTGCTTCCGCAGCTCCCGCAGCTGCAGTCGCTGCAACACCCGCTGCCCTAGATCCCGCAGCTGCAGCCGCAGCTTTCGCAGCCGCAGTCGCTGCAGCAGCCGCTGCCGCAGATGCCGCAGCTGCAGCTACAACCGCCGCAGCCGCTGCCGCAGGCGCTGCAGAAGCCGCTGCCGCAGATGCCGCAGCTGCAGCTACAACCGCCGCAGCCGCCGCCGCAGGCGCTGCAGATGCCGCAGCTGCAGCTAGAGCCGCCGCAGCCGCCGCCGCAGGCGCTGCAGAAGCCGCTGCAGCAGCCGCTGCCGCAGCCGATGCCGCAGCCGCTACCGCAGCTCCTGCATCTACAGCTACTGCCCCCGCAGCCGCTGCCACAGCTCCCGCAGTTGCAGCTACAACCTCCGCAACAGCTTCCACCGGTGCAATCAGGTGTGATTTTGTTCGCTGTATTGTAGCCAACGCGGCTTACTGTGGGTTACTGGAATGTGGTTCCTGGTCATGCGTGATGCCCATATGTGTT
Source organism: Imbricaverruca yamaguchii (assembly GCA_034440575.1). Taxonomy (NCBI): domain Eukaryota; kingdom Metazoa; phylum Arthropoda; class Thecostraca; family Neoverrucidae; genus Imbricaverruca; species Imbricaverruca yamaguchii. The sequence continues at coordinate 728,778 of JAOTOL010001371.1, read as the reverse complement.
ACCATACATTTATACATTCCAATTATAATTGTTCGAATGATACCTTGGGTGGTGTCGTTTGCTTCCTGTCCTGTCGTTTGGTTCCTAACTCACCTGCACTGCCAATGCGCGGTTGTATAATATATATCCATATATAGATGCATGATAATATAATTTGTAATATATTATGTTATACATGCAAACAGGCCCAGTCGCCCAAAAACTATGCGGTTGCGTAGAGCATTTCTCTTACCTTTCCAAACAAATATGTTTTAGGACAGTGCTTGATCAGTACTTGGTTCGTTCCGACGAAAAATCTTTCATCTTCCGTGGTAACATTGTCACCCACATTGGTTATCGTGATCTTCTTGTATAAAGCTTCCCGGGTTGTGCGCTGTGGCGTCACGAGGTGTGGTGGTTTGTGTGTGGTGCCTGTGGCATGTTCCCGTGATGGTCTGTGTTGTGCTGCAGAACTGGTGACATTGCACGGTGATCTACATGATGTAGAGTTCCATTTTCTCAATCTTGAGCGACAATCCGATGTAGTTCAACAACGATCTTCAACGTGCAATTTCATTTGCTATGGTGGGTTGTGTTCGCGTAATGCTGTGCTACATTCGGGTGTGATGACACATGGGAATGTAATGCATATGTACAGAACATATGTACAAATACAGGAATGTGTGGTGTCGTGTGGTGTCGTGTGTTTCGGTGTGGTATCGTTTCGGGTTCAATAGCTTAGAGCGTGGTGTAGCATTGATGTAATTCCGTTGATCTCTGGTGTTTAAACGCCAATTTCCAAGCCGAGGTTATACCGGTGACATTCATAAAAAGGACATATAGATAGGTGTGTGCATTATCGTTGCAAATTCTGAAGAGCGTGGTTCAATCGCTGCCTTGGCATATAACAGAAGGCAACGCGTGAGACCATCTCATCGCATCATTTAACAACTAAAGCTATACCTTGTTAAATGCTACCATCGGGATTAAATGTGATGGTTTGATTTGGTGTAGTGCGATGTAACCGCAATTGGTGTGGTCTGGTCGAACAGAAGTGACGACCAGCTGCCGGCACCGACACCCAGGGTCGATGGGAACGAAACGCGGTGGAAGCGGCGGCCGATGCGCTTCAAGCAGCAGGAGCGAGAGGAGCAGGAGGAGCGACGGTGGCAGCAGGAGCGACAGCGGCGGCACCACGAGCTGCGAGTGCAGTGGGACTTGCAGCGGCAGCGGCAGCGAATGCGTACTCTGCGAAATCAGGTGCTTATGAGTCGGCGTGCAAAGTCGATGCGGCAGCGGCAACACTTGCAGCCGTCTCGCCAGCAGCCATCGCTGCGTACATCCCTGCCGTTGCCGTCGCTGTCGCCGTCTGCTCTCCGGCGTGTTGAGCTTCCACTGTCGCTGCCACCGCCGCAGTCGCTCCTGCGCCTGCCACCACCACCGTCGTCGTCGCCCCTGCCACCGCCGTCGTCGCCGCTGCCCCTGCCACCCGCCGTCGCCGTGCCTGCCACCACCACCACCGTCGTCGTCGTCGCCCCTGCCGCCGCTGTCGCCGTGCCTGCCACCACCACCACCACCGTCGTCGTCGCCCCTGCCGCCACCGTCATCGTCGCCGCCGCCCAGGTCGCTGCAGCCTCCGTCGTCGCCGCCGCGCCAGGTGCCGTCGCTGCCGTCCTGTGGGTCACCGCCACAGCTGCCACTGCCATCACGCTCGTCGTCGCCACCTGAGCCGGAGCCGCCATCTTCGCCAGCGTCGCAGCCGCTGCCACAGCCGGATGATGGCTGGACGCTTGGCGCTGAAGCGGTGCCGGCTGGCTACGGTAAGGCTGCTCCACGGTGTATACTTCAGTAGAGAATCGGCAATAACGAACCGAACTGTATTTTCGTGCACTACCACTGTGTCACCTGAGAACGTTGTTATGCAGTTCAATTTAGCATTGGGATCCCCATGCTGGAAACAGAAAGCCGTTTAGCTTCTGCACGACATGTCGCAAAATACCTTCGCTCAACAAACCTATAGAGGTGTTTGGGGAAGAATCAGCGTTTGAAATATTCACCTGCATGGGTCTAGCTCGCTCGATCTGATATGTGATGTAGCTTTTCGCTCGCTTCGCCTCGTATTCCGGATATGAGTTGCATTTTGTTCGCTCGGTGCTATAGCTGTGCCAGCCATATCAGTGAAGTAGAGATAGCAATGCAAACTGAATGACCATTTTCTGGGTGCCGTTTCGGACAGAGCTGGTGAGCGGAGGCGTGCCGTGCATGTGCGGTGGCCTGTACAAGACGGCCGGCAGCGCCGACCACCATATGACCGACAACAGGCACCGGCAGGAGGAGGCGGCCTACCTGAAGACCGCCCGCCTGCTGGTCCGGCGCGGCGAGCTGCGCGTGTACGTAAATACGCGCAAGGACACGTGAGTTCTACTTGTAGCCCCCAAACCGACGGCATGTCGTACCGCAAAGTGCATTGCGCGAATGTCGTGTCGACGGTGGTCAATTCATGTTACTCAAAAGCGATCACGTCACCCGTATTTCATTCCACCGTCCCAGTTGCATTTCTTCAATGTCATGTGAATGGTGGTAAATCCACGCGTGGCTACAGTCAGGGCACCGTCTCAGTGTACCGTCAGCCTACCGTGACATCGGTACTTGGCGCTGGTTACACAGCCGGGTTGTTCTCCTTTGGTAGGGAGCAGGTCCGCTGTCCCCTGTGCCGGCCAGCCCGGACGTTCTCGGGCGGCCGTGCGGGACAGCGGTCACTGCAGCGACACGTCGACCGCCATCATCCCGGCCAGCTGCAACATGCGCGCTACAGGGAGCGGTTTGCGCGCAGACTAGTAAGGGCCACATACGCTAGAGGAAATGTGCACGTGTGGAATGTCGAAAAGTCGACTGGAATGCAACCTGCTATTACTTTCAGTTGGTGACGGGGTGCGGGGGGAGGGGGAAGCTGTATTGACTATCCACCCGTTGTGGAAGGTTCGAAAATGGTATGAAAGTTGAGTTTTTATCCGTGCAACTGTTTCCCGTGAACGCACACAGGTCCTCCATGTTGACGCTGAGCAACAGGTGGCATGTGGTGGGGCGAGGGCAATTGGTCCCACCCAGAGTATGTCAATCTTCGCCTGGCTGTATGTGGTTGGCGTAGGTGTGACGTATCGTCATTGAGCATGCGTACCCTCGGCTTTTCATTATTTCATTTCGTGTACTTAACCGACGACTGTGCAATGTGTGAGTGAAGTAGACTAGGGAATGTTGTAGCCCCATCGGGGGCAAATGATGCCATCAATGGTGGAATTGGTGCCATGCGATGTGAATGTTAACAGGTCATCGACTAACTTCTGCCAATATTACTCGCCGACAAACAAGCGCATCGATCTTAGTCGGCCAACCATTAACGACATGAGACGTGGAATGATTTTCTCTAGGTGTATTATTAGCATAAATTTAGCTTGTAAATGGCTCAATACCGAACGCCTGTGCAGTCTAGTTGCACCAATGACACTGAACTGCATTTTCAGTGCTTACGCGCCTCCTCCGAGTACGCAGCACAGGCGCTCCGCGTGCCCGTGCACCCTGACTCAATCCAGGCCATCCAGGTGAGCACCGGATTTATGTCCATCCGGATGTACATTTTTCAGACAATGTGCGGCGGTCGGGGCGACGGCATGCACCGTGTGTGGGTCAGTGGGGCGGCAGGTTTGCGGGCAAAGCCAATTGTCAGTTCATTATTTACCATACAACGTCATCCTCACGTCCTGTCATCTTTGCGATTCAGTGGGATTCAACATATCAATTCAGCTGGACGGAAGTAGGACTGCCATGTGTAGAGCAATAGATTCCTCCCCACACACGGCAGCAGGACCAGGCCAGAAAAGCAGACGCAGAATTAAACACTCACCTACAATAGAGCATTTCGCAGTGTTCAGTGATTAACGAACACCAATGTACACTGCAACGAGGTGGCAGCAGGGACTTGTCGATGGTTCTTTGACATTTGTTATGCTACCACAGGAGGAGGTGCGTGAGTGGCAGCTGGCCGAGATGGCGGCGGAGGAGGACGTATTGTAGCCCGGCATGACGCTGCCCCACCAAGTCCTGCGGGCATCAATACGTCTGGACGGCGCCGACCACGACGCCTTCAGGCACCTGGGCACAGTAAGTCACCACCCACGTACATGTACTTCCGACACCCCTTCGTCAAACTAGACTCGCTACAATGAGTGATGACTCGGACATGACTCATATGTTTGTTGTAACTCCGTTAGTAGTGTGATGGAACATGACACGTCGCTGACCCGGCACCGCTATTGTGCTACAGTACGCGGCGACGTGGCGACAAAACGCGAACACGCTCAGTCTGCTGCTGCAGCACGCCGGGCTGCAGCACGCCGGGCTGCACCAGCACAGCGACTGGCGTGTGATCGCCTGCGACCAGGAACAAAGAACAGCGGTGAGGCTTGAAGTGGGAGCCCAGCGATGGTTCACAATGCTTCTGATCTTTTTACTCCTACTTCTTCTGACTTTCGGCTTAGCACATCTGCCACGCCGCTTGACACGTGAAATATTTCCATGTGATGTTCGCAATCCACATTCCTTGTTTCCAGCTGATTCATTTTTCACCTACAAGAACATTCGGTTCGCAGTGAAGCTACATGAAAATTGACATGAAAGTCTTGCGACATGTATATTTGACTGTTTATTAAATGACCAGTTGTGATCAATATTGATCCCTAATTTTCTGCGCTTAAAAATTCGGTTACGAGATTAGTTTCGCTTCGAGGTATCGCTTCGAGTCTCGCTTCGAGATCACGAGGTACAGACACGGCAGCGGCTCCAGCCGATCATCTGGTACAGACACGGCAGCGACTCCAGCCGGTCACCAGGTACAGACACGGCAACGACTACAGCCGGTCCTGAAACAGCCGGACACTTGCTCCAAGCAGCAGCTCCCAGCACTCACTCCAGACAGCAGCTCTCAGTATCAGCTTGAAACAACACATCTCAATTCCAGCTCCGGACAGTAGAAAATCCACCCATGCAACAAGCGTGGAAAATTAAATTATTGCCCACCTGGGACTTGTATCAACGATACAGGTCATCGTGGGAGCTGGCAAGTGAATTCAAATCTTGGCGCGCAAAAAACGGCCGGCGCGCCAGCGGCTGCCTGGCGTACTGCCTTTCAGATCGAATGAATGTTTGCGGAAAACTGGAAAGTTATCCGTACAATATTCGTCAGCGAGCTGATCATATGTCTTCAGACAGTGCTTAATCCATGCATGCTAAACACCTGCAACTCTCACGAAACTTCTCTCATAGTATGTCTACTGACGTGAATAAGCGTCATTTTGTTGTTTGCTGCTTCCAGTGCATCCTGTGGTGATGTGTGGTGTAGTGGCCCGTCGCTTGTCCATGAAGGAACCGCAGTGGTGTACTTCGGCGCTTAATGGTGGCGAGCTGTCGTGTCGTGGTTTGATAGTCTAAGTTTTTTTTTTTTCATGGAGAGAGAGACAGAGTGATAGCGACATGCAGTGATAGAATGAGTCGACATAGTGGTGTGATAAATCGGTTCCGAGTACATTGTGCGTTCACGTCGATTCGGGTCGGGCGGGCGTCGCCGCGCCCTGGGTGTGGTGACGCCCGCCCACCGCACGGCGGTCAGCAGCCATTGAGACATTGGAAAACACACCTGGCACTATTGGAAGGTGAACAAATGGACGGCTCATACAGAGAGGATGTTTTTAACCTTAACTCTGGGCGAGGGTGCGCTGGCGAATGGAGCGGACGTGGTCCATGGACCTGACACGGCCATGGGCCTGACTTGTTCAAGGCGTTCAGCATGCTGGTCGTGTGTGTGTGTCACCGCAAAGTCGAATGATAGGCGCACGATGCTGTTGCGATCTGGATGATCTTAGTTGCAAATACATCCCGGTACAGGATTGTTAGGGCAGGTTCGTAAGCTTTGAAGGGACGCGAAATGCTCCCACTGTCAACCCGCCCCACCCCCTCCCCATCGCTACGATGCCCTCGCTGTCGCCGTCCTCGACATTACCGTTGCCGTCCTCATGACTCTTGACCACCGAGGTCCCCGCCGCCAGACGTTGCTGAGATTGCTGCTGAGCTGACCACGCTGTGGTGTCAGCAGCCTCAGCAATCTGAGGATCAAGGTCCTGCAGCAGCGGCAGCAGCAGTAGCAGCAGCAGACACGGAAGTATACGCTTTCGGAGCCGCTGACGCATCGACTCGCGCCATTGAGGCAGCTCGTCAAGCCATCGCTGCCACATATGACGATGTGGCAGCAGCACTAACAACAGAGTACGCTGCTAGAGCATCATCCGATGCATCACGGGCAGCTTCCGACGCCGCACATTCAGCCGCTGAGGTAGCGGATTGGGCAGCCGATTCCGCAATCGCTACAGCCGCCGCTCCCGGAGCCCCGTCCCACACAGCCGCAGTCGCAGCCGCTGCCGAAGCCGCATCCCTGGCCGCCGGGCAAGCCGCTGATAGAGCGGAATTGACAGCGGTTAGGACGTACGCGTCCCTGGAAGCTGCTGGAGACGCTGCTGCAGCCGTTGCAGCCGCGAATCCAACAGTCTCGGCAGCAGCAGCCGCACTCGCTGGTGCACTCAGGTGTGATGTTGTTTGCTGTGGAGTGGCCAGGGCGGCTTGCTGTGGCTTATTGCAATGTGGTTCCTTGCCAGTTCTTGTGACGAGTTGTAGTGACATTCGGTTCTTAATTGTCACTTCGTGTGCCGTAGTTGAATATGATGTACGGGTTAGTAGCGAGGCGCTGTGCACTGCAATGAGGGGTGATGTTGTTTGGTTCCTAATTCACCGGCACCAGACAACTACAGACCACTTGTGCCAATGTATGTATATGTACATTGCCACAAGTGTATATATATATATATATATATATATATATATATATATATATATATATATATATATATATATATATATATAAATATGGATATATGTATGCATACATATGTATATCCATGTACATATGTACGGTAGCGAGGCAAAGCTGGGCCATTTTCAATCGATAGCAACGTGTCGTCATTGTCGGATGACGAGCGAGGTGTCCCCGAGATCACCACGGGCTTCCGGCATGCGGTGACATCTTGCCCCCGCTCCCGCAGGGTCACCCACAGCCGGCTCAACGCTGCCACGGCAGCCGCTGCTGCAGCCGCAGCCGCTCCCGCAGTCGCTGCAGCTGTCTCTCTTCGAGCGTCCGCCGCTCCCGCAGTCGCTGCAGCTGTCGCTCTTCGAGCGTCCGCCACTCCCGCAGTCGCTGCAGCTGCCGCTCACAGAGCCCTCGCTGCTGCAGCTGCAGCCGCAGCCCCAGCCGCAGCCGCTGTAGTTGCCGCTCACAGATCCCTCGCTGCTGCAGCTGCAGCCGCAGCCGCAGCCGCAGCCGTAACCGCAGCCGCAGCCGCAGCCGCAACCGCAGTCGCTCGTGCTGCCGTTGACGGAGCCCCCGCTGCTGTACCCATAGCCGCTGACCCAGCCTCTGCAGCCGCAGCCGCTGACCCAGCCTCGGCAGCCTCAGCCGCTGGTCCAATCAGGTGTGATGTTGTTTTCTGTGGTGTAACCAGGGCGGCTTGCTGTGGCTGACTGCACTGTGGTTCCTTGCCAGTTGTGATGCCGAGGTGTCGTGGCATTCGTGTTTTTAATTGTCGCATCGTGTGCCGTAGTTAGACATGAAGATGCACGGGTTAGTGGCGTAGCGCTGTGTTCCAATAAGTGGTTAATTGGTTCATTCCTAATTCACTTGCACGATATAATTATAGACCACTTGTGCGAATGTATAAATAATAATTCAACAAAGAAATAACATATGTATATATATACGGTATTTAAGTGCACTTTACTCGACCTTCGATCACCCCGGGCTTCGTGCATGCGGTGACATCTTACCCCGCTCTCGCAGGGTCCATCGCAGCCGTCGAGGCCAGCCCCCCTACGACCAGGGCGGCCATCGCCGCTGCAGGCGCTGTCGGCGCAGCATGAGCAGCTGCAGCTGCAGCCGCTGACGCAGCCCCCACAGCCTTGAATACATTTTTTTTTTTTAAACTTGACTTTCATGAGTGTTCGCGTGAGCACTAATATGTTCTATGCAACGATTGCCAGTGGGACGATTCCAAGACGAGAGGAGAGATAGAGGAGGGTGCAGAGATACGGTGAAAGGCGGAAAAACAGACAGAGACTGTTGTGCGTGTGTCGCATGTGCCGAGCGCGGGCCGTGGTTTATGGCACCACGGACGCGCGACCCACTTCCGACTGTGCGCCCTGGCAGGGCCCAGTCGCGTCAGGGCAAGGCCAGAGGCAGCAGCGTGTGTGTCGAGCCGTACACAATATAGAGACCGTGATAGAGCAGTGCATCTCAAGAGACAGTGAGGACTGAGCGTGCACCACCACATGGCGCGTCGGTAGTATGAATCCGGACGCTCTCACCGAAACCCTCTCCCGCCTGACGGATCTGCTTACGGAGCAAGCCACAGCATCCGCCAGGAGAGAGGAACGGCTTCTGGCGCTGGCCGAATCGGCCGCCCAGACCAGACCGCAGCACAGCACGCTGACCGACTCCGCTGCCGACCGCACCGATGCCGCCGGTGCTGACCCTGGTTCAGCCACCCGCGGCACGAGACGGCTGGGTGCGACAGCCACGCCTGCCCCCAGGCTGATGGAAGGTGCCAGCCTGCGCGAGTTCGCCTCTTGGCGGGACAAATTCGAGGGGTACGCCATTCTCACCGGTCTGTATGACCTCCCGCCGGCGAGTCAAACCGCCGCCCTCGTCGCCCTGCTCGACGACCAGTGGACGCGAACCCTCCGTCACGGCCTGGATATTGACGTCTCCACGTCCGATATCCAGACCATCATCCGAGGTATGGAGCGCCATCTGCGTCGGCAGCGTAACGTGATCCTGGATCGGCGAGAGTTCTTCCGCCGTCAGCAAGCGGACGGTGAGACATTCGATGAGTTTTTCATGGCTTTGCGCGAAATCGCCCAGTTTTGCGACTTCTGTCCGCATTGCACGGACTCACAGCTTCGCGACCGCATCGTCACTGGGATCCGGGATGAGGACACCCTGCGTGCGCTTCTGAGCGAAAGTGATCTCACCCTGCAGTCAGCAGTCCACATCTGCCGTGCGCAAGAAAACGCCCGTCAGAACTCGGCTGCCATGACAAACGGCCACGTCCAACCTGTGTCCGCATATCGTCGGAACAGGACTGCCCGTGCCCGTCAGTCAGACTCCAGCCGCCCAGGCACTCGTCGCAGGGATCCCAGCGGCTCAAACACCCGTCGGACAGACTCGCATCCGACGCTGGACAGGTGTCCCGCCTGCGGTCGCTACCCGCACGCCGACGGGCAGCCATGCCCTGCCCGGACGGCCACGTGTCACCTGTGTCACCGTCGCGGCCATTTTCGGGCCAGGTGTCGTCAGCGTGGCGCGACATCTGGAACAGCCCCAACACAGCGCGACAGCTCCAGACAAAGAGACTCGGGCCAGTATCGTGCGAACGTGTCCGACATACGAGTTTACGGCCTGTCGTCCCGCCGCTCTCCCAGGATCCGGCTGTTTACGACCCACCATAATGGTGCCGGCTCAACGCTCTGGACACCCGACACCGGAGCGGAAACTTCCTGCATTGGTGTGGCACATGCTGCGGAAATGCACGTGGACATAAGTCGTTTGTCTCCGCCCGCGGACAAGCTGTATGCAGCTGGTGGCCATGAGCTCCAGTGTTTTGGGACTGTGCAATGTGACCTGACATTGGGTGCAATCACAGCGACAGTGACCGTGCATGTCATACAGGGCCTGGACAGCGCCCTGCTCTCCTGGCACGACTCCATCGCCCTCGGGATTCTGCCACCGGACTTCCCCAGTCAGGTGGCGAGCGTGGCCGCCGGTGGAACGGATACGGAAGCCGCGCCGCCTAGCGGCAGCACTGTCAGACGAGAGGGGCTGTCACCGCCGTTAGATGACAACACCTCTACGAGGACGCGAGAGGAGGCGCCGGCGCGACCCCCGCGCCGACGACAAATCAGCACGAACCAGACCCTGGTGCACAAGTCAGATGCTCTCTCCAGAGCCCCCGTGGATGACCCCACACCAGACGACGAGGAAGCCGAAGATGACGTGACTCATCAGCTCCACAGTCTCGTCGTGCGCTCAGTGACCCAGCTGGATCCAGACGGAGCCCGGGTGTCTCCCATCGAGGATGCCACGCTGACCCGCGTCCGCGACGCCGCCCGCGCCGACGCCGCCCGCGCCGACGCCGAGTACATAGCGTTGTGCGAGGCCGTGACAAACGGCTTCCCTAATCAAAGACGTGACCTGCCCGCTGCCCTGAGGCCATACTGGGGCGTGCGAGATCGCCTGGCCGTTGACGACGGCATCCTGGTATGTGGTCCCCGGCTGGTCATCCCCAGAAGCCTCAGAGCAGAGACTCTGCAGCGCCTGCACGACTCGCACCAAGGAGTCGAACGCACACAGCGCCGCGCACGCCAGTCTGTATACTGGGCCGGCATCGACCGCGATGTTGCCGACACCGTTGGCTCCTGCCAGGTGTGCCGTGAACGGCTGCCTCGCCAGCAGCGAGAGCCACTGATGTCGGACCCCCGCCGAGCCGAGTCTTCCAGTCTGTGTCCACAGATTTCTTCAGTCACGCAGGCAAGACCTACCTGGTGTACGTTGATCGGCTCTCCGGGTGGCCCGCAGTTGTGCACTGCGCCGGCGACGCCACCGCCCGGACTTTGATCCGGCACCTGCGGGAAATCTTCGCCTCCACCGGTGTTCCCTGTGTGCTACGCAGCGACGGTGGCCCACAGTACACTGCTCATCTCACCAGAGACTTCCTGCGGCGCTGGGGCGTAACACATCACATGTCTACCCCGCACTACCCGCAGTCCAACGGCCACGCTGAGGCGGCCGTCAAACTAGTGAAGAGACTGGTGCAGAAAGTGACCGTAGCGGGGGACCTTGACTGTGATGCGTTCGCTCGTGGGCTGCTAGAGCTTCGCAACACCCCGCGAGCGGACCACCGGTCACCCGCTCAAATCCTCTACGGCCGTCCTCTGCGCTCAGCGGTCCCCATGCACCACCGTGCCTTCGCACCTGAGTGGCAGCGAGCCGCTGACGACTGTGACGCCCGCGCCGACTCACTCCGGCAAGCGGCCCGTGACCGCTATGATCGAGCGGCCATGCCACTGCCCAGCCTGCGCGTTGGGACCCACGTGTCCCTTCAGGACCCCTCGACCGGGTTATGGGACCGGCGAGGCACCGTTGTAGGTGTAGGCCGACGGCGTGACTTCCTAGTGAAGCTCCCCAGTGGCCGCATATATTGGCGCAATCGCCGTTTCCTGCGCCCATTCCGCCCGGTCGTGTCCTAGTACACACCGCCGTGTCCGTCCGCGCCGCCCAGTCAGGCCGCGCCGACCCACCCACCGCGCACCGTTCGTTTTGCGGACGAGTTGACCGACCAAAGGTCACCGCCCCCACAGCCACCGACCAGTCCGGTTCCCCGTCGCAGCGGCAGACGCTCTCACCGCCCCGCTCGCCTCCAAATCGACCCCAGGCTTCCCTCTTACAAGTAGCCTTCACGCACTCGCCGGTACGATGTGTTGTGAAGCATTGTGCATGTTGTGCAGCATTGTGCTGTAGCCCGAGCTGTGGCGGCAGGGTGTTGTGAGTCGACACCAACCGCCGTCGTCGTCGACTCGGAGGGGAGGTGGAAGTGTGTAGTAGTCGTTGGCATAGTCTGGAACCTGACCATGAACTTGGAGGGGAGGTGTTGTGCGTGTGTCGCATGTGCCGAGCGCGGGCCGTGGTTTATGGCACCACGGACGCGCGACCCACTTCCGACTGTGCGCCCTGGCAGGGCCCAGTCGCGTCAGGGCAAGGCCAGAGGCAGCAGCGTGTGTGTCGAGCCGTACACAATATAGAGACCGTGATAGAGCAGTGCATCTCAAGAGACAGTGAGGACTGAGCGTGCACCACCACAGAGACAGGGAGGTATTTCAAAGCCGAGACAGCAATGCCATTTGTTCATAAAACAACGAATATATGTATATATATATATATATATATATATATATATATATACAGCTAACGTTCCATTCCTGGTTGACCAAATTTATCTTGGTGCAGGTAATATTGCATAATAGGGGTGAATGTGTTAGCAATCTCAGAATGGAACGTCAAGATTTAGAACGGAACGAAAACTTTCCCATAGGTGCAAAGTATCAGAATTGAATAAGGATGTATACCATGCATGTATTGGCCCCGGAAATCCAAGCGGAATCCGACATCTATGTTTCTGGCATCCACGCTGCAAAGCAGACAAAGACGTGGTGGCTCCTAGCATGGACATTTTTGACACAGCATGTGTACATCATTGCGGCAGTGCACTGCCCCATCTCAGACTGGCCATAGTGACATCCGATGGATATGTGCAGTGTGGGTTAGTGGCGTGGTCGTTTGTGGTGCAATGAGGTATGATGTTGTTTGCTGTGGTGTAGCCTGCGCAGTTTGTTAAGTCTTACTGCATGAGCGCGACTTTATCACCTACTTGACGAGTCGCACGGAAAAAAGGCGATGACAAAGTAACATTAATTCACCGGTGGGAATAACTTCACGGCGACTGGTGCCCACATAGATAGCCGGGAAACCCTACACCACCAGACTTCACCAGTACACTGCAGCACAATATTCCATCATATCACACCGAAAGACCACACTGCATGCAGCCAACTTCAGCTGCTGAGTTCCTGGTCGGCCGAGTTCACCGCCTATGCCGTGATGGATACTATGTCGAGCCCGTTGATTCTGGTGCGCGAATTGTGGTGAAATGGGAAAAATGATATCATTCAGAAACGCCTAACACACAGAAGGGAGCTTTCTCTATACCCCTCTCTACCCACGGCAATTTCCGCATCTTGTCGTCACTGTCCGTGTCTCCATTACTATTCTCTTCTCGTCGCTCCTCTCCTCCACTCTTCGTCAGCTCCCCTCGCCAAGCACGCGCGCCGCCGCCAGTGGCGTGTTCAGGGAAATACTTTGGCCAGCAGTGTATGACAATGTAAGCGAAGAGGTGATGCACAACCACACCACATGTAACACACATTCGATGACATTAGGCACAGTGACCGCATTACGAACAGCTATTGAATACCTGCTTCCGCCCTTGCACGTTCACGCAGGGAACCGAATGCCCGCCGGCCAAGGCCACCCCCCTCCCCACCCCTCCTCCCACGGGACCGCGACCGGCAACAGCGGCGGTCGGCTCGGCCGGCCGTACGCTTGGCCGGTCCGGGCTGTGAAGCACCAAGGACTCCAGGACAGTGTCCTAAAATTACTTCACCATTAGCTGTGTGGATGAAGGAAGAAGTTGCTTCGGAATAGTGAAAGATTGGAAGAAAACAAAGGATCGCCACTTAAGGATTAAAAAGGAGGAATGACTTTCACTTCAGTCAGATGCATTTTACAGTATTTCGCAATCGTGTGCATGATGACTGCCCATACATCATGTGGCAAACTCGTAAAAACTTAAGACAAGGATGAAATAGCACAATTCCATTAACTGTGAATTTCCAGGTCACATCGCCAATTATTTATGAAAAAAAACCCGACGACTGTATGGTTTTGAAATCAGTTTTTCATTCTAGTTGTCATGAAATCTAGCCTCCTCCCGCACACGTATATTTTGCCCTTGGAAGGCAAAATATACGTGTGCGGATTGCGTTTCAGAGAAAGCCCTGATGTGGGATAGATTTACTAATAATGAATAAGTGGCAGCTTTATAAACGACACGCAACTACTGATAGCAAATACTGAATACAGAATCAGTCTTGCCATCCTCCCTGATCGAACGAGACTCAGCCGGACTTGTGAACCTGGGCTAACCATCTTTTCCTTGTTCCCGACAACTGCTAAGTAGGTACCTACCTAGGTTTCAAGGTGTCTAGGACCCAATGCTGTGGGCCTCACCAACAAGATCGGCAGCACTCATTACCACGATGTACTTGGCCTCAATCAATGATGACTCAAACTTCTCCACCCATGATATGAACACGAATTAAGCAACATATGTTGAACATTATTCACTTACCTTTTGTAGCTGATCGTGCGTTCGTCACGAAGTTTTTCCTGAACATGGTCAGGCTCATGGTCTGGCTCACGAGGCCATGCTTTTTTGCCATGTTTAGAATTTCTATCCAGGCTTCTTGGCGAGCCTGATTCTGCCCAGGGTACCTTAATTTTCCCATCAGTGTCTGAAAAGGAATAGATTACTGTGTGATTGAAATATCCTTGAAGCAATACATATGATTTGCTCCTTACATAAATAAATAAATTGAATACTGATTATGTGGAGCCTCCACCAGAGGGATCTGGGCACGACAGCCCCGTGCGTGCGTGACGTTTCGTGCGTGACTCCCCTCAGTGGCCATCATGTAGTAGCCTGAGAATTTGCGAACTGCCCTGGGGCGGAATTACAACACGGGAGCAGTAGACAAAAAAAACATTAAAACCCAAAGTTAACAGCGACCTTATGTCCCCCCCAGAAAGAATTAGCCCCATAAAAATGGTGTCTCCCCCGCCTTATATTTGGATGATCGGTCAACCGGTAACGGTGTGGGTGGGGGGGGTCCGAGGTAAAATTTCACCGACCAAACCATTTGAGTAGTATGACAGAGTGCCCTTTTATTCAAGACACTCGAGGGCTCTAGGGTCATCCCCGGTAAATGACAGGTATAGATGCAGGTTTCTGGAAATTATTGGAAGGGCAATATATGTTACAATAATAATTTACAGGGAAACATGAAGGCAATGGGCGGATCAAAATGAATAGGAAGACATGCCACGAAGAGTAACGTGTCATTTGGGATTGTTGAGCATGTTGAAATTAGTTGGGGCTAAGTCAGCATTCAGGGAGGTTGCATGTGTCCTCCCAAAAGCATGCAGGGCTACACCAATGATTTCAGAGGATCCTCTGACCCCTGACTACCTGCACCACTAATTGTGTCGTTCTCCAATCGTTTCAGCACAGAACTATTCGTCAGATTCATGCTCACCTCTTTCTTGTCCAATATTGCTCGGAACACTTCAGTTTTTTTCTGCCGTTGTTGACTTCTGCTCCCCATGATGAATTAATTTAGGAATTAACTTGATGTCCTCAACCTCAACTCGCCATCTATTATCGGTATGCCATAATGCTGTCGGCCAGTCAGCTGATAATGTAAACAAACAACTAGTGAGAAAAAAACCGACGATCGCAACCCGTCGTTTTTTAAGCACTTCATTAATTTTATCTTACACATTGTGTGTTGAACATTTTTAATGTATTGCAGTTAGATGTAGGTATCTATTTGCAACGCGAATAACACGTTATCGTGCTCCCAACATTCCAGTAACACACACATTAAGAAACCACCTCTAGACAATATCTACGAACAATCGAAAAAGTAAGACGTTTGAAACTAAGACATCTTGGATTTCATGAGACTGTTTTTAAAAGATTCTTAGTTTTACATTTCATAGTTTTTAAATGTCTTAGATTATCGTGAAACTGGCCCCTGGAGTCCGAAATCCGAAATCTATGGCTCCGGCACCGACGCCCCAGGGTATATGGGCCGTGATAGCACGTAGCATGACCATTGCTGACACTGCAGACGTACATCACTGCGTAAGTGCACTGGCCCATCGCAGACTGGCCACAGTAACGTCCGGTGTGCAATGTCTCTGTCTGATATAACTCACGCCACACATGTGCCATTAACAGTTCGCAATGGCAGTGCATGCATGCATAGTACGGTGTGTATATACATACGACCATTGTTCTTATTGACATGACACTTTTCACGTTGATGGCAATTCTTTTCAGTTTTGATTTTGGACGGTAAATATTATAAATATGTACCTCGCGGCTACCGGAATGCATTATTGGAAGGTGAACAAATGGACTGCTCGTACATACGAAGCCGGGGTCAGAGAGGATGTTTTTAACCTTAACTCTGGGCGCGGGTGCGCCGGCGAATGGAGCGGACGTGGCCCTTACACGGACATACGCCTGACTTGCCCAAGGCGGTCAGCATGCGGATCGTGTGTGTGTGTGTCAACGCAAAGTCGAATGATAGGCACACGATGCTGTTGCGATCTGGATGATCTTAGTTGCAAATACATCCCGGTACGAAGCTAAATCAGGCTTTCAAGGTCAGCATTTCGTTTCACTTTGCAAAAGTTCCTGCAAGTTGCAACAGTACCTTTCTGGGCTCGATCGCTTAGGGCCGGGCCGTGCTGGCGAATGTCATACCTGAAAACAGCCCGATCCTATACCAGCGGCCACCACACCACGAAGCCTGACACCCGCCGACCACCCATCCTGTGCGAGGGGATCAGGTGTTAGAACGGCGGGCAGGTGCGACAGGTGTTCACTCTTTACAGGTATGTTAATGGGCAGCCCGCCGGGGAAGGCCGGCCAGCAGAAAAATATTAAGACAGTCTTTCTTCACCAACAGGGTAGTCGAACACTGGAACCAGGTGCAATAAACCATTGTAAGTAGCAGCACATTGAACGTGTTTAAAAACAGCATAGACAATCATTATAAGAATAGAGGGCTTGCAGTTCAGTATTACAGGGAGGGCTGGCCGACGGATTTGGTGGGCAACTGGTTGAGTGTACAGAGTGCAACCAAGAAGGGCCCTTGTGGCTCATAGTTGCTCTAATCTTTTATGTCTTTTTTATGTCTCTGAATCACGAAATTTATCCAGGCTCAAGCAATGTGTCGTAACAACGACGAATGCGCCAGCAATCTCCCAATGGGACGGAACGATTATTAATTAAATATCCAACCTTAAAATTTTGATATTCTGAAATTGGTCAACGCATGTCGTTCGTGAAACATTCGGGACAATCAGAGTGTCACAGGCTATGAAGCGTGCATGCGTCTAACCCCGTTGTTAGTCAGCGATTCCAGCGCAAATATTGGCTGAAATCGTTCACCGGAGCGTGGAACATACAATGATGCACCCGACTGTTCATGTCGCTTCGCTAACGCTACATGGGACATGAATTCATTGGAGGCCTCACTCCGAGTCGATTGGCGAAAATAAATTTCATAACCACATGACACAAGCACACCAGAGAACATGCATTGAGCATACTACTATTTCAGCGTGTAGACCTCAGTCCTTCTCGTCTTGTGGTCTCACAGGCCTGTCGGCACCGAAACCACGATCGGAGCTGCAGAGCGGTCGAGTTGGCTATCTCCCCCTTTATGGTGTTTGGCCAGGTGTGCGGTCAGCGACAAACAGACGTGTGTAAGTGCGACTCGTCTGCCCCGATGGTGTTGACGCACAGTTCGCGGTTATCTCACCGCCTCACGAGCGATACGAAGACATCGTGCCATCCACATCCCTGTTCCACGTGTCACTCATGGTCACTACAGCCAAGCCACTGCTGCAGCATCGGCATGCCAGAAATGTGCAATGGACATAGGAGACCGAGAATGGGCACATTGATGTTCGAAATCCGACATATATGGCTCCGGCACCGACGCCCCAGGGTATATGGGCCGTGATAGCACGCAGCATGAACATTGCTGACACTGCATATGTACATAAATGCGGCAGTGCACTGGCCCATCGCAGACTGGCCACAGTAACGTCCGGTGTGCATATGTCTCTGTCTGATATAACTCACGCCACACATGTGCCATTAACAGTTCGCAATGGCGGTGCATGCATGCATAGTACGGTGTATACTTACATACGACCATTGTTCTTATTGGCATGCCACTTTTCACGTTGATGGCAATTCGTTTTCCGTTTTGATTTTAGACGGTAAATATTATAAATATGTACCTCGCGACTACCGGAATGCAAACAGGCCCAGTCCCCCAAAACCAGGAAGCACTGGTCATACTTGAGTCGACATAGTGGTGTGATAAATCGGTTCCGAGTACATTGTGCGTTCATGTCGGTTGGGGTCGGGCGGGCGTCGCCGCGCCCTGGGCGTGGTGACGCCCGCCCACCGGCACGGCGGTCAGCAGCCATTGAGACACCGGGAAACACACCTGCCACTATTGGAAGGTGAACAAATGGACGGCTCATACGGAGAGGATGTATTTAACCTTAACTCTGGGCGAGGGTGCGCTGGCGAATGGAGCGGACGCGGGCCATGGACCTGACACGGACATGGGCCTGACTTGCTCAAGGCGTTCAGCATGCTGGTCGTGTGTGTGTGTCACCGCAAAGTCGAATGATAGGCGCACGATGCTGTTGCGATCTGGATGATCTTAGTTGCAAATACATCCCGGTACGACATTATTAGGGCAGGTTCGTAAGCTTTGAAGGGACGCGAAATGCTCCCACTGTCAACCGGCCCCACCCCCCTCCCCATCGCTACGATGCCCTCGCTGTCGCCGTCCTCGACATCACCGTTGCCGTCCTCATGACTCTTGACCACCGAGGTCCCCGCCGCCAGACGTTGCTGAGATTGCTGCTGAGCTGACCACGCTGTGGTGTCAGCAGCTTCAGCAATCTGAGGATCAAGGTCCTGTGGGAGCGTGCTATCCTGCCAGAGGAAAGGCACCCTTCGACGGCGTGATGGAGGCATGCTTCCCCTGTCTTTAATCGACTGTTTTAGGTGCATGGGGCTTGGTGGAGTAAAATATTGAACTTATTATGGAAGACTAAAAGTTTATTGCAATACGGCGACATGGAAGAAGCTAACAACAGGTTTCACCACTCTCCGAGTTCTCCAACATAGAGAGATGGAGCCTTGCTCACCTTGATGGCCGCCTTCCCGATTTCACCATTCCCCACTATTCCTCACGTGGTGAGGCATGGCGACCAAGCTGCGAGCGTCACTGAGTCCCTAATTACTCTAGAGCAATGAAGTTGGTCTGAGCGCGGCGCCGCGAGCAGACGCGCTCGGCCGCTCGCCCAACCTTTCCCTCTCCCTTGTTGCCTCTGTATGCAAGGTGAAACTGCAAGGTGAGTGAAGGAACAGAACAAGTAACAGTGCACGAGCAAAAAAAGGAAGAAAAAGTGAACTATTCAACAAAACCGGCGTATTTATACGCTACACGTGTGCGAAGTGACTGAACCAGTGGACTTTCGCTGGTTATTCCTCCACTATTTTACAGAGCAGTGACTGGACGCCGGAAAAACTGAGTGAGTACAGAAGCGACAGCGCCTTCTCCAGTACAGAGTACAGAAGCGACAGCGCCCGCCGTGCCGGTGGGCGGGCGTCACCACGCCCAGGGCGCGGCGACGCACGCCGCCCGACCCCAACCGACATGAACGCACAATTACTCGGAACCGATTTATCACACCACCATGTCGACTCAAGTATACCAGTGCTTCCTGGTTTTGGGGGACTGGGCCTGTTTGCATTCCGGTAGTCGCGAGGTACATATTTATAATATTTACCGTCTAAAATCAAAACAGAAAACGAATTGCCATCAACGTGAAAAGTGGCATGCCAATAAGAACAATGGTCGTATGTAAGTACACACCGTACTATGCATGCATGCACCGCCATTGCATCCATAGTGACTTCCCTTCCATCTAGCATCAGCTACTGCCCGTCTTCTTCCTGCACTGCGGCTGAGAAGGAAATTATCTCACTGACGGCTTGGTGCCGCTCGGAATTCCTGTGTCTTCAACAACAGTGATCGTCTACCTCATATCGTCTAGCTTCAGGTCTACCAGGTTTCCATCTTCAGCTTTACCATACATACGGATCTGCTAACCATCGCCTTGGCCAAATACCATCACGTCCCCCCATAATCAACGTGCACGCAGCCGAACAGGGCTGCGACGTCGAGCGCCCGCATCACTGTGACGTCATCAAAGCCTCGACCTTGGACGCCCCCGCCAGTCGACACCCCTCCCAAGCGAGAAACCAGACGAGGGAGCGTCGCCGTCGCCGTGACAACGCCCACCAAGAACACACGCCGGGGCAGGCGCGGCGCCAGGGTTGGCAGATCGCTTTCCTATCACTTCTACAACCCACTCGTTTATAGCTAGTGTTGCAAGTACGGTGTTTGTAGTGCAGAGAGTGATATGGGTATTGTATTATGTTGGTGTACGAATGTTGTTGCGCATCTGCTCCCACTACTGACCACAAATCTATCCTTTCTTTGTAAATATATGTGACCCAAACTGTCCGTAATAGCCACTGCACGTGGAGGGCATGTATTGTGAAATAAATAAATAAATAAATAAATAAATGAAACGAAACCATTGCAACGTTTGTGATTGAGATCTGCATCGGTGTCATCTACTAATCTTTGCAATTCACCACTCCTCACTATTCGTTATGTGGTGAGGCATGGCAATCAAACTGCGAGCGTCACTGAGTCCCTAATTACTCTGGAGCAATGAAACGAAACCATTGCAACGCTTGTGATTGTGCTGTGCACCGGTGTGATCTACTGATCTTTGCAGAGGTGCAGAAAAATGAAAAGTTCACACCGAATTACTTGTTGGCTATCTTAATTGGCCTCGATATCCCTAGTTAGTTTGTAATTAGAAGCGGTGTGAGATTACAATTCTCAGTCATTCTGATCCGAATGATGCTGATTGGAAAACTTGTTGATCATGTGGGCTCGTGAAATATGTTCTTTACTTAGCACGATGATAAACTGTGTATTCATACCGAATTCGTGGTGAATGTACAGTAGACATGTTCACATTAAACAAAATTTCGAAGATAACTTCATCTCGCAAATTTTCCCATTATTTGGTTCATTTGAGGTCCATTGGTGTTGGTTTTAGCAGGATCGATCAATATCTTTGGGTGCCGCATTGACCCTAAAGTTTGCATGTTCGGACTTCCAAATCGATCTCTTTTTGGTCGCAAATCCAGCGGTTTTCCACTATGGTATCTCATCATCAGGCAACATTCCGCAGACTTACCAACTTGCGACGTCACCGTCACCATGTGGTGCAAATTATGAGGTATGAAGAAGTCCTAAGTATGGCCAAAGAAGTCTTCAGAGTTGGCCATACTTAGGTACTGTTTGACCATTTGTGTAAGGTTTGAGGTGATGAAGAGTGCTGAATGGGTAGGAATGAACAGATGAGATCGCCATGATGCCGCATCATCCTGAAAATGAAGACTCCAAAATTGACTCCAAAAATCATCCCTCAAAAAATATTTTCCTGACCACGAAGGAAATTATCACAAGATGCTTTGTAAGATATACCATATGTTAAAGAACCTGGGCCAGTATTTCAAAATACTATCCCAGGTTCGTCAACTCTTCCTACCTTGCTTTTGCCAGCCTGCGATGTTTTCATGGTGATGCACGCTCACTGAAAATCCAGTTATGAGACACTTTTGAAACATAAAAGCCTTAAAAGTGTTCTGTCAATGCCAATGCCAAGGAAAGGAACGGCTGTTGCTGGCTGGAACTTCACACAACAGGGATTGACGTTCGTTTCCCATTAATAACTAACCTACTCGATTTTTGACTGGTGAAGGCTGTCGCCACGGTGCTCTTCGGACCATCCGCAGGGCCAACGGACAAGAAATTCCAGGACGTCAAGGCCAGGTATGAACATATCGTTTATCTAGATCACTTCGTTGGCTCCTTAAAAATCAGCTGGTTCCAATAGTTTGCACGCTGCCATGATCAACTTAACAACCGGATCTTGCCATCCTTATTACCTCAGGCAGAGACAAATGGGCCTTCTATATGTGCATTCCAGACCCCGTTAATTGTTTTACAGGTGGTCGCAACTGGACGTCACCAACCACGCCACGCTGTCAGTGGAAGACCCATGGCTGCTTGAGCTCAGAGCCGATGTGGTGGAATACCTGACGTCGCTGTTGAACGCCAACACGGGCTTCGACAGAGGAGACTACAGGGAGTTGGCGGAACTATCTCTGATCGCTTTGGGCGCCCAGCCTCCAAGAGGGGAGAGGTTCAGCCGCCCTCGAGTCTACCACCAGGTACGCTGGATGCCGAAGGTGAGAGCTGGGGAGTTGGATCGAATCGTATCGATACTATCAGCAAACAAAATGCAGTCATCGGCCGCAACTCTAGCGATCAACTACGAGTGCAAATTATATTAAATTGTGTACTGTCGTTCGCATGGCGTTAAGTGCGACGCGTATCATGGCGAGGTACGATGTATGATTTTCCTCTGATATGCTATATCACTGGAGTTTTTGGCTGTTTCAGATGGTTTTCTTCAAGATGTACATATTCTCGGACCAGCTGGGCTACGGCGAAGTGATGGTGGTGAAACTGGAGGGGACGGCTCAGTTCCTTCTTGTGTTGTATGTGAATGCCTCGTTCCGCGCGCCTGTGGCGGCTGACGCTCCCGCCAATGACCTCTGCCTGTACCATGACCTGGTGAGCTACAGGTCTGTGGACGGTGAGGTGGCGGACGCAGCCCTCGGCGTCATGCGGAGGCACATGTGGTACCTCAGGCCACCACTCGTGATGTTCAGTCTCCGTAGCGGTCCTGTGACCAGTGTTGAGAAGGCGGAGATGTGCACGAGACTGCTGGCGACGCCGCGTCTCCGTGGTCGGTGGCTTGAGGAGGACGTGCCGTAGTATGCCTGGATGAGAGCACGCGACTGTCGGATCTCGTTGACGAGACCTCATGGCTCCTTTTTGAGTTGATCGGTCCGTCCACGCACGCCTGGCTGAAGCGGCCGCCACAGAAGTGGTGCGAGGACGACGACTACGTGAAATTCAAGAACTTTGTCCGTGAGGTCAAAGTCACAAATGATCTAGCCGAGCGGGAGATCAGCATGCCGAAGGAGCTCGCTGGAATCGTCGGCGACGAGTCCCAGTTCCAGTGGCTCTTGCAAGT
This sequence comes from Imbricaverruca yamaguchii, assembly GCA_034440575.1. Taxonomy (NCBI): domain Eukaryota; kingdom Metazoa; phylum Arthropoda; class Thecostraca; family Neoverrucidae; genus Imbricaverruca; species Imbricaverruca yamaguchii. The sequence continues at coordinate 705,956 of JAOTOL010001371.1, read as the reverse complement.
TGTTGGGAGCCACGGAGCGAGATTACCGAAGCTTAGCAAAGCTGCCATGAACGTGTAAAGCAATAGGTCTCGTCTCCGCATGGCAGTAATACTGGTGCTTGACCCACCGCTCGATGTGATTTGTTATCTCGGTGTGATTTGTTAACACGATGTGATAAGTTATTTTTTGTGTACTTTCATGTTCGTTTAGATTCGCCTGCAATTGTTTCGCCTATTATCGAGCGCTCATTGATACCCAAGGTGTTCAGTGTTCAGTCACAGTCATATCCAGTGTTCAGTCATTGGCGATCCTACCAGTCACCATAAATAAATAAAAGCGCGGAAACGCAACGGCTGATTTTGCAATTGTATCGAGATGGTTCGAGTGGCTGCGACTATTTTATTATCTTGGTTGAAATTTATTAAGGCTCTTATCGAGTGTTATTTTGCCGGAAATCACTGAATTCACTGCCAGGGTACAGTGAACACCTGATTTCAGTCGTCATTTCGCAGGGCGTATGCGATTTGGCAAAAATCTGGTGGAAGCAAAATCAGTGTGATAGGCAACTATACCGTCACTGATCCATATCCAGTTCCTCGCTAGAAAACGCGCTCTTTGGCTGCAAATGACGATGCACTGGAGACATGTCGAGGTAGAAAGCTACTGGATGGCTGGTAGGTAAGTCTGCATAATATTGCCTGACGATGAGATACCAGAGTAGAAAACCGCTAAACTTGCCGGCAAAAATGTCAAGTTGGATGTCCGAACACGCAAACTTTGGGGTCGATGCGGCACACTAAGATATTGATCGATCCTGCTAAAACCAACACCGATGGACTTAAAATGAACCAAACAATGGGAAAATTTGCGAGATGAAGCTATCTTAGAAAAAAGTTGAAATATGAACCTGTCTAATGTACAGCTTGTGACATTAGTGCAACTGGTCTCAGGATGTTCATTGAAAAGCATGTAGGTGTTTGTTCATAGCATTCAATGGTCCCGGAAGCAAGCGTCATCCGTCGTTGCCTGAAACAATCCCATCCCGGATTGAATGCAAAATGATCAACATTTATACACGGGTGCTGCTTAACCACTGTGATCGATGTCATCCTGACTAGTATTTCTAGAGCTAGAAACACGACAACTGACACCACATGGCGTGGCATCAATCCACCCAGGAAGCGCTACACCACAAGATCACACCATTGTACGCGGCATCAGACCGCAACACTACACAGCATACTACACGACCAGACGACATCGAGCCACTCATCAGGATGCAATACTAGACAGGATGTTACACGACCAGGCGACATTCCGCCATATTGCAGCAATTAATTGCACGACACATTTTAACACAGAACTAATTACACCAATCATCCACCAATATCGCCACCTTTGCAGCACAGCACTACCCTCCAGCACGGCAACATACCACAGACACCACAGACCCGAAGGGCAGACCACGACACCACGCGACATCACATGAAGCCAGCAACCAAGACAACAACGGAAAGCAGTGCACCACGATGTCACGATGTTATTTATTAAAAAAAATAACATCGGTACATGTGTACGTCCCCTGACCATGGACTGTAGAAAAATATATTAAGTTGTTACGATGCGGTAAGAATAAAAGTATCTATGACACCACAAGCTTTTTGGCCGACCGAGCCTGTTGGGTCACGAATTGCCACGAGGTGCAAATTGACATCCGAAGAACGGATTAACGATCGGGATAGGGACGCGAAATGCTCCCACTGTCAACCCGCCCCACCCCCTCTCCATCGCTACGATGCCCTCGCTGTCGCTCGCTATCCTCGCTGTCGACATTCCCATCCCGGATTGAATGCGACGAGCAGACTTGCTGAACCATCCGAAGCGCTAATTCCTGCTCCGATAAGCACAACCGGCAGCCATCGCGAGCCACGTGTTTGGTGTGGGGGTGGGGGACGGTCGCCGTGGCTGAACAAAGGGTTGCCGGCGACGCCCTGGCTGTCTGGCAATACCCGGGGCGGGGGTCGACCCCAGGACCATATATAAGCCTGGGCAGGTCAGAAGGGCACTCCTACAACATCGCATTCGCCAATACCAACAGAAGACATGGACACAACATAACTCAACACAACACAAATCCAACCACGCCCACTCAATAAAACCAACCATAGGCACATGGAACACATCAAATCAGTCTCACCGACAGAAAGAGGTCATCCTCACTAGACTAAGAACCGGTTGCACAAAACTAACACAGCCTCGATTAGAGGATGACCAACACACAACATCGCACTGCGACTCCTGCAACACCACGTTAAGCATAGGCCACATCCTGCTAGACTGCAGTAGCTTGAGCTCTCAGAGACAACCACTTAAGGCCTTCTGCCAGAGAAAGGGCATCACCCTATCGCTTCCATCGCTTCTCGGTGACAAACACGCAGAACTCATTTAATTGCTATTTGAATATCTGTATGCCACAGAACTAGCAGGAGCTCTCTAGGCACCACCAACGCTCACATCAACTAGCAATACATGACCGCGAAACACTCATAGGAAACACGTAAAAAGCCATCCCTGCATGGCGTCGGACGTACATGAGCCGATTTGCTTCCCAGTTAGGAATAATTGGCTACCTAGCGGTGCCGTCGGAGGTAGATGAGCCGACTTGCTTGAGGAAAACAACGAAAAAAAAATTGTTTAGCTTAACGTAAAACCACTACCCAGAGGAGCCGTCGGACGTAGATGAGCCGACTTGCCTTCCGACACTTAACGTAAATGGCTACCCAGAGGAACAGCGGACATGGAGGAGCGAAATTGTGAAACACCGTACTAACCCAACTGACAACCCTGCATGGCATGCATAAACTAACCAACTACTAACAACTAACACGCGGCAGCCGGCGTGAGAGGCGGTGTGGACAATTGCCTCCTTGTCCGCACGGTAAAAATCCCTCGGTGCTCTTCGATAGGAGTAGGCTAAAGCCGGCACCCTGGCAAAATCAGCTCGACACTCAAAACACCCCAGCCCCACCCAAACCACAAATTATTATGTGGAGGAGTAAAGTAAAATTAAAACCAGTTAGACACCAGGGAGACGTCCCCAACCCAGCCCCCGCCTCCAGCATCCAAAAACTTCGCACAAACTATAACGTAAAATTCCCTTAACGTAAATGTCCACTTGCCTGCACCTTGATCGTAACACTCGCTTTCATAGACAGATATGCAACGTGTTCCTTTAAAGGCGGCGCAAATGACCTTTATGGTCCGGCACGCCTCAAAAAACCACTCTCCCCCCCCCCAAAGGGCTCATTCGTCTAACTTCGTCACCGGGCTGTGGTCGCCGCTCCTCGCTCCCGACACCACTTCGACACCGACACTTCGACGTCATGTCTCAGGTGAGCAGTGCCTTGGCAACCCTGCAGACCCTCGTGTCAACGAACACCGTCTGGCTGAACTCGGAATGAAATGTTGTGTGGTATGTGCATCCCTACGATGCGTAATTTTGTCCCTACCATGCGTACGTGAATGAAATTTGAATAACTTTTGCTGACATCAGTTTTCCCGTTGACTCCCAGAGATGCATAATTATATCGTCATCGTTTATCCGTTTTTCGGATGTCAATTTGCCCCTCGTGGCAACTCGTGTCCAACCGGCTCGTTCGGCCAAAAAGCTTGTGATGTCATAGATACTTTTATTCTTACCGCATCGAAACAACTTAATACATTTTTATCCAGTCCATGGTCAGGGAACGTATACATGTACCGATGTTATGTTGTTTTTTTAAGTAACGTATCGTGACATCGTGGTGCACTGCTTCCCGTTGTCTTGGCTGTTGGCTTCATGTGATGTTGCCGGCAGTGGTGTGGCGACGGCGCGGCAGACCTGACGCCGCCGGCGTGGCTGCCAGAGGTCAGCTTCCCGACATCAGCCTGATGGACCTGACGTGCGCCAGCCGTGCCGACGAGCCGGTAATGGACGCCGGCGCAGCCCACGGCGGCGGCAGGAGCGAGCAGGGAATGGATGCCGGCGCGGCCGACAGCGGCGGCCGGAGCGTGCCGGGAATGGACGCCGGCGCTGCCGGCAGTGGCCACCGGAGGGTACCGGGACCGGGTCGGGGTGTGCCGGGCCTTGACGTTCGAAACGGGCCGAACGACGAGCCGGGTGCAGTGGCGGCCGTTCAGGGACCTGGTCCGAGCCGAGTGGGTTATGAACGGACCGCCCGAGGCGACGGACGACGGACGCTCGGGCCGGGCACGCCGTCGGCCGGCGACCGCGCCCGCCTTGCACGCGCTCGCCTGCTGTCGGTGTCGACGCGGCCCGCCGCCGACGGCGGACGCGCCCGTGTCGGCGGCGGCGACGGCGTCACGACATTCCAGATGCCGCCGCCGGTGCGGATGCCGGACACCAGCCACCTGGCGCGCCTGCTGAGCGAGCGTCTCAGCAGCTACCGGCGCCTGCGCCGTGAGGCGGACGCGGCGCTGCCCAGGCCGGACCCGCCCATCGACTGGGAGGCACTGCTGGCGGCCAGGCGCTGAGACGGTGGTGTCTGCCCCATCCGTGGCCGGTGGAAACGTCAGCCGTCGCATTACCTATTCAGGACGTCACCACGTCCCTGGCAAGTACCTCTCCGGGACATGATCTCTCGTGAGTGTGGCATTACAGATACAAGGTGAACGCAGCTTGTTAGCTATTTGGGTTTACGGCTGCATCGACCAAAAATTGTGATCATTTAGCGTCCACGACGTTAATTTAGCATGCTATAATCGTATGGTGTAGCTGAGGTAAGTATGTGGAACGAAGTCCTACCGCTCTTAGGTACCAAATAGCGAATGAAATCCTGTGATGGAATGAAATTTGAATGAGCTCCTATCGCTCTTGGGTACCTAAGCATACCTCGGAACATTATAGGGTTTTGTAACACTAGGAGTAACACACCTCAGAAACACTAAGATTTTGGGATGCTGAATGAACGTTGGGGGCGCTAAATGATAACAATTTTTGGTCGAGGCGCTCTAAAACCCAAATAACTAACTGTATTTACCCGGTGTCTGTGATGTGCGAGGTCATGTCCCGGAGATGTGCTTACCGGGGGGAAATGGTGACGGCCTGAGTAAGTAATGCGACGACTGATGTCTCGATCAGCCACAGATGGGTCAGACTAGTTGGGTGTCTGACGATGCGTTAGTATTGTTGCTAGCAGTGTGTTCAGCAGTTTCACCTATTGCCTGTTGTGCATGGCGTATGTAAAATAAACCATGTTTCTTACAGACCATGTTGGCCCATATATCTCCGTAGTTGAGGTGGCCCAGTGAAAGCCGCGGCGGATCCAGAGCTGGCGACGGGAAATGACAGTGTTGAGTTCATGCTAATTCCATTGACTTAGCGTAGCCTCCAGTCGAACCGACCGAGAAAAGGTTGTCTCCCAGCACTGGATGGATCGTACCATTGTATTGATTGTAACATTGTAGCATTGTATAGAAACTGCGAATCCTCAAGGAACGTCTGAAACCATGGAGCTCGTCATGTCGTAGACATAGACAAGAAAGGGTTGCACTCTGCCTCCGCATAGGGCATACTTATGCCACTCACGGTTGTGTACGGTGGCGACAAACGTTTGTGCTCAAGATGTGCAGCATTAGCAGTTCGCCATGTGCTAACCTCGCGTCCTCATTACACTGACGAGCGTAGACGTCATTTTGGGTCTGACCAGGTGGCTTCATTCGCGATATTCTATCCGATAACTCGTATGTTGTCCAGTCGGGACGATTGATGGGTTTCTTGTTTGAAATGTCCTCAGCAATATATACCAATCACTGATATACACTGGATAAGTTTTGTGGCACAATATGGCCAGGTAGACGGATACGCACTATGCGAATCTTGATGCCATTCTGAAACGCACTTTGATGACGCCGTAAGTTATGGGCGCAAAATGACCTCAATAATCAAGGAGCCCTAAAACAGAAATAACTAACTCCCAACATTAAGCCATTCTGCGGCAGTGCCCAGGAGCGTGGAGCCGCACCTAGAAGGGTGGTAGTCGCTCAGCACGCGACTGCATCAGACTGGTGTCAACAGACAACGGCTAGACTGACGTGGCGTCGTGCAGAGTGACGCGGAGGCCCCAGGTGACGTCATTCATCTGAGCGCCGGTGTCGGTCGGTAGGTTGGCGACGAGCAGCCGAAATTTGCCGGCCGCGACGGCGAAGGCCAGACTCGCATGCGGAGTTTCCACTGGAGCCGCAGTGGATGTCTGTTGGAAGTCCGCCAACGGAGGCCTCACCGGGCGTTGCCATGGCGACGACCGGCGGATCGTGCGCGGAAGATGCGGCGATGCAGTGGCGCAGGCGGGACGGCGGCCGCAGCAGTCTCTCGGTGACCGGGTGACGTCCGCAGGCGACAGCCCCAGACGAGGGAGAGGCGGGACCGGGTGAGGGTGCGGAGGATTTTGGGAGTAGCACGATTACGACATGTGCAGTGCACGAATACGACATTGCGCGCCTTGCGCGCCGAAGGCGTTCTTTGTTCCCATGCATTTTGGGGGTCGAACCTCCCCTTAGTAAAATCCTGGATGTGCCGCTGCTTTCCACTCAGCATTCAGAACTCGGCCACACTGGGCATTATGTTTTCTGTGCCCATCGGACAGGTCGGGCCCACTCCCAGACAGGGCAAGTGCACTGCGAAACAGAACAGGTTTGCTTCCTCAAAGCAAGCAGTGAATGAAAGTTACGGTGGTATCTTCTTCATCAAAAAGTTTTGCTTATGTGCTAGAATAATTAATGGCGTCGGAAAGTAAGAGAAAGATTATCAGGTTTAATTCTCTGGTAGTTTTTTTGTTTGTTAATACTCAACTTCTTTTTTTCGGGTGGGGGGGGAGAAATCAAAGACGCGATCATTTTTGGCACGATGGAGTAGAAATAGCTTGATGGGTAGCCTCGCTACTCCTGCACTGCAAAAAACTTGGGTTTCAGCCACTTCATTATAAATGTCTGGTTTTCAGTTTTACCATTATTAAAATGGTATTTTGGAGACAAAATGTTCCGCCAAAATGAGCAAGTTATGCTCTTTATCACTGCCCATGAACATCTAGTTTAATGTATGTGCAGGACCAGATTTAACAATCACCATAGAGGAATGCTGTAAGTATGCAAAACATCGATCTCATGAAGCAGGAGAAACAAAATGTCGGACGATGGTTTTATTGTAGTAATTATGAGCATACAACACCATGCAGGATGCTTCCCTTTTTGGCAGCAGGCTCTAAAGGGCGTTCATGAACAGCTCTGGGTTATTTCGGCAGAAACTCGTCCCGGTGTGAACATGCGTCAGTGACTCGTATTCACGTCGCTGGTGTCGTCTGGTGTCGCCACTGGGGATCTGCAGGTGGCCCAATTGGAGGTCGGAAGGGGGTGCCACTGCATTAGCTCTGCGGATGGAATTGATGGAGGATGACGCCACTGAGTGCCGGGAGATGGCACCATTGGGGGCCGGTAGGTGGCACCACTGGGGGCTGGTAGGTGGCGCCACTGGCGGCCGGGAGGTGGTGCCAGTGGGGTCGGGAGATGGCGCCACTGGGGGTCGGGAGGTGGTGCCACTGGGGTCCGCTAGGTGGTATCACTGGGTGTCGCGAGATCAAGTCCACTGGAGGTCGGAATTTTGCGTATATACTTGGGACGATTTTTTTCATTTAGTCCAGGTTTCTTCGCCTCACCTTGCTGTTCTTAGACTGCTACCTTTTCTTCGAGTTGTTATGTTGGTTCTAGCCCACATGCCTTTTACATTATGTTCTTGATCCAATTGGAATCATTTGATCATTGTCTATCTATGCTTATCTTTGTGCAGAGGCGGATGCAATGGGGTTCGGGAGGCACCGAGAGTATGTGCCGCTCTTCCCTCGTGGAAAAACAGCTCTTCCCTCTGACGTGGAAAGGTGTTGTGCTGTGAAGGCTCGAGTGCACCCCTCTGTTTTTGGCTGAGATTTTTCAGCCAAAGGACTTTTTCAGATCTCTTGTTTTCTTCTGCATGGAAGGTTGTGCCCGCACCCGATACAAAGTTATAGATCGCCCTCTGTCTTTGTGTCAGCCTACTGGCGTGGGCAACCGTTTACTTTGGATTAAATTCAGCCATACAATCAGGAAGGAGAACTTCCAAGATATGATGATGGTTGTGAGTTGTTCTCAGCGCTGCTGATGCCCAGGGCGAAGCAGGGAGATATTGCAAGATAAACGAATTACGAAAGACAAAATCTTGTCTATATAAATATATCCTGGTTCTAGCCCACATGCCTTTCACATCATTTTCTTAATCCGATTGGGATCATTTGATCATTGTCTATCTATGCGTATCTTTGTGCAGAGGCGGATTCCACATTCCGTTCCCACCAAAAAGTAAAAATAAAGAGACGAATTTAGTCATACCCACAGATTCCATAGGTACTTCTGCCGAGTGGTTGCTGCTCCTCGTGCGTTATTACTGATAGCCGAGGTACTGTCGCTGGCAGCCGGTATACTGCGGGTAGCATGGCTGCTGCGGCCAGTTGCACTGGGGCTAGTAGGGCTGTTTGCGGCCTCCACATGCTCCGTCGTATGACATCTGGTCAGAGACGACCAGTCCCGTACCAAAAAGGAGCAAAGACCAGAGTTTGCGTTTCCAAAAATGGAAACGCAAACTCTGTCCTTTCCTTCTTTTTTATTAAAAAAATGAATCCGAGGCTTATTGCGTGAACCCTTGCCCCATCACCCGATCCATGCATTCCAGTTAAACGGCAGAATTTAGATCGAAAGCTTAACGTGCCGTCAATGCACCGACACAGCCGCCCGGTAGCTAGTTCCCGGCCTTATCGGGCCAGCTGCCAACTGACACTCCCGGTCGGGGGCCAAATGCGAGCACGAAGCAAGCAAAAGTACCAAGTGTATTCTATGCAAAATAAAATGGATGTTAAACAACTGTGCCGAAATGACCTGTCCATTAGGGTGTATTGTCGAATAACTGTTTATTTTTATGTGCTGTGTTACTATGAATTTATTGGTCCCTGGCATGTCTAGACTCAGAAAATGTAATTTTAAAAAATCTGGATAAAAAACCCAGCCTGCGCCGAGCGTGGCAAGTTTGACCCCTTACAGTGACGCCCGGCGTTGAAGTCTCCTCGTTAGTTACGCGCACACTAACACCAGGCGGCGGCTCGAGCCGCGCCGCCGCGCCCAAGGGCAGGTGTGTTTTAGCGTCTGTTAACCAGTGGTGGATCCAGAAGGGGGCCATGGGACCATGTCCCCTTCCTTTGGCCCTGAAAAAGGGGACCTTGGGCTCCGAAAAATGGTCCCTTGGGCTTCGAAATGAGGAGGACGATACCCAACCCGAGACCGGCGAGCGAAATTTTGAAAGGCTCACCAACACGGCTCTGGCCGCCGACCGTTGCGGCGTCTCCAACCGCGCTGTGTGCGCCATTATAAACGGCTTCCAACAAGACATCGGGCGGATTTCGGAAACCAGCACAAAATTGATAGTAGACCCCATGAAAATGTACCGGGAAAGGGAGCGTGTGAGAAATATGGCGGCCTCGGCGAGCGCCGAGCAGCACGGCGACATAAAAGCACTACATTTTGATGGCCGCAAAGACGAAACATTCACCGGCAAATCGACCACAATGAAAGAAGAACATGTGGCGGTGGTGGTGGAGCCTGGCTCAAAGTACCTCACACACTTCACTCCGGAAAGTGGACGAGCCATCCACCAAGTGAGGAAACTGACTGACATCGCCATTGACAACGCCGCCGACGTCAGAGTGCTCGGCTGCGACGGCACCGCCATTAACACCGGCAGGGATGGCGGCGCGTGCCGGCTCTTTGAGCTGAGCCAAGACTCGCCTCGTGCCGTCCACTGGTTCGTCTGCCAGCTCCACGCGAATGAGCTGCTCCTGCGGGCGGTGTTCACCGAACTGGACGGCTCAACCACCGGGCCCAAGTCCTTCTCGGGACCGCTGGGTCGGGCCGCCAGTGGCGACGTCCACCGCCTAGAAGTGGCGTCGTTCCGCGCCGGCGGGGCCACTGCCAGACCTCCCGGACCAGCTGGTGGCTGACTTCAGCACGGACCAGCAGCTTCTCTACCGACTCGCCAGAGGGGTGGATGCCGGCAAACTTCTGGACGGCAGCGACGCGCATCGCCAGATCGGACCTGTTAATCACGCCAGGTACGTACGAGCCGTTGTCAACAACCGAAAGTGTCTAAACTGAAATTCAGACACTTAAAGCGCGCTAGTCAATTCATGTCAATGAAACGGGGAAGGTGGTGGGGTCATGTCCCAATTATTTCAGTTCTCAAGTATATTAGCTTTATAATATTTGATACTACAATTTTAGATGAGAAGTGTCTTTATAAGACAAGAGTGGCCCAATGAGCCAATGTTCATTTGTCATTCTACATCAACATTAGTTTTCTGTCCGTTTGACTACGTTTTTTTATTATACATTTTATATAGCTTGTCTAACGCTGCCTTGGCGGCTATCACAGGTGGCTCACACTGGCCGCGCGACTGCTGCGCGTCTACATCGGGTCAGCGTCACCGACGGCCGAGTTGACCCAGCTGGTCGCATTCCTGATGGGTCACTACATCACTATGTGGTTCTACATCAGAGCCAACAGCACCTGCACTAGCGGCACCTTGAACAGCATGCGAAGCGTGGAGCTCCGACGGATGCTGCCCACTCGGCTGCAGGACATTATCAGGCCAGTGATGCAGCGGAACGCCTACTGGGTACATCCGGAGGCTGTTCTGCTGGCGATGGTGGCGGACTCTGACGCTGCGGTGCGCGCCCGGGCCGTGGGTGTGATCCAACGGTGTCGGCAGCAACCGCAAGAGGGAGTCAGACCGTTCAAGCTGCCGACCATCAACTTCGCCGCCACCCACTACACGGAGCTGCTTGACTGGGAGAAGGAGCTGATCACCGAGCCGCCGCTGACAACCGACCTCACGGACGTCGAGCTACAGGGCATCTGCAGCCAGCCACTCCAAGTCGCCTCCTTCCCCCGTCCACACTGTGGCGGTGGAGCGGGCGGTGAAGGTGGTGACCGAGGCAGCCGGCGCGGTGATGGGCGAGGAACGCAGGCATGGCTGGATCAGCAGCCGGCTCGCGCACCGCCGGCAGCTGCCAAGCATCCACAGCAAACAATCTTTCGTGAAATCTCTGGCTGAAGATGTATAAATAAACGGTATGTTTGTCGTTGAATAGCAGAAATTCGTTCTGGGGTGTCGTGTTAACAGCAGTGGCGGATCCGGATTTGCTCAAGTAGGGAGCGAAAGACTTTTGGGCCCCCCTTTGGTTGTTGGGCCCCCTGTAACTTAGAAGGGCCCCCTTCAAAATTAGTGAATTTCTACAATATTTTGAGTAAAAATGGCTCTTTTGGAGCCAAGAAAGGCCCTGGGGACAAAATGGGCCCATTTTTTTCGAAGCCCAAGGGACCATTTTTCGGAGCCCAAGGTCCCCTTTTTCAGGGCCCAAGGGAGGGGACATGGTCCCATGGCCCCCTTCTGGATCCACCACTGGTTAAGAGACGCTAAAACACACCTGCCCTTGGGCGCGGCGGCGCGGCTCGAGCCGCCGCCTGGTGTTAGTGTGCGCGTAACTAACGAGGAGACTTCAACACCGGGCGTCACTGTAAGGGGTCAAACTTGCCACGCTCGGCGCAGGCTGGGTTTTATCCAGATTTGTAAAAATTACATTTTCTGGCTCCAGACATGACAGGGACCAATAATATCATAGTAACACATCGAGTTTTTCCGGATGATACACCCTACTGTCCATGCCACCACATGTCAAAAGGTTAGAACAGGCTCGATGCCTTCAAACTCTGATCTGATTCAAACCTATGTTGAATAGCAATGCTATTCAAAACAATGTCGAATAGCAATGTTGGCATGCTGCATGTAACACTGCATGACAATACTATGACTCTAGACTAGAATACCACACGATTAGCACAGCCTTAGGAGCCTCATGCGACTCCTTGCACGACAACCCACATGTCAGTCAAACAGCGAACCTGGGTAATCACACAAACGAAACCGAGACAACATTCTCTCGAGATCGCAGACGCCCCCCGCCACCCTCTTCAGCTGGCGACCTATCCGAGGGAAGAGGGTGGACAGCGGCTGAGGGATGCTAGCAAGTCTAGCACTTTTCCCACTTCTCTATGTCCCTGACGATTGATTTATCTGGGTCCATCTCGCAATGGACTTTCATGATTTTCGTTCGAATGAACCAGTTCGTGTTTCTCACCGACCTCGCCGTTTTTTGGTGCAGGACGTAGTGAGACACGGACCATAAGCCGACCGCTCCTTCCAATTTCGCTGCGCGCACCACACGTTCCACTTCAACGACTACACTCCATACGTCCTCCTCCTCGATAATGTTCGGGTATGGTGGATGGCCCTCGCTGAGGACCGTGGCCTCCTCTTCCATCACACGCAGGAGCGAGTTCATGGCGTTGTCTGCGAAAATAGCATCAGTCAAATAATGTAGCAAACTAAAGCTGAAATTTGCTTATTATGGAAAATGATCAAGGTGTCAGAAAGATATCATAAAAGGGGAACAAAGATCGCATACCAGTTGCTCAGAGAACGCCCGACTGAGAAAGAACATTCATGCATATGTTGCGTAGGAGCTCTTGCAAAGTACAAGCGATCACATTGTCTTGTTCCCAAATGTTCTAACGCAATCACAAAAGCTTAGGGAAGAATGCAAAATAGCATTCAAGCACCCAAAAGGTGCACGAATGACATTTTTAATGTCAAATGAAGCATGTTACAAACATACGTTTTTAAAGAGATTGTACTCCCAATAGTGGAATAGTGACTTTGTGTGTCGATGTTAGCCCGGAACGGTCGCTGATCGGCCGACCCTCTCCTTCAAGAGGAGATTTGGTCCCCTACTCTTTTCCAAATTAGGCCCGTATAAAATTGGTTTATCTGCGTTGGATAGCTGCATCTCTCTGCGTGATAAGTCATAGGCTGTCATGAAGTGAAGGCTGAACGTCATACCTCAAATAGTTATACTAAGTGCTTCGATGTGTGGGTACGGTCAAGTTTTTGGAGTCAAGCAGATGACGCGCGCGTCTTAAGTTCGCAGTATTCCTGTTGTAACCGTTTGTACATTTCAAGAAAAAATGACACTTATTCCCAAAACATTAAGTTTCCTTCCGCCCGCCTTTCACATTCACATATATGTTTTGTCTTAAATATTCATCTCTTGACACATTTGTAATACATCTGTGCCCTCATTTCATACAACGCCGGCTTCCATTGTACGCAGTCCGCTGATGTTATTACTGTTCGTTTGTTTGAGAACGCGCCGGCTGTATTCGACCCTGTGGACGCGTCGGCAGGGTGTCGGGGCCTCTAAATGACATCTGAGAGAGCAACTTTGAGGATACGTGGAAGCCATTCGCATTTTTGAAGTATTGTAAACAAATCGGTATAAATTTACCTCCTGATATATCAGGAAAGATTGACCAAAATCAGGGAATCCCCCACACCAACAATCAAAAATGCATAACCTTATATCCAGTCTGTTTCCCGAGGGCGATTTCACGGCCCAGCACAAGCTTGGGCACTGACCGTGACCACCCATCCGTGCTGGGTCCAACCCGCCTACACCCGATTAGGACAGCCTTTCACGATGTTATCCTGTGTTGGGGCCTGGCATCGCGCTCAGAGAGGCACAATCAATATAAAATTATATGTGGAGGGTTGCAGTTATCTGATAACAACACAACTTCGATCCGATAGAGCTCAATGAGGAGGTAATGTGATATGGGTCTTTACAATACCTCGATACAATACCAAGACTGGAATGGTTTCCACGCATTCCTACAAACATTGCTCTCTTAGGGTTACATGCAAAGTGGGCGGCAAATAATTACAAAAGTCACAAATCATGAATATTCTAAATGTGATACATATGTGGATGTTAAACATACCCAAATATGCTAAAAGGTGAGGTGCGAAGAGTGGCCAAAAACGACTTGCAAAATGTGTTTTTTTTTTTTTTGGTGAGGGGTTTCTTTTTCTCTCTGAAAAGAACATGGTTACAACAGCAGGATACACATATCTGAACTCAGAGCGAGTTCTGCTTTCCGATGTGAATCACATCTACTGAGCAGAAAGTGACGTGAGGGCCCGTGAGGGCCGCAGGACATCTACTAAAGTTGTAATGGCAAGGCCGGCTGGCAACTTTGTCAAACCAAACAGTTTTCAGATTTCGCCACTTAATTTTCAGATTAAGTGGCGAAATCTGAGAGCTGTTATCACACTATCCCAGACAACCAAAATATCATCACACTATCCCTTACCTCCCTTACGAAAAGATTAACGCAAGGTATCCACTCTGATCAACATTTGAGCTCGAAAAAGAATCACCTGAATCACAGACATAGAAACGCTGCACATATTTCTCTCAGAACATGTAAAAAATGGCAATTCATATGCATCAGTTCATCCTGTGTAACACTGAAGTATGCAGACTGAGCCGTGCAGATGGGCTTACAGCTGCGGCTGCCATAAATAGATCAAGTGCACCTTTTACTAACAACACCTTTTATCCGAATCACTTTACCTATGTGGTCAATGTAAGCCTTGTGCAAACAAAAACATTTGCCGCCTGTGTAACAGTTTGATTTTTAAGTTGCCCTTTTGTAGTTGCTTAATTATAATGGAGCAATAATATCTCACCACTTCACGCCTAACTGGGAGATAACGCAATTGACAGGTTAAGGTCAGCGACCGTCGTCAGGGTTTCCTATTGATATGTGCATGCACCAAACTATGCAACCAATATTGCAAACCGTGCAGTTTCTCATTGCGGGGCTACTCACGCTAACCTGGTTTGCTTTGACATCGGTCTTCCACTTGTTGCAGCCAATTCTTGAGTTCTTCCAGGAAAGCATCACTCTGTGTGTTGGTCGGACTTTAGAGCACGAATTTACCAAATAATTTGATTTCTTGCATGGAAGGTTAGGCTAGGTTAGGTTATGTTACATCTCTTCATCTATATGTTTAACATTACTTGCTATGCTAGGTATATTACCCAACTCCAAGCCACTTTTTGGGTGTTAGTTTTCCTGTCAGCTGACAAGTATGCATTTGCAGAGGAAATGAGTGGTTACATCATGTTCAGCATATTAAAAACATTGCATTTAAAAATAAGTCCAAGAAATTCCAAGAACTCAGAAATTACCTTAAACTGGAAATTTACCACATGGCAAGAGAAAGTTGGGTGGGGGGAATTTATTTCAAAGAGAGAGCATTTTCCTTTCAGAAGAATGCATCCAACTGGAAATTTTAAGGGGTGCACTCAAGCCTTCCCAGAGGGGGCCACCTTCCTCTGGAGGGGGTGGGGGCGAATTCCCCAGTGGCCCCCATTGTAACCGTGCTTGATTGAATGCCATTCATGTCTGGTGTGCTTTATGCATTCGCACCTGGTGTGCTATCATGCACTTATCTCTCGGATGCACTGACACAGACTGACAGAAGATCGCAATGGACAGGTCGACATCCGATTTAGAACGTAAACACTTCTGGTATGTGAAGTTTCCAACCCAAATTGGCGAATTTAGATCCAATGAGATACTGAAGTAGGTACCTACACTAACTCGACTGAGAAACATGCACACACAGGCAACACTCACTTTGCACAGACAATGCAGAATGAGAACGATGAAGAACGATGGAAGCTAGCGTTACAGCTAAAACGATGAAATATGCACGTAATTACGAGACTGGCAGCACCGCGCTATGCACAGCGTCAGAGTTTTGATACAATAATGGCGGCCGTCGTGGCAGAAGCCTCGTGTTCTTGAGCATTCTTACTACGAACAAAACCATGACTACTAACCAAGACATCTAATACTACCAGCAAACTCAACGAGGGAATTGGCCAACACAGCTACAAACTGGCCTTACTAATGCTTTACCAATTCAACTAACGATGTCCAGAACTAAGACATCACTAAAGTAAAGACAGTAGGATGAAGGTAGCATTGGTTAGTTGTTTTAGTTGATTGACCTTGGTGACTTAGGAGGATACAAACAGCGCAACCCCAGCAATAGTCGGCGCGGTTGGCGAGCTTAGTTTTCTTCTCAGCTGCTTGGTTGGTCACGAAGGCAAGAACAAAGACATTTGTGCCAATTAGTCGCAGCACCTAACCCTGTCGGTGAATCTGTTAGTACGCATGGTTAGTACTCTTGGTTTTTTTTGCTCGTATTTCCCTTAGTATTTATCATCGTTTGTCAAAAAATTTTTCAGTGGCAATAAATAGGAATGTATCATACAGAAGTGAGGAAGTGATCAGGAAGCTTTACTGTGCATACGTCAGGCCACATTTGGAATGCTGCATCCAAGCTTGGTCTCCTAACTATGAAAAAGATTGTTGGCTTTTAGAGAGAGTACAAAAGAGGGCTACAAAAATGGTTAATGGCATAAGCAACCTGGAATATGAGGAAGGATTGAAGAAATTGAATGTTTTCACTTAGATATAGAAGGCTGAGAGGAGATCTCATCGAAGTCTTTAAATTTGTCCATGGTCTGGAGGGGGATATCTTGGGTAAATGTTTGAATTGAACAGAAATGATACAATTAAAGGTCATAAATTCAAAATTAAAGTTAACAACAGCAGAACAAGGTTAAGGCAAACTTTCTTCACCAACAGTGTAATAGAACACTAGAACCAGCTGCCAGAAAACATTGTCAGTAGCAGCACATTGAACATCTTTAAAATCAGCATAGACAATCATTATAAGAATAAAGGGATTACAGGGAGGGCTGATTTCAGTATTACAGGGAGGGCTGATTGACAGATTTGGTGGGCAACTGGTTCAGTGTACAGAGTGCAACCAAGAAGGACCCTTGTGGCTCATAGTTGCACTAATCTTTTATGTCTTATGCCTTTATACAGAAGCATCTCGAACCCAGTACCGCGATCTCGAAGCCAATGCTAAATTGTGGAACTGTTATCATCATCTGTGGTATGTCCTCATTTTATGTTTAAGTACGACACGAAGATTAGCCGACTTGCTTCAGGAAAATAAAGAAAAATAGCAGAAACTAAAACGACTTCCCAGAGGAGCCATCGCACGCAGATGAGCCGATATGCCCTGCAACGCATAACGTACAACGGCTACCAAGAAGTGAAGCGAACATAGATTAGCCGAATTGCAAAACACCGTACTAACCCAAGTGACAACCCTGCATGTATGCTTAGCTAGCTATGACCCTACTAACGACGGCCGGCGCTACTGACGACGGCCGGCGTGGTAGCGGTGTGGACAACTGGCTCCTTGTTGGCATGTTTGCATGTAGCTTTTTCGTCTGGCACGCCTATAAAACAACTCCACCGCCCATAGACTCGCTGCAGAATGTGTCAAAATGCCTGAACGATACACATAATAGTATGATGAAACATTTGGCAGGAAACGCAATCAATGCACTTGTTTGTGCATGTAATAGACTTTGGCATTGCGACAACTTTCCGTGATACAACGCGGTTGCAAAGCAAGCAGCACAGAAACCACGCACGCGTTATGCAGCCATTCCTGCTCGATATATATCCCGTCATCAAGGATTACGTTTTTCGTTGAGTGCCAGGTGCTTTGTGACGCGGTCGGTGAAAAAAATGATTAGGACAATTAAGGCTACCATCGGCCAGTGGTCTTCGTGCTCGCGTAGGACCAGGCGAGGCAAGGTAACACCGTGCCGCCTACGCATTGACCACACCTACGCCACGCATGGATATATTCATTTTTGGTGATGGTGTGCCTGTGTGCCCAAGATGTCAAGGACATTGTTCTGTGTGCCACATCTGAGCCTCATACTCTCAACTTTCTGATTTTTTAGCATTACATTGGACGATGATGGCTGCCGCTCTGAATTCGTAACGTTCTTGAGGATGAATTGTTATAGGTCAATTCTGGTCAACTCTGGTTTGAGATGAAGTTTGCGCACTAGTATTTTTTAGGATGGACACAGTATGAATTCGTTATGGGCGCTGTATAGCCAATGCCGTTGATGCGCAAAAAAAACTTCACAACAAATCCGGCTAACTCACATCAGGTACTGACGGAACACAAATTACTCACATCCTATCAGTCGCATGACATCACACCGGTTACTCACGTCACACCAGTTTTCTACGCCACATCAGCCACCTACTCCACATCAGCTACCTCATCTATCTCACCTGCTTGGTTAGCATGGCAGGTTCTACATTTTCTGTAGGCTCTGTAGTGTGAGCCGGCCTGCTAACGTGAGCTCAGCACGCCGGCTAAGGCACCTCTGCATTCGGGAGGCTACACAATCCAACACGAGCACGACCAGTGCGGCGCCCATTCCCACCGTCACGATGCGAAACACTGCCTGTAGGCCGTACCTGGTGTGAGTTAGTACCTGGTGTGGTGTGCCTGCAGGCCGAGCTCCGTAGTGTCCACCGCCGCGTCGGTGGCGCACAGCGTGCGCGTGACGGCTGGTCGGGGAGCCAGCGGCGGTGCAGGCGCGCCACGACACCGCCGCCCACCAGCCGCGGGATGACCAAGCCGATGACGCGCGCGTACTGCAGGTCGGGCCGCATCGCGAACGACACGGGCTGGCGCGTGATGGCCGCCGGCCACAGACAGACGGGGCAGTCGGCGGCGCCGGTACAGCCGAACTCGCGCCGCAGCGTCACAGCCGAGCGCAGCAGAAAGTTTCTGCCGGCCAGCGGTCCGTCGTCGGTGGTGAGCAGCTGGCGTAGGTGGCGCCCCCACAGTGCCGGCACCACCATCTAGTGCATGGGTGCCGGCACGTGCCGGTCGTTGACTCGCCAGCCGCTGCGCACCGCCTGCGACAGGCTGATAAACGGCGCCTGACGCCTGACCACGGCCAGGTCGGCCAGCATGCTGCTCGAGAAGAAGGCGGACACGAACAGCGACAGCAGGTACGGCGCCGACACGGCCAGCCGGCAGGCGGCCGCTCCGTCCGCGCGCACCGCGGCGCCCTGTTGACACGTCACGCCCAACACCACCAGCGCCCAGAACGACACGTCCGCGTCGGCGGCGGCGCCGTCTTCGCCGACACGACTACGGCAGCGCGCCACGGCGTACAGCACGAGCACGGCGACCACCTGCGTGGCGGCCAGCGCGCTCCACAGCCGCCACTCGAACGGCGTCGTCATCGTCCACTGGCTGTGGGTGCGCGTGCGGCGCGTGTCCAGCGCAGCGCCCACCACTCCCGAGAATGGCGTCGTCACCGTCCACTGGCTGCGGGCGCGTGCGGCGCGTGCCAGCGCAGCGCCCACCAGCTGCGCCGAACCGCGTCACCGTCCACTGCTGCGGGTGCGCGTGCGGCGCGTGTCCAGCGCAGCGCCCACCAGCTGCGCCGAGAACGGCGTCGTCACCGTCCACTGGCTGCGGGTGCGCGATGCGGCGGCCAGCGCAGCGCCCACCACGCGCCGAGAACGGCGTCGTCACCGTCCACTGGCTGCGGGTGCGCGTGCGGCGTGTGTCCAGCGCAGAGCCCACCAGCTGCGCCGAGAACGGCGTCGTCACCGTCCACTGGCTGCGGGTGCGCGTGCGGCGCGTGTCCAGCGCAGCGCCCACCAGCTGCGCCGAGAACGTCGTCGTCACCGTCCACTGGCTGCGGGTGCGCGTGCGGCGCGTGTCCAGCGCAGCGCCCACCAGCTGCGCCGAAAACGGCGCCGAGAAGTGGACGCGTCGGCCGCGCGACACGCTGTACATCATGTAGCCGGCGAACAGGCTGGCGCGGCCTGCGCGCAGCTCGGCGGCCGCGTCGTGTGCCGACCTGCCGGCCGAGCCGGCCACCGGACGCAGGGCGACGCTGAAGCCAAGCACCTGCTGCAGCAGCAGCAACACGCTGCCGACCAGGCCGCCGGCCAGCCGGCCGTCGTGCAGCACGATGTCGTGCTGGTTGGCGTTGGTGTTGTCCAGGTCGGCGGCCACATACACCAGCCGCATGGTGGCGCCACGCATCGTCTGCCGGGCGCGCGCCTTCGTCACGTGACCTCAGACACCTGGACGCGTAGGAGTGTGCCGACAGGTGCCGCCAGGTCGGTGTTTGATCGACAACACTCTTTCCACCACAAACGTTCTTGAGCAGAGGTGATCGGGTCGCTCCGAAAACGAGATGTACCCGTAAATTGTACCTACATACTCGTACACAAACATAAAAACATTGAAGCACATATTGTAGGCAAGACCTGTTGACTGGCAGTGATAGTCTAACTTTTCCTCGGATTCGCGAAAATTGGTTTGCACGTTCAATGGATCCACTCTCCAATCCAAGAGCCGTTCTTGGAAGCCACCGTCATTCGAGCCCCTATATTGAGCGGTAAAATAATAATTATACGGTAACTAATATACCACGGAACTTTCTGAGTCGAATGCTTTGTCAACGGGAATGGCTGTCGCCGGCTCGCCAAAGCATGGCCGGCTGTCCAATCACGCGACAGTTCTGCCAGCCCATTATTAGGTAGTGGTATATCGGCGGCCGCCGCCAATGGCCAGAGGAGCGTTATGGCCAGACGGGCGTTATGTCGTGACACATACATACCATGACTGGTCGCCACACCATCACGTGGTGCATCCGACCGACGCGTTACCAGCACTTGACCCCCGCGTCAGAGCCCGCTTGGGTCAGCTGGAATCCGCCCAGTGCTCCGATCCCACGATACTGTGATCCAGATGAATTGAGATATGGGGCCAAAACTATCTGCGTTGCAATATGTAGATATAAATAGTTTTACGTGATGAAAATCTACACAAAATTTGTATTTGATCGAGCGCATTCATGGTTGCTGAGGGACGGGACCTGGTCTCCGGACACCCCCTTGGCTGAGTCTCTGCTGACTATTGTCCATAACTCCGGCTAATTCTTGTTGATGATTTGTTGTTGATGTTAATTATTGATGTGGATCATATGTTATTTATACGTAAAATCTTATATTATTACTAACATCAACATTAACCCATTAACCCGCGCCGTCTCTCCGGTTAGATCCTCACACCCCGTCTCGGAGGGGGGATGGTAACCCCCTCTAAAATCCAAACTAACCGTCGCACGGAAACGAAATAGGTGTCCTCGGAAAGCGCTCGACTAGTAGGACCCGGATCCATCCCTCAAAACGATTTCCCACCAAAAGTGACGTCCCTAGGGGCCTAGATTTTCGCGACTTTTCACGGCTTACAATGTTTTTGGCTCTGGGGAGTTCACTTTGGGGGATATTTAAAAACGCAAGAATTAGTTTGAATCATAAAAGGACAGTCAAATCAACCATGGCCACATAATTTGTTGGCCCTCCAAAAATATATTTCTAAATTTTGAATTTTCAAGTTTTCTTTAATGTTCCTTTTCTACTGCATAGAGCAGACCAAGAAACGTTGTTGGAAGTCAAATTTCCCTAGTAAAAAAATGTTTACCTGAGCCAGAATCTTCCATTTGAAATGCAAGAGGCAAATATGCAAAATTTATATGAAGTCAAAGACGAAAAAATGACAAATTCCTCTCGTACGCTTTGTTGCCTCCCTAAAGATAATCACCCTAGATGACCTGACTTCAAGATTTTGAAACGGCGTGCCAAATTGATGTGGGAAAAGGTATGCCAAATTTTGCCGCGTCGCCGCGCGCCGTTCGTTCAGAATCCGCGAAAAACCTGAGGGGGCGGTTGAAGACCCCACCGAGACGGGACACGTTAAGCTATTAAGCTAAGCACAACAATAAAGCTAATGTCAGTTTTTCAGTCAGATTCGTGAACTCGTCTCGGGGGTCCCCGGCATGCCCACTTCAATCTTCAAACTAGGCGTTTTACGAACATGAAAGTAGTAGCGTCGAAAAACGCTCTTCGCTTTCCCACACTTAAAGCAAAATTTTAAGTTTTACCTCCGAAATTTCGAGTTTCCAATTCTTTCCAATTTTATTTTTATTTAGTAGGAGTAGCGGAAAACATGGTTTTCGTCCCTCAGCCTCATAAAATGTGCTTACTTTATCCACGATCTTCTATTTTGACCATTTTTGGCAATTTTGATCTTATAATTTTATTTTAAATTCACATTTCGATTTGGTGATACGATTCGGGCAGATAATGGGAAAATATGCAAAACAAATAAATAAACAAAATCGGAAAATCGAAAACTTCACTGGTGCGTATATTTGCTAAAGGTGAGCAAGCGATGAAGGTGTTGTTGAAACATTTCTATCAGCTAAAACGTTACGAATGGTTATGCGTTTTTGAAAGTGACATGATTTGAGCTTCACGAACTCCGTGCCCCTTGATGACATCACCTTGAAATTTTCACAAAACATGCAAAATTGGTGCGGGAAAACATATGCAAAAGTACTGCGCGATGCCGCGGGCAGTTTTTCGTCATCCGCGAAAGTATCAACGAAGTAAAATTGTCAAAATTCCTCCGAGTCTGGGACGGGGATGGTTGAAAACCAATGCAGTTCATCTAACCCGACGGTATTTGTTGAGACGCCCCTGATCTCGACCCCCGACCTTCTTATGCTGCCAGTTGATCTAAGCTGAGCATTATTGATTGCGACGATGTCGACAAAGAAGAATCGTGAAATTTATTGTATCTGCTGTATTGCTGTATATGCGTGCCACGGAACCTCACACTGCCGGCCTCCACGCCCACCACTGCCGCGCCCCCGCCGGCCGCGCCCACCAGTCGCCACAAAGGGCGGTACAGTCACTAACATTCACCGCACGTTACAGTCTCTGACACGGGGGGCAATCACACCAAGCAGTGCACGCAGCCAACGAGCACACCACCCCCTGATTATCAAAAAATCACAAACACACCTGCCACGAAACATCGCCTACCGTCAACAACAACTGTGTGTGATCATTCGCAAGAAAAGAACCTTCGCGGCTGTGGATCGCGCCTACTGCGCCGAAGTGGGGGAGCGCTTTCAGCCGCATCACTCCCCACGGCACTGCCCTCCTCATCAGCAGTGTTGCATCGCACATACAGTGGCTCGTCGTTATCCGTGTCGCTAGCATCAGCGTTTTCCCCATCCGACGCTTCACCGCGTCGTCGCACATTCTTCACATGCCACGGCACCCTATCAATCTCAACCACCTGCCGCGAGACAACACCTGTCACCGTGCCGCGACGCGAGACGTCCGTGCAGCGCGTTCCCGGGCGCCGCATCCAGACGCGGTCACCAACGCAGAGCTGCATCCCGTCGGACACGAGCGGGCGCACCTCGACTGCCGGTTCGTCCTTTTGCGGAGACCGGATGCAGTCTCTCACTGTGTACCGATACACGCCGGCTGCAGGCGCCGAATCAGCGCTCTCCCCATCACGGGGCGTAACGTTGTACAGGTGTACAGCCTCGGGCACGGAGCACCTGCGTCTCGCTGCGATCACTTTGACTGTCCTGTGGCAGCGCTCCACCACGCCGTTGCCTCCTGGCTCGTGCACCGCGCGAAACCGAAGGCTGACTCCCCATCGCGCCGCGAGAGCAGCGATCTGGCGGCCGCGGAACACAGTGGCGTTGTCGGTCAAAATCTCTAGCGGAGCCCCGCGCTCCAGGAAAAGCTGCTCCAGGTGGCCTGAAATTTCGGCGGCATCAGCGCGACGCAGCTGCCGCCAGACACTGAAGCGCGAAGGTCCGCAGTCGCTAGCAGAGAGGTAACTCTGTCCCCGGTGGTGCGTGACGTCGATGGCGACGCGCTCCCACGTAGCAGCTACACCAAGTGAGCCACGTCGCCACCGTACCGAAGCCGGGTCAATGGAGCGACAGACGTCACAGCTCTCCACCGCCGCACGCGCTGCCGCCCGCGTGACGTCACGTGATACGTCTCGCCGCGCAAAGTAGAGCGTTCGGCGAACACCAGGGTGCCCAGCCAGCTCATGCACCGTCCGGACCAGCTCAACTAGCGCGTTCTCAGCACTGATGTACCCGCGCGCTGCACGCGCAGCCCCAGCACCCGGGCGCCGTCCTCAGCCCGCGCTGGTGGCTTGCACTCCAACCCGAAGCGTTTGAAGTGCTCCGCCACGTGTTCGGCGCTGACAATGTCCTCATCGACGAGTAGGTCGTCGACATATGGAGAGACTGCTCGCTCCACGGCCGGGTTCTGCGCCAAGACGACCCGGACAACAGCCTTCATCACAGCCGGCGCCACATTCAGACCGAATCCAAGCCGCGTTAGGCTGTACCGCCGACCGCGAATGATGACTGTTTGGTACGGCCAAAGCCGTCTGTCGAGTCGCAGCTGCAGGTACGCCCGCCTCAAATCCACCACGGCGACGTGCCGGCCATGTCGGCGCCACCTACGCAGGTGCTCAGCACAGACGTCGGCGTCAGCAGTATAAGCCGCCACGTGACTGTTAAGCTCCCACATGTCGAGCACTGGGCGCACCTTCTTCGCCTGTGGTACCGCCATCAGAGGCACAAGCCCCCGTGGCGAACCATCCCTCTGCTCATCGTAAGGCTGCAGCCAGCCATTTTGCAGCCAGCTTTCAAGTTCCTCATCGTACTCCTGTCGCACAGATGGGTTTATCTTGTATTCGGACACGCTGTTTGTGAGACATGCCGGCCCGACCCCATTCGCCCACTTCCATGCGACAGTCCAAGCCCCCGAGTCGTTGTCAAATTCTGCCGTGAAGTCTTTAGTGTCCACCTTCAGCTCAGTCACTGAGCCCCGCGGTCGCGCTCGCCTGAGCCGGTCACGCCGGTCGCGCTCGCCTGAGCCCCGTCGACTGCGGGCGCAGAGTCCGCCGCTTCACGGGTCGCGACTGCGCCCGCCAGCGCACCGCCGGCAGCAGGGCATTGCGTTGAGCCGAGCTGAACGTCCCTTGGTGATCCCACTCGCACACCTCCCAACCTGACGATGCCGCTCATGCGAAGCACCAAGTCCACCCCCATGGGACGAGCCGCCACCACCAAAGTCGTGAGCGTTACCTGGCGGCCTTCAATGCTCACTGTGACTTCACCGATGCCCTTGCCAGCAAGAGCATCACCTCCTATTGTGGTAAGTACAACACGCCGGGGCGACCACCGTCTGCACCGATCCACATATACAATGTTATCGGTGCAGCCGGTGTCCACAAGCACGTCGCAAGGCCGCCCGTCCACCACCATCTTCAGCACTGGTAGCGCGCCTCTCACTGCACGGGAGACGGCGCTGGCGCTGAAGCGCCGCTCCCCGGGCCGTTTCCCTCCGGACAGGCTGCAGCCAGGTGGTCCAGTGAACCACACGTCCAGCAGCGGCGTCCTCGCCGGCGTCTCGGGTCACGCGCAGACAGATCTCCCTCCCCACTCCGGCTGGTCGTCCCGCCACGCGCTGCCGCCGCCGCCGATGCGACTCGCTCGTCGCTCAAGACGGCACGGGTGCGCGCCAAAACGCCCACCAGGTCAAGGGCCTCTGCGCGCGAGCCGGCTCGAATGGTCTGGCGCACGGCATCGGGTAGACCAGCGACGAAGGCGCAGGAGAGTGCTTGGTCCGGTATACCACCGAAGAGGGTCGCCAACCGCCGGAGATCCGCCAAGTACACATCAGCTGACTCTCCCAGTTGAAGGCGTCGGCTGACAAAGGCGTCATACGCCGCGTGTTCATCAAGAGCGAAGGCTGAATACAACACCGCGCGCACAGCTTCTAACGAGCGGCGACTCTCCGCCGATAACTGCGACCACACGGCGAATGCCCCGCCTGTCAGCCGCAGGGGCAGCACTGTTGCCAAAGCGACGCCGCGCAGCTCGCACAACATTTCTGCACGCATCCACCACTCCACGACGTCTGCAGTCCCGTCATATTCCGCTATGACACGCACATCGAAGGCACCACCACCGACCGGTACTGCCACCACCTGGTCGCCAGGCATATTTGCCGAAATAGCTTGTATCTGCTGTATTGCTGTATATGCGTGCCACGGAACCTCACACTGCCGGCCTCCACGCCCACCACCAAAACACTGCCGCGCCCCCGCCGGCCGCGCCCACCAGTCGCCACAAAGGGCGGTACAGTCACTAACATTCACCGCACGTTACAGTCTCTGACACGGGGGGCAATCACACCAAGCAGTGCATGCAGCCAACGAGCACATTTATCATGTGAAAAAGCCAAACGAGGAGTTACCGGCATATAAGTTGGGGACATGTGACACGTGACAAGTCAAAGGGACATGCGCTGGGGATAAGAAAACTCGACTAAAAAGAATGCAAACATTTTCAAAAACCAATAGGACAGCTGCGTCAAAAATTGCCCACCAGCATCGACGGGACATATGTTTTCCACACGCAACTGTCAATCTCATCCACCCCACACACTGAGCATCAGATCATCTGACGGTTACGTCGGGGCGTTAGTTCCAGTACCTACCGATAGGTGGCTCCACCTATGGGCGCGTAGTGGTAGCGGCGGGTGTGTTAGTTCCAGTTCCTACCGATAGGTGGCACCACCTATGGGCGCGTAGTGGTAGCAGCGGGGCGTTAGTTCCAGTACCTGCCGGTAGGTGGTTCCTCCTGTAGGCGCGTAGTTGGACCCCAACTGAACATATGCAGATCTTGATATTGGAGGATATATTGACTGAGTTGGCTTCAGTGATTTGATATTACAGAGAACCTGAGCCAGCCCCCGCACTGCTGGGTGATTTAGAGTGCTGTATGGTCCTCGTACTGGATGGTTCAGTGGGCTGTAAAGGCCTCGCACTGGATCCTTTACTGGGCTGTATGGTCCTCGTACTGGATGGTTCAGTGGGCTGTATGGACCTCGCACTGGATGGTTAAGCGGGTCGCATGGTCCTCACAATAATTCGATTATCAGGCTATATGAACCTCGTACTTTATGGTTCAGCGGACTGCATGAATCTCGTACTGAATAATTCAGTGGGCTGTATGAACCACATCACAACAGTTGAATTAACGGGCTGCATGGACCTGTATGGACCTCGTACTGTATGGCGGTATGGCGGACCGTATGGACCGCGTACCGGATGGTTCAGCGGATTGTGTCGATCGAGTGGCTACAGAGGACAAAATATGCGTGCTTAACAGAGGTAAACCCTGGGGATTTATCAGCACTAAACAATTTACAAATTTCCATGTGAATGATTCGGCTCTCTATGAAGAAATGGAAAACTTTGACACTTCCCCATTTACACGGGCACGTCCGGGGGGCAGATATCAGCCCCCTGCGGTTTTTTTCCGATTTTCCCAAATAATTTCCCGAGATACTAATCGGGTTAGCAATGCCAAACCATACATGGCTGCTCATTAGCCTTTTCCGCATATCCTCATACATTTTAAACCCTGGGTCATCTCAGGTCAGGTCACCAGATCAGGCGAAGTGACCCAAAACCCCTCGGGGTTCTAGGTGGTATAACTTCCACAATAATTGGACGATTGATTTCAAACTTATAACACGTCATGATCTCATCAGGGACCATAATGTGTATCTCCAGTTTCTTTCGTAACATTGACCTGAGGTCGGGTCGCGGCCGTGGCTTCCGCCTTTATAAGGTTATGGTAAAATATACAGATGATTCCTGGTTACATAGTTTCCCTCCGAATGGCCTCACAGCAGTTGTGGCGTGTAGTTGGACGCTATGCTCAATCTTACCGCTGACACTTCTGCTCAGTGACCTCACCAAGGTCATCTGAGGTCACCTGAGATCACTAGCACATTTCTGCGCATTATATCGCACTGCATTGAGCTAGAAGGCGGAAAGTACTGGCATTGTGGTTGTATCGCCATGACGTGTCGATTGACAAACCACATGCCCTCCCTAGGCTACTTCATGACCTTGAGCTGAGGACAAAGTTTCGGTTGGCCTGACCTTAAATCACACCACCTATTATCGATAGCAAGCTTCAAGGACTGTCGAATAGCGTTCGCCGTTTCTTTCCATCTCTTACAGATCCTGAGATATGTGTTATTATCTAGAGTTCTAGAGATCTTATGTGGGGCAGACATCTGCCGCCCCCCCCCCCCCGGACCGGGGAAGTTGGCGCGGACCGCCGGACATGCGACTGTTAAAACACAGATAGGTGTGTCCATGAGCATCCTGGTATAGATGTCGATCAGTTACATGACTCATGACAGTATTTTCAAGGGGATGCATCAACTCCTACCTTTACGACGAAGCGGTCACGCGCATATACATTTCAACAGCAACCAGTTACTTTCACATGCGGTCGGCTATATAACTACTGGTACCACCGCCAGGTGGCAGGCAGTAGCTGGCCATAAATGACTGCGATCGAGGGGAAGCTCGAGCAAGCCGAAGAGTACGTTTGGGCGACTCCGCTTGGTCGGCCAGGCCAAACAGTCAGCTTTGAAACCGTAATAACTTCTTCATTTTTTTTTGCTACAACGCTTCGCATTCTTAAAATTGCACGTGGAATCAGATATGCTCTTTTCAGTTTTAACATGACCACTTATTTTGACAAAGAAATATTCCTCGTAGGCCTATAGCGTAGCCATTATCTGCCTTAATATCCCTTCTAAAATGAAGAACAACGACAGGAATTATTCAAATAATTATAGTCTCAGCACATCTATAAGAATACAGGTTCATGTGACATTAAACAAATTATCGCCAGCGATGCGGTAGATGTCAGCAGCTTCAACCGAATGCTTACTATATGGTCACAGAACTCATGGGTTTCCCGACAAAGGAAGTGACTTTGAGACCACACAAATCCGAGGAGAACGAAGTCGGTCGCACTGAGAGTGTAGTAGCGTGCCGAGCGAAAAGCCGAGTCACAGCGGCGCCAAGCTTGGCAGCCGTCTCAGGTGTGGCTGAAGGCCTGGTGGAATTGTGCGACAATTCGAGTTGGTAAGATCGTCACCATGACCGCCGCCGATGTCATGCAGTCGGCCTGGCTGTGTACTGTGCACTCAGGCTTTCCAAGGATCCTACTGTACTTGTGTATTTTCTGGTTAATTCGCATTCATATTTAGCGTGGCTGTTCAATTCATTTCTGTCACCTGGATTTGACGGAGAAAATGTGTTCGGGTACAAAACGCTGCTTAAGGAATCCGTGAACATAATGTGTCCATCTCCCTCCGACACATGGATGTAGAATAAGGCTTTCAGAATAGCGACAAGTTCTGATGCGTATGCTGGGAGCGAGAATGATCACATAACTGAGACGCAAACAATAGCGCTGCACTCTCCGTCCTCTGTTCGAGATCCATTCGTGTAGGTTGTCGCCCAGCCCTGAAGTGATTCATATATATTCCAGAGCCAGTGCGCGAAACTCCTCTGGGGACACATCTGTTTTTCTCTTGGTTGGTTATTTGAGTTCTGGGGCGCATCGACCAGGTGTGGTCATTTAGCGCCCTCTGTTTTTCTCGTTTTCACCCTGGATGTATCTACCCTGGTGCGATTACGTCCCATGGGAAGTCTGCATGCCCTCATCTCTCCGAATTCTTTGAAGAATAAGCTAACTTTCCTGGAAAAACGAATGCGCACATCAAAAGGCTCACGAATCAAATTTCGCTCCATTGAAAGGATTGTCGGTGGTCTTGAAAAAAAATCATGGGACTAAGCCGGGTAGTCAGGGAGCTGGCGAAGTTCTCAAGCGTAGTGCATTCCCACCCTTTCTCTGCGCAGACGGAGGCGACCCGTGCACTTCTGCTAGCAGGCTAATTGTGGGCAAGGTGCGAAATGCCATGGTGCGATACGGATAGCAGTATGGTGAACAATATCCAGTGTTCGTTTGGTGGAATTACATGCTCCATCATAAACATAACACGCACAATCCAACTTTGAGCGTATAAGCGACCGACAGAGCAAAAGGAGAGCTCCTGTCCGCTCCATGGGTGGTACGCGAAACACATTTAAGTATGTTCAGGAAACACTGATATCGAAGTATTTTAACACCAGGTGCGAGTTTGTGAACCATGACTGCAGTCTTCGAACAAATAAATGATTTGTGTCGACCAACACGATCAAAACAGGTTGGCCTAGACCTTGTAATGCCCAAGTCCGCATCTAATTTTGATCGCATCACGATGCTTGTGATACTGGAAGATGACTAAGTGAATGCATTACCACTCAATGCGGTGGTTTGTCTTCAATTTCTCCTGTCTCATCCCACATGCAAGCGTTTCATAAAGAGACAACCGCAGCAAGCTCCCGTAGCGGTAGTTACAAAACCTGTCGCTGGTGGCGCTAGTTGACCTGCTGGCCGCCGTCGGCTCCTATCAGTGTGTGTATGTGTGTGACATGTGCATAGGCGGTTCTGATAACCCAGGACTATCGACGGGCCGACAGTGCCGTCGGCGACACGCGGGCGACAGGTCAGAGCCGGGCCCTGCCCACACCAGTGGTCATAGGTGTAACCACGGATTCGAAATTGGGGAGGGGGAACAAACCCGGGACGCGGTAAGTTTGAACAGGATAGAGGAGCCTAGCCCCGCCTTCCCTCCCCCTACCCGAAAATAAATCCTTGGATTTCAGCCACTTCTTTTCGAATGCCATTTTCAGACACTTCAAATCAATGACAAGTGTATTCAATTTTTTTCAGATTTACCATTGTTAAAAATGAGATGTTGCGGAATAAATGTTCCACGAAATTAGCAAGTTTCACTACTTTTCGTTACCTATGAACGTCTAGTGTTACGTCGTAAGGTATCCCTACGTGTCAGGTGGCGTTTCTCAGGGAAAATGCGTCCTTCTGAAAAGGTTCCAATGTACCTGCTCAAATTTTTCAACCTGAGGCGCTCCTATGAAATAAAAAGGCACCCCGTTGAAATGAAAGGTTCGCTTTGGGAAGGGTCAGGTGTAACCCGCCCCTCGAGATTTGCAGCCAGAGGCTTTCACAGTAGCGGCGCTACAAAGAGATGATGCCCCTCCAGGCAGGTGCCCACATGACAATTCGTGGATCTACTACTGATTACAACATTGCTCTCGCGGTTATGAACTCGGTTTAGGTATAAAATTGTGCATATTCACGCGTGGCTTCTCTTGCAAATTTGACAGATTCCGTTGAACCATAAAGAGGAAAGCGGACAAACTGAAAAATCACATATTTGATATGTCCGGAACAGCAATGTGGCAGCGTAAATTAAAAACCAGCGATGAGAGCACCGTCTGAGCAGGTTACGATAAATTTCTTGAGGAGCCCCTAGTCATATAGGATACGAGTGCTTGCTATCACAAAGGCTGCAAACAAAAAGATATCTGACCATCCTATTCCTATTAATATCAATCATTGGAAAAACGCCGGACCTTCCACACCTTTAAAATTATTTCCATGACGATATCTCAACATCCTGATACGTACGGCAAGCCACGTCGAATGACGCCAACATAATGCAAATTGAAGTCATAGCCACGAAACGCGAGGACTCTGAAAATTTAACGAACCTTTGATCGTGAGGTATGATCTGCTTGAGGCATTGCTCCAGAGTTGTCCACGGGCTATCTCTTGGTACCAACCATGGGTAGCTTTTGGAGAAAGCGAAGAAACGTGGGGCGACCGAAGAAATGAGTTCGACCTTTGACTTTGAAAATTAATGTGATTTCTGAACAGTTTGATAGAGTGGGACACAGCACGTCGAATAACTCCACTTGATGAGAATTGAAGACATAGCAACGAGGCGCGTGTACTTCGAACCATGTAAGCTAACCTCCGGTCTTGCGGTTTGACATTGACATGTTCAGGTTCGAAATGTTAGTCGAGTGTTCACCACTGACTATTGCTTGATATCAGATTTGGATAGTTTTGAGAGAAAACGGAAAAATAGGTGATTGAGGGATCAGCTTGGCCTTTTTCATTGACAAAATATATTGCTTAGCTTTCTGATACCCCATAACAACATAACAAGCCATATTAAATAACGATCATTTCATGGTAATTGAGGCGAATGCAACCGAATCTCGCGTTCGGTTGATATCGCTTCAAAATCGTCATCTAATAAATGGCGATACTGAAGATATTGAAAAATTGAGACACCTAATTTGGATCTTGACATGTACCGATTTGAAATGTTGCACGATGGTTCACCACAGGCTATTGCTTGAAACCAGATTTGCCCATGATTGGGTGACCGGCGCAGACACTAATGAAATATTTCGTGATTAGATCTTTCGCCGTTGACACCTGTAACTTTGATGGTGATCACAATGTGACTTGGCATTCCCTTTGCGGTCGTGACGGCGATTGGCGGTGGCCGAGATCCGGAATCTTCCTCGTGCCGTCTCCGTGTTTATCTGCGCGCCACATGTATTAGGTTGGTCCCTCGCACTTGCGGCAGTGGATTCCCCGTCATGTCACCTGCGCTGCCACCTGCTGATTACTGGTCGTCAAGTGGCAACACTGGCCGACAGCTCGCGTCTGGTGCGCCAATCAGACGTCAGTCTGCCCGCCTGCACTCCTCCCGGCGTCTCCATCGCGAGCAGACGTGTACCGCCGGCCGACAGCTCGCGTCTGGTGCGCCTATCAGACGTCAGAGTCTGCCCGCCTGCACTCCTCCCGGCGTCTCCATCGCGAGCAGACGTGCACCGCCGGCCGACAGCTCGCGTCTGGTGCGCCTATCAGACGTCAGTCTGCCCGCCTGCACTCCTCCCGGCGTCTCCATCGCGAGCAGACGTGTACCGCCGGCCGACAGCTCGCGTCTGGTGCGCCTATCAGACGTCAGAGTCTGTCCGCCTGCACTCCTCCCGGCGTCTCCATCGCGAGCAGACGTGCACCGCCGGCCGACAGCTCGCGTCTGGTGCGCCTATCAGACGTCAGAGTCTGCCCGCCTGCACTCCTCCCGGCGTCTCCATCGCGAGCAGACGTGCACGCCCACCAGAATCCTGCAACCATTTCATCATCAAGTATGCTGGTCATCAGATGTGACGTCACCGGTCAGATCGGCGCCGCGCGCGCTCCAGCATCAGCTGTTCACTAGGGATTCCCACAGCCGAACAGCATCAAACACCGCCAACTTTTAGGCAGGAGTGCCATCTACATCCACTGGCGGAAAATGGCAGGACTAACATGACTGGCATCTGGGTGAGGCTGGCAGCTGGGTGAAACTGGCAGCTGATTGAGATTGGCAGCTGGGTGAGACTGGCAGCTGGGTGGCACTGGCAGCTGCGTGAGACTGGCAGCTGGGTGAGACTACTGGAAGCTGGGTGATACTTACAGCTGGATGAGACTGACAGCTGGATGAGACTGACAGCTGGATGAGACTGGTAGCTGGATGAGACTGGTAGCTGGGTGAGACTGGCGGGACTAGCAGGACTGGCAGCTGGGTGAGGCTGGCAGGACTAGCAGGACTGGCAGCTGGATGAGACTGGAAGCTGGGTGAGACTGGAAGCTGGGTGATACTTGCAGCTGGATGAGACTGACAGCTGGATGAGACTGACAGCTGGATGAGACTGGTAGCTGGATGAGACTGGCAGCTGGGTGAGGCTGGCAGGACTAGCAGGACTGGCAGCTGGATGAGACGCCCCAGTGAGGCCGGACGTCTCCACTGACACGTGATGCAACGTGTGCGGCTGTTTCTCCGCAGGAGGGTCTGCCGTATCCAGCTATGGGTGAACCTGCTCGTGTCTATCTTCTTCGTCTACAACGTGTTGGTTTATCTTGGTGAGCCAAGGCAGGTGCGTCTATCCAGCCAGTATACCCTTCCTGGCTGATACATATATATATATATATATATATATATATATATATATATATATATATAATATATGTATATATATATATAACATCTACATATATGTATATATAATATCTATATATATGTATATATACAATATCTATATATATATATATATATATGTATATATATATATAATATCTATATATATATGTATATATATACATATATAATATATATATATATATATATATATATATATATATATATATTTTTGTGTGTGTGTGTGTGTGTACATATATGCACATTTTTTGAATATGTTGGATCCCGATTGCTTTCCGGTTGTCTGTTGTGTAGCCTGTGTTCAATGAGCACAGATTCAAAGCTATGCATTCATCAGTGTTTCCTTAACATATGACGTTTCATCCATCATTGGACGTCTCCGGGAAGACAGTTTTATCCAATAGCATCTATTTGTGATGTGCTAATGTCAACGCCAATAACCCACAATCAGTCACTGGTGTTATGGCTATTTCAGTTCGGGGCTTTTTAACTGCTATCACAGGTCACAAAGCAGTTGTTTGAGAATTGTCCAGTAACATGCGCATAAAAAAAAAAAAATGCTCACCTCATCGGCCGTTGAAACCCACTCCTGCCCGCCTCCGTCCCCCCTCCCCCTGCGCTCCCCCGCTGTACTAACAGTGCGGTGATTATCAGTGCCGGGCGATACGCCTGCCAACGATATGGGCACCAGCGCAGAAGCGTATCTAGGTCCGTGTGTGGCGCAGGGTTGGCGCCTGATGGCTAACGACTTATCTAGCCAGGTGTCAACAGAGAGCGGCGCCCACCTGTGACGACAACTCCTCCGCAGACTGGGCCCGCCACGTGGGCAAAAGCCCGCCACGTGGGCAAAAGCCCGCCACTTGGGCAACCTAACCACCACCACAAGTTAATCTAAGTCTTTCTGCAGCGAGAGATACTCATTGTGTCCTGTTATTGCCTTGCAGGCCTCCAAATAATCCGCAAATTTCAAAACCTTACTGGTTAGGTCACTTGCAATGTAATTTCGAACATAATGAACAATAGTGGCCCTAGTACGTACCCCTGGGGTACTCCACGAAGAACATTTTGTCATGAAGACTTTATACTATTTGGCATCACTCTCTGCTATCTACCTGAGAGCCACAACTCTTTTCATTTTAAGATGCTACCTTCAATACCATGGACCTGAAGCTGCATCATTAACCGTTTATAGGGTACCTTGTCAAAGGCCTTACTAAAGTCAACATGTGTTACTGTAGCGTTGTTCTGTAGCGTTCTTCAAATTGTTCTGTAGCGAGATTTAAAAAAAAATCACAGAGATTTGTGAGACACGATCGCCCTGTCGTAAACCTTTGGAATTTCATTTTGTGAAACTGATCTACAAAATGTTATACTAAATGGAATTGCCAGTTCCTTTTCAGCTTCCCGCGATACCCTAGCATAAATTTCATCAGGTCCTGCCACCTTGTTTGGCTATTTTCCTGATATGATTGGAAGCACCATCACCATCGATGAAATGAACACTATTTATCCGATCGCAAGTCAATGAACTGTGGTGTACGGCTGGCAGATTAGTCATGTTTTCCAATGTAAGCACTGGTTTAGACTGCTTGATCAGCTCCTCAACTATCTCACCATCCTCAGCCAATATAGTCCCGTTTACTTCCAGTGGACCAATTGTGCTAGACACTTTACTTAGCTTGTAAAAACTAAAGAAATTTTTGCTGCCCCTATTACAGTTCCTAGCCAAATCCAATTATCTTGCTCGCCTTTCTGGTTTTCTGCTGCACAATGTCTCTAAAGTTTTGGTACGACCTGAGATTTACGATATTTGAAGATTTCTTAAGCACTCTAAATGCATCTTTTTAGATTGTATTGCTTTGATAAAATCTGGCGTAAGCCATGCTGGCTTTCCTATCCTTCTTTTGCACCTTTGCTTTTGGGGGACATGTCTGATCTGAATTTCCTTCAAGTAAGAACTGAAGTTTTCCCACCTTTTACAGGCATCTACATTGTAGAATTCTTCATCCCATTTTATGGCACTTAAAGCCGTTCTCGTGCAGTCAAAGTTTGCTCTGTTGAAATTATGAACCTTTACCAAATTATTCTTGATTGTGCCGACCACATGTGCTTTGAATCTGTGTTTTGGTCACTTCTTCGCAGAGTTTCTCCTACAATCGAGTCTTGAACGAAGTCACTTAAATCCGAAAAGAGAAGGTCTAAGAATGAGCCATGCCTGGTAGGTTCCGTTACAAACTGGTGTAAGAACAGGCCCTCTTGAAGGTATTTTTTAATCATTTTGTATGATGGGAAGCCAACACCAACATTTTCATATCCTTTTAGATTAATGTCACCAAGAATAAGACATATCCTCCCAAAGTTTCTACTAATTTCATCGCAAATCACCTTATCGAGCTCCAGTCGCTGAGGATGTGGTAGGGTTCCTGATCGGTGCAAAGCTCCTATCCTCAGTTTATTGCTGTTGCCTTTTCCCACAGCGACATCAAGCCAAGTGGTCACACAGACACATTTTTAACCCCATTCACTACTTTTTG
The DNA here is from genome assembly GCA_034440575.1 of Imbricaverruca yamaguchii. Taxonomy (NCBI): domain Eukaryota; kingdom Metazoa; phylum Arthropoda; class Thecostraca; family Neoverrucidae; genus Imbricaverruca; species Imbricaverruca yamaguchii. Next base: position 669,796 of record JAOTOL010001371.1, on the reverse strand, counting down.
AGAACTGAATAGGATACTCACATAGAGTATTACACCATCCCTTTCACTGCTTGACCCCTATTGCACAAAATATATTGTATCCCTGTATCTCATAGTTCTGCAATTTATCCCCAAAGTACCTCTCGCTGATCCATGCCTCAGTAATGCAAAAACGCTGGTTCCTCTTCAGCAAGATATCACTTGAACTCATCAAATTTGGATCGAATACTCTGAGCATTAGGCATCATACACTTAGCATATGTTCCATAACCAGCTCTGGCATTTTTCATGTTGAGTAACTGTTTCATCTCTGGATGACTTACCATTATGTTCCCTTGAACTACTGCTATCACTATTTGCTTTACTGTGGGGTTCTATTTCCTTGGCTGTCACTATTGGCATATCCCTAAGATGGCAATGCAACTTCATCCCTCCCCATCCCATTGCCTAGTGTCTCTGAAGTACATGCTCATATGCTTTGCTTAACACATACACACCTTCTCGAATAAGTGCAGGCCATCCCTCTTATAGAGGTCTCATGAGCCATAAAACCTGCACCACTTGTCAAGAAAGGTCACACCTAACTCTGGCAGGGATTACCTACCCTAGCATTGGCTGCTATTGGCACAGAGCTCCATTCAGGGGACTCCAGCCCTACACAAAATAGCAATGTGAATAGCAGGAATAAGTGTGTTCTTCAGAACACACACAGAATATAGCAGAACGGTACACGGGCTATACACACACACACATATATATATATACATATATATATATATAAAATATATATATAAATATATATATATATATATATATATATATATATATATATATATATATATATATATATATATATATATATACATATATATATATATATATATATATATATATATATATACATATATTGAAACAATAGCGAAGTTCGGTGGCAGATAAATAAATGTCTGATGACCTGTGATAGTCTATAACTGAATAAGTAATTTTAGCTTTTTCTCGAGACAGCATGGGGTCCCGCTTCCCAAATAAAAATGTATCAGCCATTCCACAGGAAAATGAGCCCTATCAGCAAGTTTGAGTGCACCCACTCCCCTGCTCAGCGAAATTTCAAGCCGATTGCTCCCCTCAGCATAGAAAAAGCGCCTCAGTCTGACGAATGGCAGCCCTCTACATGTGCTCACACACCGACCAAAGCACTCTTGTCCGATGAATGGCGCCCCTCCACAAGTGCTTCCGCACCGATCAATGTCCCGAATCCGCGCCAGATTATCCGCAATATGACGTTCTCGACACATGCCTAGATGTGATTAGTAGCATACTTTTCATGTGTCTCAAACATTCTATTGCCATAAGACATTTAGCTGGAGGAATATTGAGCGAACTGAAGATTTAGGCCGTTTGCGTTTTACCCACACATGCCTTGGCACGGTGTGTGCGGCGATTTCCCTAGCCCACATGAGTACGTCTCTTCTGATTATTTAGTGTCCGGCATTGCGATGCGTGTGAATGCGCATTATATGACAGACAAGTATGTTCAATATTATCGAGGGCAGCGCTGGTCCGCTCTAGTTCTGTGACGAGAGCCAGACAGTTGGGGGTGGCGCCGCTGTTCCACCGACTCGCAGCGGGCTCGATGTCTGACTGGGGACCAGCCTTCTCACTGGGCGAGACAGCCGCTTCTAAACACCAAAAACTTCGCTGATGTGCATTTCGCCAGACGTACATGAGCCAGATTACAACAACTTTCCTTAATGCAAACAAAATATCTAGCACACATTACTCACTTTCTCTCAACCAGTAGCATGGCCTGTTTTCCTAGAAGACAATATTTTGCTTGACGTAGTTTTCTCAACGGGTGGACTGGCACTTGGACATAAGCACTAAAAGATAGCACAGGCTATATGGTACTATTGTATGGTGTCGTAACCATGCCTGTATTGACACCATCCGAGGCACTGGAATGGCGAGGGCATACAGATGTGTCCGAATCCTTCGGCAGGAAAATGCGCCAGACCAGCAAATTTGTGTGCACCCACTCCCCAGTTCAGCGACTGTGTACTGCACACCAGTATTCCTGTAAGTGCAGAAACTTAGGACATTACTAAGGTGAAGTGCAACAACTTTGAGCATTACATTCGCAATCGGTGCGAAGGCTTCATGTATGGCAAATAATATCAGTCTAGAAATGGGCCTGCCGTTGTTGCTCAATACAAAAATATCAACTTAACAGTTTAGATAAGAAAACAATCCATATCTATACACCTCATATATTTATTATAGACAATTCATGAAGCAAATGGAAAATCCTATAATGTTGAATGAAATAAAAACCAGGTGCATCAAACTAAAGTACAAACTAGTGAACATTGGGCGTGCAATGTAACTGGAATCAGGCCTACCTGCCGAATGGAGTATGGATACCAAAAAACTCAAATGCGATTGTCATTCTGTGTCCCAGTCCTTTTGGTCTCTGAGACATCCCGTTTAGCATGTGCCGCATACAACCTCCCTTCTGGGCATATCCCACATCTATAATTGTTGTTCTTCTCGGAAGTAGGCTGCATATCCTCTAAGATGCAAGCAGCCGTAGATCAGAAGCTCAAGAGGGGATGTTGGCAACATCAACTACGTACCACTCCGATGACGAAGTAGCGCTCCAGTCTTACTTCTGCATGTAACTTAAGCGACGCGTACCAGTGACATGTGACATCCTTCATCCGTCATTTAGGTCGCGTATGACTAATTTAATTGTACTATAGTACTCACTGTTTCAGAGTGTAACAAGCTGAAATGAGAGATGACACACGGCTGATCTGTTCCGCAAATGGCTTTTTCCGCGAACCGATGCGATAGTGCATCCTCATCCATGGCCAGACCATATGGACAACCCTGACTACCCGTGCCTGCCTCCCTGACGGTGTCCCTGACGTCCTCAGATGTGGCACGGCACCTCAGAGTATTGGTGATGTATCCCTCAAAGTTGCCGACGGCTAAAAATAGTACATCACGAAGTATCCCACACAGACAGCATACAGAACCTTCCAAGGTGTCCGAACAGCGGGGATTCTTACCCGCCGCTTTCAACTTCCGGGATGGGTCAGGATATGTCCAGGTATGGATTCTCACCGGCGTTTCTCCTCACGTGCCTGACGGTGCCTTTCACCTCTCTAGCCGGTGCCGAAGACGCCCAGGAATGGACCGTCGACGTTTTATCTGCCGGTGTCGCTGCCGGCGTCGGAATCGGCCGGGTCCAGTTCTCTTCCAGCCAGAAAAGCGCCAACTGCCACTACCGGACAGGACCTGGGTCCCGTGGACTTCTGGCGCAACGTCACTTACTCTCAGGTGGGAGCCCTACAGTCGTCATCAAAACATACTGGACACGCTGTACGTGCTCATTGTGTCGCGCATCTGGTCATGCAACTGCAGACATGTTAATGGAGCCGTGAAAGTTCACAAACATAAAGATAATTTGTGTGCAAAGCTGACTTCTGAGGCCCTAATTATCTCTGTAGATTTGCAGCATTCAATAATTCAAGACAAAAAAGAACCATCCGGATTTGTTCTGGGATAGCAATGCAGACGATAATTCAACGTGCAGCGTGGGTACGTTGGTACACCTGAACTAAACTGTTCGCGAACAAAGGAAAACACGCTTATGGCAAAGCATGCTTGGGACATCTTTCCAAGTCGCTTTTGCCATGCGACGCGTTAAGCGTCGTGTTTGCCATTACAGTTGTACACATTTCACCCTAAAAATGCATCGCCCATGCGGTAACTGATGTAGGCAGTGAATAACATAATGTAGTGGGACATCCGGCGATGAGTAACATCATGTGCAAGGTGATGTGAGTACTTGTATACTGCATTGCATACTGTATACACGTTTGGTGTGAGAGGAGTTAGTTAGTTAGTTATTAGGGTTTTAGGGCGCATCAACTGCAGTGGTCATACAGCACCCATATTGGTGTGTGAGGATGGGAAGGCAGCCGAGCGAGGCGTATTCCGGTGCCTGCCACCGTTGGAAACAATGCACTTCCGAAATACGAAGCGTGTTTTCATTTCTGCTTACAGTGTATCATATTCAAGCATATCTTAAGCTAATGCAAATCAGAACCAGAAACGCAGTAGCACACGCTTGGTTCTTGGGTCTTATGTGTCGTGATAATTCCTCCGCCGAGCCCAAACAACCTATCCCAGCTCATGGGAAGATTCCTAAGCGTAGGACCGTCGTTCTAAAAAATCATGGATTCGTATCCTGATGTTCGCAATCGTGTGGGAGGGAGGGGGAATGAAAGCAAGGAAATTTACCCAATTGAAAAGCTATTAGATTATTGTCACAGTTGAGCGAAAATTGTATGGTTTTTACACCACTGAAGAAGGCTTACATATATCGCTCGATTGTATATATATATGTCGTTTAAATCACAACTGTACTTTAAGTCGAAATGCGTCCGAAAACCACCGGAGGACTAATTATCATGTGCGCAAGCTGTACTCTTCTCAATCTCCACGTCTACGCTCCCTCCTGTGCCTTTCAGAGAGGCGTTGATTAACAGAAGCGTGGTCAGGATTCCATCCTGGGTATGCCACCAGCCAAAAGGGCGATCTGACCGTGGAAGATGAAATGTGAAAAGCCTGTCCCAAAAGTGTTTTTCTTATTCGTAGAACGTGTGCTTTTCTCGATAAGGATTTCAATACAATTTGTAGCACACTCCCTATTTTAGTGAATAGTCTTACAGTTGTTTTGACGTAGGGTTTGAGCATTTTCAGTAGGATATGCAGGCACGCGATTACGCTTGACGTGGGATGTGCTGGCCCTCGCCCCGCGCCCATTGCTATGTCAGGTATGTCGACGCTACTGTTGCGGGCCAGGCGTCCGATGTGAGCTATGTCCAGTGCCCTATCCCTGTTTTTTATATCCACTTCAATTACATATAATCGAGACTAATTTGAGTTGGTTGTGCTGTGGGAAGCAATGGTCCAAGATTCGCAATGATAAGTGTCGAGGAAACTTCGCCAATGCATTTCGAAGTAAAATATATCCTAAACCCTGAGTAGCATCGTGAAGGTATCAGCTACTTGCGGTTCCATTTCAATTCGCGATAACCAAATATTGAGGAATCATTTTCCCTTACATCCTGACGATTAGCTGAGTGAATTCGGTCACACTGGACCAGGGGCGTCGCCACCGGGGTGGGCAGCGAGCGAGGGAATTTACCCCCTGCCCTGTGGAAGACGGGGTTCCTGACATCTGAGGAGGCCCCGTGCCGGAAGCGCACAGAAAAGTTGAAGTGCTCTCTAGAAGAAAGGCTTCACACTGAGGGTCGCTACCATCCGCTACCATATTAGATAAAAGCAGATATTTCTGTAGGAAGTCCCACAAAGCTTGAGAGATTTTGACAGCCTTTCAACCCACCTTTCGGAGGGAGTCAAACACAATGTATATCGTCACACACCTTTGCGGAGGTGGCCCATGAGCCTTCGATATCTGGGTCCATCATCGCTTTCCTCATCATCCTCCATCCTTCATCATCCTCCATTCGACATACGTGCCCGCGGTGTGGAAGGGCTTAAGTCTTCACACATTTCTGATTGCAGGCCAAAGCTGAAAACCTGGAGGCAATCCAATGCGCTTCGTGACTCAACCACCGCGCGAAAGAGGGGGAACAGCTTCCTCTTACCGTGAAGGGGTGGGAGGGGTGTCGCTCCCCTGACCTTTAAAGAGGCCCCTGCTCGGTAATACACAAAACATTTGAAGTGTGGTCTTCATGAGACGGCTTCACACTGAAAATCACAACCAATCAGAAACATAACGTAAGTCAAAGCTAGTGTTTGTAGTTATCTCCACAACGATCTCAGAGGCTTTTGTTCAAGGTCCTTGGTTTTGGGATCCTTGTATTTTATGACAATGTGAAGGAAGCCATGCGTGCATTGGTGGAATATTGCATGTATTTCAGGGGATGCACGGCCCTTACATGCAAGGGGGCGCTTCCTCATTTGGTTCCATGTTAACAATCACCGGGCCCAAGGTAGGGGCTCACAAAGATAGGATAGGTACCCGTCTTAAGACGAGTAGCCTCCTATTTCAACATTGTATTTAAGGTCACGATTACTGACCTAAGGTCCCGATTGGGACCTATTCGCTGGTAACACTCAACCAATGACATGCCAACAAATTAAACCCCACGGCGAAACTCGTTTTGACTGGTGTCACAGCAGTTGTCTCGGTGTTAATAAGTCAACTAGGACAAAGATATGCCGTGATGTGCTTATTTAACACATGTCAGCCATGTTTCAGGCTAGTTATTCCATGATTAATTCGTGTCCACGGAAGTCAAGTACCGGGTTCAATGTACGAAAAGCTGAGATGAGTTGTGACAGTATATTTAGAGCTTTCATGAAATGGATTCATAGCATCCATGTCAATTTTACAAAACTGGTTTCATACATCCACACATGGATAGACATGCTGAGCACAAAGCAAACACTGTTCTTCGACACGGCACTGCGGTACCTACCACACATCGAAGATGCGTCATACATCCTGCGGTCACATCACACCATTAGTCTGTTATGATCTGATGGGTGCCTGACATCTGATGGGACATGATTTCAGCTACTGTTGGCCTTATATAGAAAGCTCCAGAGCGAACACTTTCCGAGCATGAGGTAGCTCAAGCCGGCTTTCTCTGATCGCCCGTGCATGGCAGGCGGACACCGTGGAGATCTACGATCCTTCCACGCAGATTTCTGGCGCATTTGGTGCTATCAGGAAGTGGCGCATAAACGCAGACATTTTTTACGTACGCTATCAACTCGTCTCCATCCCAACTCTCGCAACACCGGAGTCACATGCTTAACGTCGGCCTAAGCCACTCACGGTACGAGCACTAAAATGGATGGCTTTCGGTTCTTCTGTGCTGCAGTGCAGCTTCTCCAGGCCCCAATGCAGTATCGAGCATGCGGAAATATTTTTGCTTCGATGAACGTTCGCGTTGTGCCTTTGGGCACCCCGTGGCACATCGTAGCCAGGCCGACTAATAACATGCGACAACGTTCAACGACTGCGGGGATGTGCTTGTCTTATGTAGATGAGGACTGATGGTGACACCTAGGATTTTAACACTGAGATAAATTGAAATTCCGTCGCTTCCGATCTAAACTGAAAAGTTTAATTCGGAAAGTTGGTATCGAATAATGAACAGGGCTGAAGTAGAGGGCAGGACATATCATTATCACTGGATGAGGGAAGGCCAGGTAAATGGCAATGCGTAGTATGGTACAGTCACCAGGATATCCTTCCCCGATATACACTGGATTTAACGATTGCTATGTGTGGAGGGATATGCAGCAGGGGAAATGCGGAGGGAATGTCCGCCCATCCCGTCGACACATTAGATGAGCTTTTGAGGAAAAGGACATTTTCTGGTTAAAAGGCAATTAGGCGCTCCACAAGGGTACGTCGAAGGTACACTTTTCGAAGATTCAGTAATATACTTGCTGCGCACACGCACGGTTGCCAGATGGCTTGGAGCAAGATTTCATGTATTATAAAGCACATCCAGAACGCACCAGTCGCTTACAGCCCTTGTTGAAATAGACGCACCACGTGTCAGCCAGACTGGCCGCGCCGGCACAGCTGCGTGCTCATTTGTCCCACACGGTTAGGACAAGTCGACTGTACTCGACGACTGTGCCTGACTGCGCCTGCACCACCGCCCCCGCCACGAGCCTCAGGTCAGTGCCAACGTTGAGAGCCGCAGTCACCTGCAACAGTTGGATTGTCGTTAGGCACAATCCGAGAGCTAGAAAGTTCTGCAGTCAGGGACCACGCTGCAATAAGCCATAGTTTCTAGATGATATATGACCAAATGCCAGTGGCGAGATATATGACGTCAATTCTTTGTTAGTTCACTGTTCCCACCTTCCCTATTTTGGAGCATATACTCGTGATCAGACCTGACAGCGACGTGAAACTTTGCGCCTTTGTAGAAGACAACATACCCTGCAACATATTCCAGGGATAACCAGTTTTTATTCTCACCTAATCTCGTGACCTGACGAGAAGACGAGAAGACTAAAATGAGAAGCGCTGCCGACTTTGACCTCGCCTAGCTCATGTGGTGGTCATATCATCGATGTGACCCAGATTATTGTTGCGTTTTCGTTGGAGAAATATCTGCACATAAATGTGCAAAACAGGAAGTATTTTGATGCCTCGGTCTGACAGCTCTCAGAAAGCATAACCCTAGAATGAAACTTTGATAAGAAGTCTCATTTTAGACGAGAAGACTAAAATGAGAAGCGCTGCCGACTTTGACCTCGCCTAGCTCATGTGGTGGTCATATGTACTGCCCCTCAGGGAATGTATTGTTGTCTTTTTCCCCAGGATTAAAAACGCGGCAACACATGGACACCATAGCTTGCTATCCAGTGCTTTCTTATCCAGTGAGTCCGACAAATGTCACGTTTTCCTTGTAGGCACGAATTTGAAGAATGTTCACCGGATCCTTCATCATGCAGCGACGAATATCTAACCCGGTGCACCTTTGGACATAGGAAAGTGTATCCCACTGTACCTTTCAGCTTACTTCTATAATCATTCCGGTTTTGCTACACATACACAAATTAGAGTATTTAGGGGCCGTTGGCCCGTGCCCCTCCATCCCTTAGGCGCAAAAGGCCAGTTACTGGCTAACAGGGCGCCGAATGCGCCCTTTTGTCCTGCAAGTAGTGTGCCCAAAGCTTGAATGGGTGTCCCAGATGGATGAAGGATGTCTCAGGTCTGAAAACAAAAATATGTTGGTGTGCAAGGTGTGGGGATGGCCCAGTAATTGCGATGTTGAGCTCTGGATGCAAAGGTCCGGGGTTCAACACTGGCACCGCTCTGGATATTTCCGAATCCCGCGGCCCACTGGCGACACAGTGTGGGTTCCGCTATTAGGCATGATTGTGCATACAGTGCGTCGTGAACCACCCAATAAGCAAAAAGGTACGAAAGTGTGCGCCGTGGATCTACACTACGACCCCAAGGCCTGTAGCCGCTTTCATAAACTGAGGGTGCACACCCATGATTGCATTATTTTTCAGGTTTTCGGTCGGTCCGAGCACTGCTCTCTCATTTCCCATGTGTTTGGTATTGACTATATGCGATTGATAATTGACATATCTATATTTCGGTGGATTATTTTAAACCAGGTGTGTATGCTTGACTAACGAAATTGTTTCCTTCGTTGTGAAGCTATTGCAAAATCATGTATTTATGAGATGATCATGCCATTAAGTATGTTTTCTTTCTCAACATTTAATGTGGGGTCTTTGAGTCCAGTGACTCCCTGTGCTGCGAAACACTGACATATGAGACCCGCGGTTCATACTTTGATAAGATGATATGGCATCTGGCGTCGGCCGTGGGTGTCGCATTGGGCCACCGCAGGCTGAGCAGGGTTGTACTGGTGGTGCTAATGTGTTAGGTGTCGTCTGCAGAGCCCTGACCCATGACCCCGAGCGGTGGGGCGACGAGTGGGTTGCTTGTGGGAAACTGAAGGGGGATGCTGGTCTGCCTGAGCCAACAAAGCAACTAATATTATTAACGGCTTGGCTGGTTGTCTGTCGAATCCAGAGTACGTCGGTTTACTATATAGGTATTAGTGCCACCGTCAGTGGCCATAGCCTACATCGGAGGTGGGCTGAACGTAGCGGAAGCCTGAATTATGAACGGCAGAACGTTTGTTGTTCTTTTTTCCAGAAGAGACGACGCACCGAAACGGTCACGGCAAGGACGTGCATATAGTGCATTCAGAAGTGGCATGCACGGCGCACGGGGCCGTTGTTAGGGAGGGGGTCCGGCGTAAGGGGTCAAGTTAGCCTCGCAATAATTCCTGAAAATGTGGAAAGTTCCATAATTGGAGTGCAGATGTCTCCCAGAATACTTCTCGAGGTGAGAATGGGTGACTGAAAAACAGAATACCCCTTGTTAAATACCTATATACTTTTGCCTACTATTTTTGTTTCAAATTTCCAAATGCCCTTGAAGTATGAAGGAGAAGTTCCCTTGAGCATTGTGTACTTTTTTGGAGGGCAATTGGTATTATTGTGCTTTTGGGTATTCACGAGACAAATTTTTCATGCATTTTAAACCTCCGTGAAGAAAAGAAAGGGGCTAGGATTGGTTAGGCTAAGTAAGGTTCTAATTTTTTTTCCGAGTTGGGAAATATTGTAATTTGTTCGGACTTTTCAAAAAGGGTTCGATTGCGTTAGGTTTTTAATTTCAAATTTTTTAGAACGATGCATTTTTATTTAACCATTTATAAAACAAATCCTTACATGGGATGCTAGGCTAGGTTGGGTTAGGTCATGTTGCAATTTTTAAACCCTTAACATCATTTGTGTATGCTAACCTCACTCGACAGTCTTCAATTCGAAAATTCTGCTTGGCACCCCAGCCTCTGCATGATTTCAAATACGCCACTGGACGGAAATAACAAATTGATAGGAACTGGAAGTATGTCAGGGAGATTGGATGGTACCGCCCCGCCATCTGACTGGTCTCCATTATAACGGAAAAGGCTCGTCAGATGTCACGCATTTGATTTCCCTAATCTTGTTCTTAAAACTTCTGACATTTGTGAAAAAGCATGACAATCTATGCTTTTCTTTCCTAGCCTTCCGTCCCCCCCCCTCTCCACCAATCACCATGACCTGCCTAGTCTTCTGACCAGGAAAGGCCTCGAAGGAGCTCCTTACACCTACTATTGAGCAGTAAACACACAACCAAGTGCAGGCCCGGCTCCATCCCGTCCTTAGTAACAAACAAATACAATAGATGCAAGCAATCTGTACATCTTCACAAGGCCAAAATAGGATATTGCGCACAGAAATCAGCCTCTGTTTCATGGATCCTTTTTATTTTGGGTCCCCCTTAACAAAATTACGTCTGCATTCCTCCTTATCAGCTCTACTCACTTTTGTTCAAAGGAAGCCCACCTAAAGCGGGCATCTACTATTGACATGCCACAAAATCAAGGTAGAAATATACTGTCTACTTTGACACAAACTTCATCCGCACAAGTATACAAATATCAACCCCTTTAGACAAAGCCTCGCTATCTAATCATGAACAACCCAGGCCCTTGAGTACCACTCGGTACTCGCTCCCAACATTGGAGAATTGGAGGATTGAAGGATTGATGTCACCATACTTCTACTCCGAGTGTCAACTATGCTGCCTCTCAGGGTCTTGCATGTTTCTACAGCTTCCTTCGACATATCACTGCCTACATCGTTAACTTCTACAATTAATCATACTGTTGCAGCACATATACTACCACTCTACAATCCGCAACCATACTAGCCTAACGCTACTACTCTACTCCAGAACCCTTTCTAGCTAAACGCTCACATTCAGAAACCGGGTTTGGGGAGCAGTAAATAATTTCCGATTTCGAAGGAAAAAATCTTCGTTTGATATGAACATGCGTCGACCCTGTTTAAGACCCGATATATCATATGCCTAAGGCCTGCTATATCAGGAAATGTCCTTAGAGTTACAGAAAATTTCATTTTGGTGCAAATTTTTGGTTTAAATTCACCAATGGGGGAAGGGACATGTTCCCTTTGACCTCGCTGGATCCGACCCTACGGGATCAACTTCCTTAGCTTAGGCCCTTGAGAAATATGCACGAGTCTGACTAGTTAGGTTATTGTTACAACAGCCACCAAATACGTAACCTGAGTCACATCAGTTATTTTTGTCATCATGAGAGAAATAACTGCTAACAATGGTGCGCCAAAACTTCTTAAGCCCGAAAATTATGAAACACAGGACCTCGGCCCAAGCCTTGTAATTTTGTTTTCCGTATTAAAATCACATTTCAATCCATGTATTTAGTAGGGTTGTTCCCCTTCTTACTGCTAGCTCTAGCCTGCTCGTCAAGCTTTTCCTTTCCTCAGGCAGATGGTCAAGGTGGCGGCTGGTTTGCGGAGCCTCCCCCCGAATGCTGTACAGCTCCCGAGCGTCGCCAGGCTCAGTGCATGTAAGGTCACAAATCGGTGGCGTCGGCTGCCGGAGGCCCACTTTTATGCACACTTATAACAATCTTCAACCTGCGTCAGCCCATAATCAGGGTCTTTTATATTTTTTCTCTTTCTTTTTTTTTTAGTAGAGCCTCCAGTTCCTTTTTCCTTCCTCTCTTTTTTTTTTTCCCTCCTTTTTTTTCTCCTTTTTCTCTCTGCTATTGCAAAACCTTCCTCATAATCTCTTTTCTCTTTCTTTTTCCCTTTCCATAGGGCTTTTGTCTTTCTCTTCATCTCCCTCTTTTTAATTTTACCGTTTTATCACCTAAGGCTGCTATTGTCCCCAGCTCCGTTAGCCAATGTCTCTTCCCCTCTTTACCTCTTTTTCTCCTTTTTCTTCCTCTTTCAGTACCTCAGAGTCAACATTCTGTGGCGGCCTTCGGCTATTAACGCTGCTTCTTTGGTCTTTCTACCCTTTTACTTCTTGGTTCGCCATGGTTATACACGTTACTTTTGCTTATTTATCATATGAATAGGGCATGCAAAGTACGTAAGTACTAGACTAAAGCCATCCCTTCGATGATAGCGTAATTAATACTACTTTGGTAAAACCAGTAACTTGTTGAACCAACTTTGGCCTCCCCTTTGATCCGCCCTTGACATATTAGGCTTAAAAATAAGCATTTCAATAGATCAAGAAGGTAGTATGAGCAGTTGAATTTCACGTTATAGTCACCTGAACAGTGAAAATATTCAGATCTACGTCTATTCCTAAGCTTTCCAATGTTATGTAAAAAGTGCCTTCAGAATTGATTCCTGGAGCCGCCTGCGGTGCGTTAACACACAAATATCATCACGACGTGTGTCAAGACAATGTTATCAAATTTCACGCTCTTTCCACATCAAGGTAGGGAACGACAGACGAAAAACCACAAGCATGATCTCCTAACGGAAGATGCCAAACGAAGGTGCTTGAGGAGCCACAAATTAATATAACTTCGCCGCTGCTACTATCATAGAATTACCGGCATATTGACTAAATACATGATAAATACGTTGGCTTCACCAAATAGCACTCCAATTCTGTCCAAATCTCTCCTGGCTGGAGCCAGCGCAACATCTCGCCGCTCAGCCAGCTGCAACATGAGCCAGTCGCGCCCTCCATTCGGCCTGTACTGGTGGGCAACGATGCCGTATCGTTCAAGCCTGTACTTTGTCCTCGTGGGCCCGCCACTTTTTTTTTCTGTGTGTGGTATGGCCTTGGAGGCATGAAAAAAGTAAACACATGGCCCAGTATACGATGCCTTTGCCCTTTGCGCGCTGCTTTATGTCGCGTCGGGCGATCAATGCGGCTCCTGTCGTCGCACGAAGCGGTGCTTGGTTCCAACCCTGGCCCGGAGCCGCTCCTGCGTCTGGAGACCAGTCGGTGATCCTTGCGATCCTGCACAAGCTCTTACACACTGGTATGGTCTGGCTGGGGCCAGTTATGGCCTTCTCTGACGTCTGACACAGAACCGCGATGGTGTTTCTCATTCGTCACACCAAGGGCGCCTCCAGGGCAAGGGAAATTAGGTGCTTCAAAACTCTTAATTTCTGATGAAAATGCTTACCAATATGTTTCTTTGGTCGTTCTAATGGGCTATATATTCGAAATTACCGGAAGCCAAACCATGAATTGTCCTACAAATGTTTTATTCCTCCTCTATAATACTCCCTATGTGTCATTAACCATCTTACTACTGCGGAGGAGTTGGGGATTCCAACTCCTCTCAGTATATACCCTCCTATTTCGGAACAGCACTAAAAACTACCACAAAAAGTGTTGAAAGTTAGTCCTTTTTCTATGGCCATTTGAACCATTGAACTGTTGCTAACTGAGCGCAAACAATGGCTCACTTGAATCGCTGATCGTTCAGGCTGCACTGGAATGCAATGCAGCGGTAACTACATCAGTTCAATTGAACTCTGCTTATGAAAAACTCTGCTCAGTTTACTCCATGTAAACGGTTCTGTGTACACCAAAGAAACGCTCATTTGAACCCAAATAAAAACTTCCAAAATAAACCTTTTTTATGAGTAATTTGAACGGTCTTACTTAAATGTAATTGGCTCACTCTGTTGCGGGGTAGAAGTGTTTCGTGCGGTACATCCGGGTCAGGTGGTTACAAGAAGATCGTGTAAAGGAACCGTTATACACTTATCGACTCGAAGCAGGACACAGTATCACATGGAGAACCCGATTTCTGTGATCAAAGTGCTCTGTAGCGAAATTCAAAAAGTCCAAGAGATTTACGAAACACGATCGCCCTTTCCTCAACATATGTTGAGCATCTTGAATCAATCTGTTTCCTTCCAGATAACTATCTATTCTATCTTTGATAACACTTTTCTGCGTATTTTTATTCTGTTCTGTGTATTCTGCGATTTATAAGGTCAAGGTTGTCTTAGCTGTTTTAGGTCAGTTTTTCATGCTAATTCCGAAAATGGCATCCGTTTTGCTCGATTAGCTCGATTTTTATAATACGTTATTTCATTCATATGAACCAAAACATTGCTCTGACTGGTTTACTAGTGAATCCGACAGAAGCATAAATAAAGGTTTAAACTCCAAACAGATGTGCCATAAGTGCATTCAGAGCGCATCCCAACAGTACACACTACTGCGGGATAAATGGCCTTTTCTGGGACTTCCGACTGTGTTGAGCAGATGGGACATCCCTCTTCAGGCATCAACAACAGTCCGCCAGAAAGTTCACATCCCACCGACCTTGGTAGCGTTCTTCCATCACCCGTATGTCTTTGTGGAAGCTTTCTCCCTGCTCTTCACTGTAATCTCCACAGTTATCTCGGAAATAATGTAGATGGGACCCAAGAAAGTGCATTTTTTACCGACATTCGAGCACCAAGTTGCTGAAAACTGCCCATCAACTCATCGACGACCTTCACGTATTCCGCACTTCTGTGATTACCCAGGAAATTGGTGATGATTGACTTCAAGGCCAGCCATGCAGAGAGCTCAGACTGTTCCAGACATTCTTCGAATCGAGTATCCTTCATAAGCTCCCTTATCTGAGGACCGTCGAATACACCAGCCTTCAGCTTCTCTCTGCTCACATGGGACAATTTCTGTCCCAAAAATGCAAATACTCGTCCTTCTTTATCCAGTGCTTTCACAAAATTTGCATCAAACCGAGTTTGATATGGAGAGGTGGAAGTACGATTTTCTGTGGTTCAACCAGAGGGCGTGACTGCACGTTGTGGTAGCCAGGTTTAAGTGCATGCCTGGATGGCCAGTCGCGTTGTACATAGTGCTGTTTGTCAGCCCGACTGTCCCAGAGGCATAGAATGCATGAATATTTCCTGCAGCCGCCCTGCAGCCCAAGGACCAGACCTACTACCTTGAGGTCACCACATATCAGCCAACCATGCTCTTTGTAGTTCAAAGCAGACACCAAAAGTTCCGAGCTGTTATGCGTTTCCCTCAGTTGCACGGAGTATCCAACAGGAATCAACGCGAACTTATTGCCGTTGTTCAAAAGAACTGCCTGCAGGCTCCTACTCGAGGAGTATATGTCTAACCTCCATTCTGCCGGGATGTACTCTGTATCCATTGCTTCTATTAGCTCCGCGATGTTGTTGCAGTAGACTAGAGAATGTTCTTCGTCGAAGGTAAAATATTCTCTGAATTCTTTTTCGCGATTCCGATACCAAAAGAATGTCGTTTCAGGCGCCAGCAAACGTTTCTCGCGGAGCCGTGAACCCAGCAGCTGAGCAGATTCTTTGGACAAGTTCAGGTCCCTCGTTAGGTCATTAAGCTCAGCTTGGTTTAACGGTACCGGTCGATCGTTCTCGGTCGGTTCATATGCACCAGACGCGTCTGCGTCCATTTCATCCCCACTAGAGTCGGAAGATGGCTCGATGTCGACATCGGGTTCAGGGATGGGGACATCTGGACCACGAGGGACTGGCTTGATGACTGATGGCACATCCGGATATTTTAGATGCTTCTGTTTCTTTCGATTTACTCCCTTCAGATCTGTCATACAAAAATAGCAGTCGGTGGTATGATCTTTTCCCTCCCGCCACACCATGGGAATGCCGAACGGCATGGATTTCCAGGTCTTGTTCTTCCAGGCTCGTAGGCATTCCACACATGACTTGCAGCAGCTATGAGGGGCAAACGGCTTGTCCTGATCACCAAGTTTCACTCCAAAATATGCGTGGTAACTCTTTTTTACAAAGTCGGTTATGCTTGCCTGGCGATCTTTCCACATATGTAACAAAACCTGTCTGGATGATTTTGACACTGCCGACTCATGACTTCAGATTACACCTGGAAATACACAAAAACGACATTAGAGATGATCCATCCGGTAGAGGAGAGTGGTGAGAATTGGGACAAACATCGGACCGCAACTTCGACACGTCGTTGCACCCGTGTCATTGCAGCGAGCGACATATTCCTGATTTCAAAGTAACCCCGAGACATTTGTGCGCCGCAGACTGAAATTTGAAAATAGAAAGTAATGAACCTACTCTGTTATTCAAGAAAAATGGAAAGTTCAATTTTAGTGAGAATTGGGAAGACGAGTGAGGTAGTATTGGGACTGGTGACAGGGTGAAACGGGACTCAAAAGATATGTTGGACGTGAATTAAAATAGGTAAAGGTTAGTCTGTGATTATTTCGGCGGTTCACTAAAAATTGTCATACGATGCACTTCTTTATTTCAAGTTGTGGTGCATAAAATCATCATGGATACAATTTTGAGTGTTGTCCCTGCTTCTTACTGAACTAGTCCGTTAGTAGCTCTTCGTCGGATGCTAAAACATTTACTAAATTCAAATGCTTTATTGCGATATGACGGGTTAATTATAGGCTCACCTGACAATAGTTTCATTGTAGTAGTTTATTAAATTTACTTACATTTACCAAAATCAAATGTTTTTTTGCGATATGACGTGTTAATTACAGGTTCAGTTGACAGTAGTTTCATTGAGGTAGTTTACTAAAATTTACTTACATATACTAAAATCAGATGCCTTATTGGGATATGACGGGTTAATTACATGTAAACTACATATAACATTACAATGGACAGGCTGGGAGAATTGGGACCCTTGCTGACGTTGCCGCTTGTTAATAAGAAAATATTACACAATAAAAAGCAGCGTTGGACTTGTACTTTAAAAGATAATGTTTTGTCCCTTTTCTCCCGCGTCCCAATTCTCACTTCTCTCCGGTACTGATATATCATACTGCAGTATGCCTACTGATACATCAGTATGTGAGTTGTTATCTTTGACGTAGTGGGAAAACTTGTGCTAATCGATAAAAATTGATAGTATTTTATGATTCATCACCAAAAACTTTGTTTCGTGTGCTGAAATGAAATGAAATGAAAAAAAAAGTTTTGAAACGCAGGCCAGTCTAATTGATTCGAGCGCCCTGCAGACTAGGGATGTGAGACTTACTGGCCTACAATTTTCAACTTTCCTTTTTTCTCCTTTCATGAAAATAGGAACTACATTTGCCCTTTTCCGATCTGTTGGAATTTCATTTTCTTTAACCGATGTACAAAATATCATTCTAAGTGGAGATGCTTTTCAG
Organism: Imbricaverruca yamaguchii; assembly: GCA_034440575.1. NCBI lineage: Eukaryota > Metazoa > Arthropoda > Thecostraca > Neoverrucidae > Imbricaverruca > Imbricaverruca yamaguchii. Next base: position 652,193 of record JAOTOL010001371.1, on the reverse strand, counting down.
CTTCCCGCAACTCTTTTCAGCTTCCCGCAACAACCTAGCATAAATTTCATCAGGTCCTGTTGCCCTGTTTGGCTTTATTTTCCTCGTATGATAGAAAGCAACATCACTATCAATGAAATCAACATCGTTTTTCCGATCACATGTTACTGAACTGTAGTGTACGGTTGTCAGATTAGTCCTATCTTCGAATATAAACAGTGATTTAAACTGCTTGCTCAGCTCCTCAACCATCTCACTATCCTCACCCAATATAGTCCAATTTACTTCGAGTGGACCAATTTTACTAGAAACTTTACTCAGCTTGTAAAAACTAAAGAACTTTCTGCTGTCTCCATTACAGTTCCTAGCCAAATCCAATTATTTTGCTCGCTTTGCTGCTCCGGATTCTTGCTTCCTTGTTTCTAGCTTTCGATACGGCCTTAGATTTCCGATGTTTGAAGCTTCCTTTTAGCACTCTAATTGCAGCTTCATTAGCCTTAATTGCCTTCATCAAGTCTGGTGCAAGCCATGCTGGCTTTCTTACCCTTCTTTTGCGCCTTTTGCTTTTGGAGGACATGTCTAATCTGAACTTCCTTCAAGTAAGATTTGAAATTTTCCCACATTTCACGGGCATATAAATTGGAGAATACGTATACCCATCTTATGGCACTTAAAGCCGCTCTCATTCAGTCAAAGTCTGCTCTGTTGAAATTTGGAACCTTTACCAAATTATCCTTGATAGTTCCCACCACATATGCCTTGAATCTAACTACGTTATGCTCACTTCTTCACAGAGTCTCTCCTAGTCAAGCCTTGAACTAAGTCACTTAAATCCGAGAAGACAAGGTCCAAGAATGAGTCATGCCTGGTAGGTTCCGTTACAAACTGGTGTAAGAACAAGTCCTCTTCAAGGCATTTCCTAAACATTTTACATAATTGGGAGCCAACAGCAATCCTTTTAGATTAATGTCACCAAGAATAAGGCATTTCCTCCGAAGGTTTCTACTGATTTCCTCCCAAATCACCCTATCAAGCTCCAGTTGCTGAGAATGTGGCAGGGTTGCTGATTGGTAGAAAACTCCTATCCTCAGTCTACCCTCAATCTATTGTGTATTGGAGGCGGATTCCGCCTCCCTAAAATTTCGGCTCCTATCAAGGCTAGATGAACGACATTCGCAGGGTGGATGGGCACGATAGCGATCTGTATTGTGTGCAAATTTCATGACCTAAGGTCAATATCTTCAAGGTCAAATGAGGTCAGAATAGCAAATTTTACTAGTTTTGCGTGGCTTGGCTTGTCATTGCTATGGATCGCTGTGATTGTGTTTAAATGCTCGAAAATTGGCATTAATGATGTTTTAGACATTGCTAATGATGCAATATAGATGCCAGATCCGCCATTTGACCTCAGGTCACCCATATAGGAACACATTATCAAGTCATTACCTGCTCCAGTTACCGGAACCGGGCTACCCACCCGACTGCTCCATTGGGCGGCTCGGCACAATCGGCTTCGCGAAGAAAGGAGTGAAATACATGAATACAGCATGAAAACGCTTAGGCACACAATGACAAACAATAGATTTCCGGATGTGTAGGGAGTAACATGCAAAGTGACAACAATCGCATGAGAGTCATTTGCATTTATAACAACATTCCAGTTGACCAAGTTTGGTTCCATTAGCCTGTCATGAACTTGACCTAACTTGACCTCGGCAACCTGATATGACTTTTAAATTGTGTAGTATTATAATATGCATCAAACGAGTCGCTAGTGCTGTCAAGAACACTTCCCTTTTGGCAATATACGGGAAGCGCATGAGTGCCGATTTTTGAGGTGCGGCGCTGCGAATTTTTTCTACTTTAACGGCCCCTAACTCGAAAGAACTTTCGGCCGATTTTCACTTTTATTGCCTTAAGCAATGCGTCGGAAATTTGTAAGCAGGTACGCAAAAAATGGCATGCATCGGCCGGTAAAATATGGAGTTATGTACGAAAAATAGGAGGAATGGGCGGATTTCGCCCCCCCTCCAGAGCGCGTGTTAAGGCAGGTAGAATGCTACGAGGAGGCCGTTAGATTGCCGCCAAAATGAATTGCCTTCCTCCTATCCTGTCAGATAATGATCTAAGTATCTGAAGAACACTAGTCAGAAATTATTAAACAATTGTTTTTTGTTTGCTTTTCTCAAATAAATGCAATCTAATTGTCTTCTAGAAAATTAGACAACTGGATGAATATCACTTATGCTAGACACTCAAAATTATGCGGTTAAACTCTAGACAGGAAAATCAACAGAAGTCAAGCAGCACTTAGGAATACCATCAGCTAAGTATTAAACTCTATCTTAAACTTTAGCACTAAAAGACTATGCACAAGACTGAATAAAGTACGTTTAGAAAGGATTGGTATTTTTAATGTAACTTATAACATATACACACAGAAAAGATGGCAACATAAAGATATAAAGACATAAAGACATAAAGACATAAAGACATGAAGACATAAAGACATAAGGACATACAAGATGAGTGCAACTATGAGCCACAAGGGCCCTTCTTGGTTGCACTCTGTACACTCAACCAGTTGCCCACCAAATCCGTCGATCAGCCCTCCCTGTAATACTGAAAAGCAAGCCCTCTATTCTTATAATGATTGTCTATGCTGCTTTTAAAGATGCTACTGACAATGGTTTCTGGCAGCTGGTTCCAGTGTTCTAGTACCCTGTTGGTGAAGAAAGGCTGTCTTCTGCTGTGGTTCGTTTTATTTTGTTTTTCTACAGGCCATCTACAAAAAAGAGAACAAGGCAAGAACTTATCTTGCTAACGAAACTACACCGTGAACGCCACAATTTCAAGGTTATATAATAGCCTTGGAACCTTGCTACAATCTACAACTGAAGAAAACCAAATACTAAAATACTCCAAAAAAAGAAGCCTAGATACATCTACAATTGCACTGGTCTATGTAATTATACCAGGTGTACTGGAAGCTATCTAAATCATAAACTCTATCTTAAACTTTAACAGCAAAAAGACCAAAACTTATTCCTCCACACTACAGAAACCTAAGCCACAAGGCCGAGCCACCTGTCCACAAAGCGTTCCCGTGGAGGATCGACAAAGCTACCTAGTGTAATCTAAGCCCGCTGTTTTAATCTTACATTCTCATCCTGGCTTTCACGTCCAAGTAAAACCCACACATGTCAAAGCTGGCTACATCACGAACAAAGCAACACCACGCGCACTCCTCCCTCGTCGCTGTTCCTTTTGTCAAGGTTATGGCCACACGAGGGGGGCTGCAAACACAAACCCAACATTTGACCTCTGTGCCGGCCTACACAACACCAACAGCTGCAAAAGTGGAACAAGGAAATGCGTGGGCTACGGCGGGGATCACGGCTCCCTGGACGTGGCTTGTCCTCGGCGGAGGAGGGAGAAAGACATCCTCCGACTCATCCACATCGAGGGCATAGCCCCATCGCGGGCAAGGGCGTGGGGTGACGAACAGTACCCCCTGCTCCCCGCTCAGCCTACGCAGACACACACAACATACAGTAACCCCTCAGGAAAGCCAGACGGACCCTACAATAGTCATTCGGCCAGAACCCACAACAAAATTCACGCCACAAGCACAGACACCTCTTCCCATACCACACCGCAAAGCACATAAACCACCAGCCCTATCTCTCCCCCCAGAACCACCCCACGAACCCCAAGCACCACCCGCACGACGCAAAAAAAGCATCCCCTCTACCTTGGACCAATAACAGACTCAGAAGACGAATGCATTAGCTCAGACACCCCAAGAACCACCCCTCAGACTACCCAAGCACCGACAACACGAGTAACCAACAAAACAAGCACTGCATCCGCCAACAAACCAAATACAACAACCATGAAAACCAGAACACGTAACAAATCCACTCGATAATAGACAGCATCCGAAGAAAGACATCCAAACAACTCATCAACCAATTGAGTTGATGCTCCTTGATCAATCCAATGACCCTCTCAACTCTGGCAATGACATGCAAAAAGGGGAAAAAAATAGGGTGGTGCCAGGTCAGGGTTAAAATAATAGTATTTTGTTAGGTGTGAGATGTCGAAACGAAAACGGTACGATGCCGAAATTTGCACTGGAATTAGTGTCATTTAAAATGTTAATATTTTTCAGACTCAAATTTAAGCCAATGGTGTAGATACTTATGACTTCACCTTTATTACTTGTTTTTGGATTCATAATTTTGGAGGAACTATATTTGGGATAGGGGAATAATCCTATGCTATAAAAATTGCAGTGTTTGTCATATCACATTATAGATAATCCCTTCACCTGAAATTGCATTGTGAAATATTTGTGTATTACCATTCCTTATCGAGGGCATGTACATGATACTTGTAAGTGAGATACTGTTAGAAAGGAGATGTGAAGACTTCACAAGCACCCATCAAGTAGCAGGATGTGGATACTTTTTGTAGAAGGATGTTGATCGAGTGCTCAATAAGTGGTATATTCCACTCTATTTCCCGAATAATTTAACTCTGTGCCATGTCGACACCAGAACCTGAAATAAACGTGAAAAGAAATGATACGGGGAAAAAGATCAGACAAAAAAAGCAAACAAACAAAACAAGATAAAGAAAAAAGAAAGAAAAAACAAACAGTGTATGACATGACAACCGCGTAAGACATGTCTCTTGAAATGTTCAAACGAAAGTCGATGACTTCCACTCCCCCCCCCCCCCGAACTACTACCAGGCACCGTCCGGACCACCACCTCCAACCGACCTAAACCGACGTAAACAGCCGATATCACCTATCGGTGGCAGGCTGCCATCACTGACAAAATAATCAGACCAGTGTCTCCCCTCACTGACAAAATAACCAGATTTGCTATTTTTGATCGGCACCCGTGGACAAAGCTATCGCCCTTCGGTCTCTGCTCCGGCCACAATGGCCCAGGGCAGTGTGATCGTGGCCTTTCGGTTTCATCCGGGGGTTAAAGATTAGCTGAGAGATGGAGAAGTTGGGGATTTAATGTGGAAGGTTTTCCTTCCACAGTCCCGTGAGTGCTCGTCTAGGATGCCTGGAACTCTTGATTTTCGATTCCTTCCTCTTCTGATTTTTGCTTCTTCTGCCGCTACAGGTGCGTCTTCTTTTCAAACTTTGGACCTTCCTGGATCCCTTTGTGCTTCCTGCTGGATGCCTTAGTACAAATTGCAGAAATATAGATCAATGCCTTCCGGGTCAAATAATTTCGAGATCGGCTCCCACACCATGCCGCCAAATCACCATGCCATCCAAACCCCTGTGACCTTCAACGCCCGGGAGCTTTGAGGGCGGCGGTCCGTCGACTTTGTACCCATGCGGCTCCTATTTTTACCGACCGATTTCGAGCTGATTAATTTTTAACAAAGTCACAAATTTGCATTGCAATATTCGCATCCATCTATGAAACTTTTTCAGGAAAACATGAGGGTTAGGCGGATTTTTACATCCTCTCCCTGTGCGCGTCCCAAGGCGGAGAAGGTCCCATTACCGATCACATGATGTTGATGGTCCTGCCAACAATCCACGTTTGGCCGAACGCATAATGTGATGGTGCATTGACCTCCTCAGGGTAAGTTTGTCCTGTTCTCGGCGTACTACGAGCGTCGCCTGGAGCACCGCTTCGTCCGCATCATCGCCTCGGGCCGCACTCGTTTGCCGGCGACACTGCGCCCTCTCTCGTGTCGGCTGACCTTCAGCAACGGCTCCAACGCCATCGTGCCGGCCAAGCACAGAGTGATCCGCGAGAACTGGGGTCTCCAGTACACGGCGCGGTTTGTCTTCTGCCCGAGCGACCGGCCGCCGGCGACTGTCTCCCTGTTCGAGGGCGTCGAGAGTCGACACTCTCAGGAGGTGAGAACGGCAGTCGTGTGTCGAGAGTCGACACTCTCAGGAGGTGAGAACGACAGTCGTGTGTCGAGAGTCGGCACTCTCAGCAGGTGAGAACAACAGTCGTGTGTCGAGAGTCGGCACTCTCAGGAGGTGAGAACGACAGTCGTGTGTCGAGAGTCGACACTATCAGGAGGTGAGAACGACAGTCGTGTGTCGAGAGACGGCACTCTCAGGAGGTGAGAACGGCAGTCGAGTGTCGAGAGTCGACACTCTCAGGAGGTGAGAACGACAGTCGTGTGTCGACAGTCGGCACTCTCAGGAGGTGAGAACGGCAGTTGTATGTCGAGAGTCGGCACTCGCAGGAGGTGAGAACGGCAGTCGTGTGTCGAGAGTCGGCACTCTCAGGAGGTGAGAACGGCAGTTGTGTGTCGAGAGTCGGCACTCTCAGGAGGTGAGAACGACAGTCGTGTGTCGAGAGTCGACACTCTCAGGAGGTGAGAACGACAGTCGTGTGTCGAGAGTCGGCACTCTCAGGAGGTGAGAACGGCAGTCGTGTGTCGAGAGTCGGCACTCTCAGCAGGTGAGAACGGCAGTTGTATGTCAAGAGTCGGCACTCGCAGGAGGAGAGAACGGCAGTCGAGTGTCGAGAGTCGGCACTCTCAGGTGAGAACGGCAGCTGTGTGTCGAGAGTCGGCACTCTCAGGAGGTGAGAACGGAAGTTGGGTGTCGCGCTAACAACTCGGAAAATCGCGTGTCGAGCTGAGAACTGGGACTCTCAATGTTACATGATGAGAGAACCTGACGGTTGTGTTCGTAGGAAGAGGAACCGGGCACTTGATCTCTCCTAGCCTCGGCTAACTGCAGGTTCGTTAGAGTCTCGTAATGATCTTCCCATACATTTTCTGCTCAGACGACTAGTCAGACCTGGCGTAAGCCAATATATCCGACATGAGCGTATCCATCTGATCAATCCTCAGCGACCTGTACCAGCCTGCTCTCAGCAAACTGACCGGAACTGACCTGACCTCACCAGGTGACGGTGCAAGACGTGCAGCCGGCAGCGCCCCGCCTCGGCCAGTTCGCTGTGTGCGTCAAGCCGTTCCACTATCACTTCAACAGGGCAGTCTGGCTGGTGGAATTCATCGAGTTCCACCGACTGCTGGGCGTCACGCGCTTCATCTTCTACAACCACACTGTTGGCCCGAGCGTGGAGAGCGTGCTGAACTTCTACCAGCAGCGTGACCTGGTCACAGTGCTGCCGTGGCAGGTCCAGCTCAGGTAGGTGCTGTACGTCACCAGGTCACGTGACACGCACTGGCAGCTGACCGCCGGATCGTACCTAGACACTGCGGTGCCGTTGGAAATTTCCCGAGACAGAGACTAGCTCATGAGGCGAAATATTGGACAATGACTTGTCTTAGATCTGGGAGCGAGAAATGTGTCGTCCGTTCGAACTCTTGCGATGGAAGTCAATAAAATGTGGGGAAATTCTGTGATGTGTGGTAATTGTACTGATTCATTGTTCATCCGCTTCCACGAATCCTTGGATGGAGCACGGAACTCCGGGCCAAAAAGGTACCCTTGTTGGTGTTGCGGTTCGAGCTGAGTGTAGCGGTGACGGATTTAACAGAGAATATGATGGTGGGAAGGATGGGAAGGAGAGTTTTTGTCCGGGCTCGGGTTTGAGTCTTTATAGCGAACGTTTCGTTGGCAGGGATTTCAATGTCAGGATTGGCTAAGGAGTACATAGCGAAGAGTTCTCTGGTTGTCCAGAAAACGTTGACGCGACGGGCAAGAACAGTTTCCTCGACAACAAGCTTGACGACCACGTACGAGCCGGCACTGTCGAGGTTGGGTGCGATGGATGGAATTTATCCAGGTTGGGAGGGCGTGGTCTGGTTCGAGCATGGATCACGGGCGTGGAGAGCGATGGTCTCGTCCGGAACTGAAGATGTGGCCATGGTTCTTGGACGAGCAGGCTTCGGTGAGGCACAGAGGCTTCCATGGCGTCATACAAAGGAATAGTCAGGCGTGGGTCATCAACGGCTACCTCAAGTGAGGGATCGTCAGTGACAAAGCCCGGGGCCGCTTAATCGTCGTCAGGTGTGATCAAAGGTGGAAATTTCCGGTACACAGTCCTGTGCCGAGCTACCGTCTTGGTACTTTTTGCGTTTTTCTCATGCTGGGAAAACCCTTATCTGATGAAAATATTAATTAAAAAAGCATGAAAAGCCGGAGGAAACAAAAGTACGACAAAGGTGAACACCACGTGGGACGATGGGTGTCATCCAATATAAACGGGATGTGGAAGAGAGTGACGGTTGGCGCCCCACGAATATGAAAAAAAAAACAATATAATAAGTACAACAGGCAACCTGCCAATTGAGACCAATCGATAGGTCGGAATGAGCAGCTGGCTTCGGAAATAGGTAGCATTTGCAAGAGTAGTACTCAATGGTAACTCAATGCGTGCCATCCTGAGACACAAATAGCTCCTCCTATCATCGCAGAGGAGACACAAATGCAGCTAGCCAGGAACAGCATGTGTTATTTTACCGATAAATGAAACAAATAACAACACAACATAGGTAGACAGCACGAAATAGGTAGAACGTACTTGTAGCTACAACGTTCAACTTGCAGCGCGATTATAAGACGCACTTGAGCTTTCAAAGCAGCTCTAAGATGCAGTAAGTCCCACCGAAAAAAATATTTGTGGGGAGACTAGAGCTACTCTCAAACACTTCTGCGGTTCAATCTTCAATATTTGTAGCGATTCCATTCGGCCCAAGCCTCACCTGTACCTGTGCCACGATGGCGATGCGCCCTGTAGTGCTACTGCTGTAGTGCTGTTGTGCTCTGTATGCCCTGTAGTGCTACACGCTCAGGAAGGCTTGCAAACCGACCGCAGCGGATCAGTGAGAATTATGCATGGGAAACTTTCTGCATCGAGCTGGATACGCCGAGGGTAGCCGCCGTTCAATAAGGTGGAAACCCTGCATGCAGATTGTGCCACCGTCTACTGTGACACCGATCAGCGGAAATTTAGTACTTGTGTGGCTTAGTTATAACAAAACCGCCAGAACCGAGGTTCAGGACGAGACCAGAGGTACTTCAGCTCATGGAACACTTGCTTACTGGAGAACAACAAGGATATATGCTAAACTATGCAACTATTGGAGGGGGCTAAGCCGAACATTGGAAAGGTTGAAGACCTCTAAAGACCTGGGAAGCTCCACCTGTGCACTGAAACTGTGAAACTTCTCGACAACAAACCAAACCCACTGTAAATACTGCAGACATAATGTCGTAGGATGTAGAAAGGCTATCGCAGTTGAGGAATCAGTTGGAAATCGTTTCTTTCAATGCACCGAAGTACAACGTAAACATGCATATACATTAGGGTGGTCCTTAAAATCAAAAGTTTGAATTATGTTGCTCCTACCCCAGGAATCTGTTCATATACATGCAAAAACCGCGTAGGTATTTTTTTCAAAATCGGCTCGTGTGAAGATGTTGCACATCGAAGTTGATTTTTTACTCTACCCCGGTGTTTTACCACAGTGCCATATGACGTTTAAATTTTTACTTTACCACAGTAAGTACACCAGTGTACTTAGGCGGTATCGGTATTGCATTAACCTCGCCTCTCTCTTCTTTTTCTCAGATTATTATGGCCACACGTAGCAAAGATTTCCTTGTTGTGCCCGAGCCAGAGCTGGTGGGGTCCAAACTTCCATCCAACGCCGATGTCTTAGCTGTTATTCTGCACAACTTACATTTGAAGAAGACGTCGCTCCGTGATGTGACGCTTGTCGTTGCTCCCATGGTGGCGCGATACTGGAGCATGGCTCGGATTCCCATGATGAGGAAGGACAACGTGGTGACGAAAATGGAGAAGCTGCATCGGGAGTACGAGCTCCTGAAGAAGGGGAAGCATCGACGCTCGGTGCCGCAGGTGGCCAAGGAGGAGGCGTTCATGGTCGTCTTGAAGAATCTCTTCGACGTGGCCCACGCAGACGCCTTGAAGACGATGACGAATGCGGATGATAAGGCGTTTCTGTTTGCCCAACGCGAACCAGGCCGACGGGGAGGATGGGGAATATGGATACTGTCCTTGCTGGACAAGAAGCTCGACGATGCCAGAGAACGGAGAGAGAGCTGGAGCAACAGAGGCGCGCGCAAGAAGAGGCAACGTCTTCGTCCGCAGTGGTTGAGCTGGAATCCTCCGCCAGTTCCAGCGCATCTGATCCAGAGTCGTCTGCTGAAGCTACCGAAGTCCGTGATGCTGTTGGCGGAGCGAGTCCGCGGAAACGGATCCGGAGAGCCACCACCAACATGATCAGTCCAGCTCTTGCGGCAACGTTGGACAGGACAAAGATGACGGATCGATCGGCCGTTCACGTCCTGACTGCGACTGCTAGTGTTCTCGGACGCGATGTCAAGGAGCTAAACATCAACCGCTCTTCTATCCGCCGGCATCGGAGAAAGCACCGGGAAGCACTGGCCTCGAAGCTCAAGGAAGAGTTCCGAGCGGACACTCCGCTTGTTGTCCATTGGGATGGCAAGCTGATGCCTGACCTAACCACCAAAGACCATGTGGACAGGCTTCCCATTCTTGTTACAGGGAAGGAACATCTCAGCTACTGAGTGTTGCCAAGCTTGCCAGCGGGACGGGACACGACATCGCTCGCGCCGTGGTGTCCGCTCTGGAGGAATGGATAGTTGCAGATCAGGTGGCCGGACTGTCGTTCGACACCACGGCTGCGAACACTGGCAGGAACAATGGCGCCTGTGTGCTCATCGAACAACAGCTCGAGAAGGACATGCTTCACTTTGCCTGCCGACACCATATCCTGGAAGTCATGGTTCAAGCCGTCTTCATCCATCTCCTCGGAGCCTCCTCTTCCCCCGATGTCCTCCTCTTCAAACGCTTCCAGACCTACTGGGAGAACATTGACCGCGAAGCCTTCACCACAGGGATGCAGAGTGCAGAGGTAGCCACTCTTCTGCAGGACATGAAGGACGAAGGCCTGGGCTTGGCAATGCAAGTCCTTCAGGATCGCAGTGACTTGCGTGATGATTACAAGGAGCTGGTCGAGCTTGTCATCATCTTCCTTGGCAGGGTTCCTGCTCGCGGCGTCCGGTTTCGAGCTCCTGGACCAATGCATGAGGCACGTTGGATGAGTAAGATCACCTATTCGTTCAAGGTATGGATGTTTCGCGATCAATTCTCCCTCAAGAAGAGAGAAGAAAACGCACTGATGAAGATGTGCGTCTTCTCTGCGAGAGTGTACTCAATGGCGTGGATGAAGGCAGGGTTCCCCGCTCAAGCTCCTCGGCTCGATCTGGACCTACTGAAGGCTCTGGACACGTACGGAAAGATTGACGCCGAGGTGGGGAACGTTGCCTTGAAGAAACTCTCCAACCACCTCTGGCACCTGTCGGAGGAGCTGGTTGGGCTCGCCTTTTTCGACCCTGAAGTCTCCGTTGACAGGAAGAAGGCGATGGCGATGGCTACAAGGCAAGAGAGCGGTGAGAGGGAGGAGTCAGCTCCGAAGAGGGTCATGTTGCCGAATAAATATATCCGCAGTGTCCATCTCGAAGATTTTGTCACGGATCGAACGCTCGGCTTCTTCGAGAAGCTCAACCTGGACAAGTCGTTCCTGGACTTCCCCCGGAGACGTGGGAGGAACGGGAGCCGTTCACGGCGGCGGCAGCAGTGGTCCACAAGCTGGCGGTGGTCAACGACCATGCGGAACGTGGAGTGGCCCTCATCAATGAATACAACCGGTCGCTGACCAAGGATGAGGAGCAGCTTCAGTTCCTCCTCCAGGTAGTGGCGGCCCACCGGAAGCAGTTTCCGGACACAAAAAAGACGACACTTGCCCAGACAAGGCAACAATGAGTGGTTTGGCCCCCACGTCTTTGAGCGGATAATACTCCTGAGCAGTGTGTACACTCCTGCGAGAGGGGGACCTGGAGCCAGATATTGCGTATATTTACTAGGTCGATGTGCAACGTGTTATTATGATCGGATTTGAACAAAACTTTCTTCACACGTTTTTTGCTCCCAAAGGAACAATTCCCAGGGGTAGGAAGAAGTACTTTCCTGTGTTTATTTATTCCCTATATACTAAGAACCACCATAATATACATACATATATATATATATATATATATATATATATATATATATATATATATATATATATATATATATATATATATATATATATATATATATATATATATATATATATATATATATATATATATATATATATATATATATATATATATATATATATATATATATATATATATATATGTATATATATACATAGCATGTAGATTTACAACATACAGCTGTGGTATTGTTGCTTGTCACCATACTAGATTACTGGCGTGTATGCCATTACAATTTCGTCGACAGACGTGATGTTCATCTACCAATATCATCTTCTACACACTTGTTTAAATCGTATTGCCAAATTGTTTCAACGTCGTCATAGCTTTCAACGTGTTCGCCTGCTACCCCTCACTGTACGAAACAGGAATTCCAGGCCGCTGCGTAACGTCGACCGTGCCCCGCCGCCAGGTCGCAGAAGGAGGTGCGCACCGAGAACATGTTCGCGGCGCTCAACGACTGCGCGTACCGCACCATGTACCGGTACAACTACACGGCGCTGGTGGACCTGGACGAGTACATTGTACCGCGTCAGCACACCACCTACCCGCAGCTGTTCCAGCTGCTCGCCTCGCGAGGGAAGGACACATACGGCTCCTTCATATTTCGGGTGAGCGTCCTTTCAGGTGGCTTCATGTTTCACGTCAGTGTCCGCTTACGCATCACATGGCCATGCGAGGTCACGCAGTGTGTTGATATAAGAATCTGACGAGCGAGGGACGGTGACACACAGAAAGGGGGCATTGGGGACATTGCCTCCTCCCCCGAGAGGTTGTAGGGGCCCCAAAGAATGGCGCTGGTGTTCGGAAAAAATTGAACCAGGCTCCCTAAGAATTCCGTTGTGGACCAAGGAGTCCCCTGGGGCACCTGGAAATAAATGTAGGGTGCCAAAAAGATTGTCAGGGCACCTGAAAATCACGACGGGCCTAAAGAAACAGACTGGGACCCCTAAAAGTCGCATGGTCATAAAAAGGAACAAAAATACTAGATGCTAAATAAACACATCGGGTCTTCGAAAACGCGCCGATAAATCAACAACATCGTTGGTACACAACTAAAAAAATAGAAAACTTCAAATAAAAAGTACCAGGGTCTCAAAAATGTGCCGTAACCCTAAAACAGATTGACTTAACCCTAAAACACATCCGTAGGCGGATAAAAACTCAACGGGTGCAAAAACAGAACAATTCGCTTGGGCCTTGGTTCCGTAGCCAATATTAAACCATATTTAAGCAAAGAGTTGGTATGCATCAAAGCTCAGCGGTTATATGGATTTCGTAACTACCATAAAATGTGAAAAGTGAACTAAGCATGTAATTTAATTGTTCATTTTTCTGCAAAGCCCCGTACGAGTCCACCCACACGTCAAATATGGCACAAGACTAGCATGTGATAGCAATTACAAAAATGTATGAGTCCTAGCAGAAGCCGGAGAATCGCACGAAGTACAGCGAATGCACCAGGCGGGTGTGCGCGGGCACAAACGCTGACTTTCGGTGATCGGGCGTTATTCACTTGAATATCTGAAAGTGGAATAGTTTGCATCTTTAGTGATTTATACAGGTGAAATTTCAGCAGTGTGAGGTGACTTATCAAGGGATAACAAACAAAAAACCTTCGAACAGCGTGGGAGAAGTTAATATTGAAATTCAGTGGCTCAGAAACGATTGTAGTAGATTGGCCCCATTCACTGATAATTAAGTTGGTCGCTAATTACATTTAATATGTGCCCCTTTGAAGTAATAGTGGTCGAAATCGGCGGAATTTTAATTGGGAAGGTGGCCCCCCTACGAATTTGTCACCCCTAATGCAAATCCTAGGTACGCCACTAGCGAGGGAGCACGTGGAGTGAAAACAAAGACTTCAAACAATTAACCAATACCAAGCATCATGATCGAGACAATTTGACATATATTGATGAAAAGTCTGCAAGAGTTCATGAAATGGAATGCAAAGGAGTAGGCAATGATTACAAAACAGGATTTTGGGAGGGTCAATGTATTTTGAGGAACGAAAACTTCGAAATGGTAAACAAGTCCCCTGCGTTTCCCCTTAGCCCAAGCTGTTATGACATTCGACCAGAACCAGATATACTCGTATTTCTTTACAAATTAGCGTCAACCCTGCAGCAGTCAACCAGGAGAGGCTAGACAACCAAACCACGAGCCGGCTCAAATACTGTCCCTCTCTTTATCGAGAATATCGACATTGGCTGCGAATTTGGCTTTCTCCACTAGGCTCAGGAAGTAGATAATCTCCTTCGTCTTAAAAAAAAAACTGTCATCCAATACAATATGACGGAACAAATTGCACTTGCCATTCGGTTCACGGCAATTCAGTTGCAAGGCAGGGAAACGAATCCCCCTCGCCCCCGAGCCAACGCAAAGGAGCGGGAACTTGGAGTTCTTGGAACGATGGAGCGGTGATTATCATTGATCACCCCAGGGTGCAGCAGACCCTGGACATATAACACTGGCCTTCCCAACAACTGAAGCGCCACCCATATCGCTCCACATCCCAAATACAAAGTATTCCTGCTTAAAGCACTGGATGACCTGGTAACATCAGTGAACAATAATAAATTGGTACGTACCAGACGCAGGAACAGGATTCCACATCTGTGACTATTCACTCACCGCTGCTTTCAGAACTGTTTCTTCTATCTTTACTGGGAGAACGACACAGCAGTTGCTGAGGAGTTACATTTATCACCGCAGCGAGAACAAAATTTTCCGTACCTGCTGACGCTGTACAAGACACGGCGCGTGCGCACGCCCCATCGCTTCTTCTCTCGCAGCAAGTACCTGGTGATGCCCGAGAGAGTGCTGGAGGTGGGCAACCACCAGATCTGGGAGCACGCGCCAGGTGAGTGCTTGGTGTGTTCATGGGTGTTGTCACGGGTTTGAAATTTGGGGGTGGAGTGACAAAACAGAGGCGCGGGAAGTTTGGGCAAGATAGAGGTAAGCTCTCTTCCACATCAAGAAAAATTACCGCATTGCAGTCACTTCATTGTCAAATCTGTTTGTCAGATTTACCGCGGTTGGATCTGAATGTTTGTGGAAGATGTTCGAGACAACCGCCTCATCTCGTCGTGCTGAGGCTGATGCTGATGAGCCGTCGATCCCGATGGGCTTGCTGATAGTTGGCCGCTATCGTCCATTAAAACACAGCGATACTGTTCGGGACCTCGGGTTGTTGTTCCACTCAGACAGTCCTCAAGCAACGATCAAGACTCGACGAATTGTCCGCGAGACTCACACAGCAACGATACACATGATATCTCGGTTCTTTGTTCCAATGGCGCTCGGTCCGTCCCCAGCCAGGTCAGGTGCAGTGGTGGTAGAGCGTCGACCTGGTGGTGTGCGGCGACAGCGATGAGCACGGCTCGGCGTCTGGTGGTGTTCTGCCCTCAAAAGGGTTCCGTCCGTGGTATTTATAATGGTGTCTTTTTATAGGGCCGGAAAACTACTGTCCTCTGACCCTAAGTTCGGTGCTCGGTGCAGAGATGATGAAACTTGTCAGTGTGGGCGACGAACAAGTCTAAGTTATTATTCCGAAAACTGTGTGTGTATATGAATTGAAAAGAGCCAACGCGCGTCTAATTTATGTTGCTGTCAGCGCTTGGCGCCTAGAGTGTACAGTTCGTGCAACGTGTGTATATAGCGTTTGATGGATGCTCGTGTTGATTGCCGGTCGAAGCGCGTCTGTATATACGGAGCTTGGCATCTGGTTGTGGCTGTGTGAGGAATACTGATGCAACGCTTAGCCGGCCGCAATGTTTATGTAGGCCGGAGTTCGACTGTCGGTGGCCGACCGCGCGCGCGTGTCGGGGTGGCTGATGCAATAGGCGCGGGACCGGTGGTGCTGTTCCTGGCGTGGGTAGGGAGTATAGCTGCTACATGCTCCTTCGAAATTAGCAGGCTGCATTGCTTGTCATTGCCCAGGTATGTCTTACTTTATGCCGTATGTCTTGGGCTCGATTTCACAACCATCATAGTGCAAAAATGCAATTATGTCAACGTTTCACTGCTGTAACAGGTGTATAACGTTGATATAATTGCAACAATAAAACAATAAAACAATTGCAACAATTTTCTAGCAGAAAATGTTGGACGGTGAGATTTGTTGCAGTACTCATGGAATTATATCAAACTTTCCCATGTTTACTTCTTGGCAGGGACACATATAGATGCAATAACAACCAGGGAGGGATAGACGGGATGGCACTGGGAATACGCTCCTCCCCGACGGAAGTTGGCGTACCTCCGGTTTGATAAAGCTGATCCTCCGATAAGGTTTGAGTGCACCCATCGGATTTTTGTTTCAGCCAAAGTCGTCCCTCTGAGATAAAAATAATTGCATGGAAGGAAAACCGCCCCTTCGGGAAGGCCGAATGCACCGCCCCTCCCCTTCATATTTTTGTTTTCGTCCAAAGGCGCCCCTGGTACTTCTTAGTACTACCACTAAGAAGAAAGCGGACGACTTATATAATAGTATATATTTATATGTTCGGAACAGCAATGTGGCTGTCTACTAAATGCCAGCAACATGGCATCCTCCAAGCAGGTCTTTGCGGATTTCGTCGGGGAGCTACAAGTCAAATCGGATATAAGTGTCTGTTATCACAATGAGAGGCGCAGCCTAGGTCCTCCCTTGCAACCAAAAATGCACTAGATGAAATAAGTCATGTTGAGATTTTCACCACTGGAACCCAACATTATTGATGCACTTCCCGCACCGGAGGCTCTTTCCCTTTCAGCACATTTTTGGCACGCCCCACCGTAGGATTTCAGCGCCACTGATCCAAATGGCTACAAACAAAAAGAGACATGCTCTTCGCATTATACTATTAATCCCAATCATTGTACACGAAACGGACATCTCAGATTTTCAAGAATATTTTCATTTCTCAACTTTCTGATAGCGTACGACAAGCCACGTCGAATGACAGCAACATTATGGAAATTGAAGGTATAGTGAGTTCCCCAAGTTTATCGCACCCCTGTTTTGTCCCCCACCCCAATTTAAAAACTGTGGCTACACCAATATATTTATATATATCTGCACATGCTTCACCCCTCAGATGGATCATCACTATTACTATTTACACTTCAGGGGCCCTTTCGAATCTCAAGAGCATACCAGACCTCTCTGAACATCAGGTGCCCTCTTCATGCCTCAGTAGCCCTCAGGACCATATTTATATATCAGCTCTGGGGAGCCTCTCGAACTTAGACGGCCCACCCAGCTACCGTAAGTATTCCAACTCCGAGGGAGGTGGTCCTCTCTTGTCTTCATGCCCTTGCCAGCCCCAGGGTGGACGTCTGAGGTCTCCGGCGACTTTCCACATAATCTGCCATGCATTGTATTTTATGTTGTGTTACATTTCTGTGCCTACGCCTTGAGGGGGACAGTGTAGGGTCCTTAACACGCGCCATGGAGGGGGGGGGGCGAAATCAGCCCACCCCTCAGGTTTTTCGTAGATAACTCCAGATTTTACCGGCCGATATGCGCCATTGTTTGTCTACCTTCCAATAAATGACCGGCACGTTGTTTGAAGTAAGGAAAATGAAAATCTACCGAAAATATTTCGAGTTAAGGGTCGCTAAAATAAAAAAAAATTCCCAGCGCTAGATCACAAATATCGTCGCTAATGCGCTTCCGGTATATTAGAAAAAAGGAAGTGTTCCTGGCAAAACTAGCGATTTGTTTGATGTACATTGTCATGCTACATTGTTCCAGAGTCATGTCAAGTCACCGAGGTCAAGTCAGGTCAAGTTCATAACAGGTTAAGACACGCCCTAGAGGGGGTATGGCGAAACCAGCCAATTCTTCCGATTTGTCGTAAATAACTCAATATTGTACCGGCCGATATACGCCAAATCATTCGCGTACCGTCTTAGAAATGAACGGCGCATTGTTTAAAGCAAGAAAAGTGGAAATCGGCCGTTTTCAAGTTAGAAGTTTTCAAGTTAGGGGCCGTTAAAGTAAAAGCAATTCACAGCGCCAGACTACAAAAATCGACGCTGATGCGCTTCCCGTATATTGACAATAGGGAAGTGTTCTTGACAACACTAGCGACTTGTTTGATGCATATTATTATGCTATATAATTTAAAAGTCATATTAGGTCGCCGAGGTCAAGTGAGGTCAAGTTCATGACAGGCTAATGGAGCCAAACTTGGTCAACTGGAATGTGTCATAAATGCAAATGACTGTCATGCGATTGATGTCACTTTACATGATCTCCCTATACATCCCGAAATCTACTGTTTGTCATTGTGTGCCTAAGCATTTCCATACTTTATTCATGTATTTCACTCCTTTATTTGCGAAGCCGATTGTGCCGAGCCGCCCAACGGAGCATTCGGGATGGGAGCCCGGTTCCGGTAACTGGACCAGGTAATGACCTAATAAAGTGCTCCTATATAGGTGACCTGAGGTCAAATGGCGGATCTGACATCCGTATTGCATCATTAGTAATGTCCAAAACCTCATTGATGCAAATTTTGGAGCATTAAACACAACCACAGCGATCCATAACAATGACAATCCAAGCCACGCAAAACTATAAAATATTGTTATTTTGACCTCATTTGACCTTGAAGATATTGACCTAAGGTCATGAACTTTGCACACAATAGAGTTTAATATCGTGCCCATCGACCCTGTGAATTTCGGTGCTCTAGCCTTCATAGGAGCTGAGATCTTAGGGGGGTGGATTCCGCCCCCCCTCTCCAGGGCGCGTTATTTTCAGAGGCCCTCCAGGGCATGTGTTAAGGCGGTAATCTGGAGGGTTCCCTTCGGATCTACCAGGCGGGCTACCCCTTCACCCTCCTTTTGGCCACACCACTGAGCCACGTGCTTTCCATCTGTGATCTTCATCCCAGCCCCCCGGGATCTAATCAGCACCGGATACCAGCAAACCAATGGCACACCCACTCGCCGCTCATAGCTAAAGAGCTTCTGCAATGGTACATAAAACCAGTTAGATATTGTCAGTTGGATATTGGGATATTGGAAGGGTTGAATCCCTCCGAAGTGTTTACGTGCCTCGCCCATACGATAGTTTGTAATCTTCCTGGTATACTAGGGAGCAGCAATGCAATGTTTTAGGCCGTTTATACACCCCCACCTGAGAACATGGAGCGTGGCTCACCCTACCCTGAACACGCGTGACAGCGATCTCGCAAACCTGGCTGTTGCCGACAGACACTGCATGTCGCGCTGTGGTCTGTCGTTCGCGGGCAGCCGCGACATCGGGCTGGACGTCGCATGTCCAGCGACGACATGTTTGCCTGACCGGCGGGGCGGCCCGTTCGCCTCGCTCGTACTTGCTCAGCGTATTTGTTAAACGCCGTCCGCGAAGCAGGTGCGGGATGTTATGTGGCCCATTGACCCCTTTCTCTCCTTGTCTCAGCTGGCCCTTACCTTCCTATATAAACGGCGCATCAACAACCCTCTATCTCTCTTCTGTCGTCCTTGTCAGGTGCACTGGACCTCTGACGTCTCGCCGTCACCAATAAAGTAATGGGTGCTTTGAGCGAGTGATGAGTGATACAGTGAGTGACAGGTGGAAGTGAATTAACCCGCGCCGTCTTTCCTGTCAAGTTCTCACACCCTGTCTTGGGGGTGGGGGGCGGACGGTAACCACCTCTAAAATCCAAACTAAGCGTCGCACGGAAACTAAAGTGGTGTTATCGGAAAGCTCCGACGAGTAGGGTCCGGGTCCACCCTCCAAAACAATTTCCCCGAAGGTGACGTCACTAGGGGGCTAGATTTACACGACTTTTCACGACTTACATTATGTTTTTAGGTCAGGGGAGTTCATTTTTGGGGATATTTGAAAAACAAAATTATTTGGAATCAGAAAGAACAGCGAAATCGACCAGGGCCATACCATTTTTGTCCCCCTCAAAAAAAATTTGAACTAAACATTGAGTTCTCAAGGTCTCTTTAATTTTCCTTTTCCAATGGGTAGAGCAGACCGAGAAACGTTGTTGGAAGTCAACTTGTCCTCATAAAAAATGCTTACTTTAGACAGAAGCTTCGATTTGAACCGCAATAGGCACATATGCAAAATATATATGTAGTCAAAAACGGAAAAGATGAAAATTCCTATCGTACGTTTTGTTGCATCCTTAAAGATAAGCAAACGCTGACAGTTTCATTAAAATATTTGTATGCGTTAAAGCGTGACGACTGGCTAAACTTCTTTTGCAGGTGACCTCACTTGACCTTGATTAAATCGTTTGCCCTAGAAGACCTGACTTCAACATTTTGAAACAGCATGCCAAATTGATGCGGGAAAAGGTATGCCAAATTTGGGCGCTCTGCCGCGCGCGTTCGCGCACTATCCGCGAAAAAAACCTGAGGTGGGGCAGTTGAAGTTTTAACCCCCGAGACGGGACGGGTTAATTGAACCACGCGCAGCACTGCTCGTCACGGTTGGGTCATCGTGCCTGACTCTGTTTTCCCGTTTTCTTTCCAAGCTTTTCGTACTCCTTCATTTCCTAATGCCACCGCTCTCTTGAATTGGAGAGTTCCTTCACTCTTGAATTGGAGTGCTCTTAGCTAGGATCTAGCTCTCTTAATTCGAGGGTTCCTTCACTCTTGAATTCGAGTGTTCTTGATTAGGTAATTACTCTCTTGAATTGGAGAGTTCTTTTGTCTCCCTTGAATTGGAGAGCTCTAACCTACAAGCTTCATTATTACGTTCACCTATTTTTTGGTTACTTCGGTTATTTCTCTGCATTCTCCCAGCATATATTTTTCCGACATCTCACATTCCAGTTATTTGTTCCTTTTCCAATTTTTATTCACATAATTTCCTTTCACATGCTATTCCTGCTTACTTATCTCTCGCTCTCCTTTCTATACCCCTTTCTTTAGGCCCCTTGGCCGTTTTACCCCATGCTGCAGGGCGCCACCCACACACATATACAATCCACTACCAGGGATGAACACGGCGTCCGCAACACTGGCGAAAAAAAACCGACATCCTCCCCCAAAAATACAGGTGACAGGCCGAGCGCCCTGCAAGCTCCCGAGAACATGGGGCAGACCCAGTACCCTGCCTGTGCCACACATGAGCCAAACTTCCCAAAATGCACCAGACCTGGCATCCCAACCCGGAATACAGATACGAAGCCTAGGCATACTCTCCCAGGAACATGCCACTTGCGTCTGATATTGTATTGTACACGTCGGCGGTAAGGCGGGTATGCACATCATGTGTGCGACACCTACTCTATTTCTCTATCGCTCATGTGCTTGAAAAGTTCAGGTTCGCTGCGATCGCACCGGAGCCGTAGATGACTAGCCGTAACCAATTGGCCAACAAAGACGGCTCTATATGGCGTACCTCTGCCCGCCCGGCCTCAATGGCGAGGAATGTGATTGGTGGCCACGGATACGCCGACAGCCAATCAATACGCTAGCCCATGTAGGCGCGGCGGTCGGCGAACAGCCCGGTCAATTGTCCAGCAAGACACCCGACGGTGTGAGCAACGGAACTACGGTTGGGGTCCGAGTGGACGAGGCGTGCCCTTGTTAAGTGCACCTCATGAGTAGACATAGGTCCACCCAAGGCCGGTAGTGCTGCCTTGAATGTCACCGGCTGTCGATACGCACCAAAGGCCAAATAATTTCGCAATTAATAATAAACCATCGACGATGCGCATCCACCATATTGGTGGATAAGATGGAGTCATGTACTATTCAGGCGACTCGCCGTTCTATCACTGTGGAACAATATTTAATGCGTCATGTCGTTGGGCATTCCATTTAAAGGTGACTCCTAAGAAGTTCCTTTTTGCCCGTCCTACGACTGTTGCTGATCCGACCGGCCGGCGGTCGGGTGCGCCGGACCAGCCGGTCAAGCGGCTGGTGTTTGGAGTCATGGGCCTTCGGTTGTCAGGTGTGAACACGACGGATCAATGTGGACCGGATCAATGTGCCCTGACGTCATGACGCAGGCCACCGGGCGGCCGGAGCGGGACAATGCCGCACGGGGCATTGTCCCGCTGGACACGTGTCACCTTACCTGGCCACCACGTGTTCAGATGTCACCGGCTCCATTGGACAGGTCATGTGATACCTGGCCGTGTGTGTGTGTGTGTGTGTGTGTGTGTGTGTGTGTGTGTGTGTGTGTGTGTGTGTGTGTGTGTGTGTGTGTGTGTGTGTGTGTGTGTGTGTGTGTGTGTGTGTGTGTGTGTGTGTGTGTATATATATATATATATATATATGTGTGTGTGTGTGTGTGTGTGTGTGTATCTATATGTGTACACTTGCGCTATGGGTGATTTAAGGTATATCGCAAGTTAATTAACGCGTTCTGAGTTGTAGCCAAGTGCTTTATCCTGCGAAATGAAAGCCTATTGACGAGAACGTGTTTGCCGCTGACACTAAAATGATGTGATTCATTCAATTATTCGCACCATAACGTTACGTTGAACGATGCAAATAAGTGGCGGGCCGCCGCCAGTGCACGCAATTATATCCCAAGTGCCAGCGTCGCGCCAATCACTTTTACACTCGGCGGCCCAGAGATCGATGCGTGGAAATTTGGCGGTCCTGGGCAGGGGTAAAACTTCGTTTTAAAAAAATTGATGAAAGTTCATGGGGAACAATCTTGTTGCTATGGGGTTTAGATCCGAAGAGGTCACCGGATGTATCACGCTACTCCCCGGTGGTGAGTGTCCAGTCAGCTGGGGAGAGATCGAGAACCAAATCCCCGATATGAGGGAGGGCCGGACCTGCATTGCCCGAGTTTGCCCAGTGCTACACGCCAAGCGATACCTGCAGAGGTGGCTCAGAGGCAGACTGTTCACGTGTCCAAGTGTCACCATGTCCAATAGGCCAGACCACTGGGATGCGACAGAATGCTCCAAACCTCTATGGCATTGCTGAAGATCCCAGGTGGGTCGGAAGGGGGTTCGTGGTGCTTGTGACTTTAGGACGAACTCAGCGGCTAAGGCTATACGGCGTCACCTCTGGTTTAACTTCTTGCCAATGTTACTTTGTCATTTCCCCTGTTCAATCTAAAAATATGTCCTGCAAATAAGGCTGTGGATCCCCTGGTTTCGTCAGAGATATTCAGTCTCGCTCCATACGGTCGTACGCTAATTCTGAGGCTACTTGCACCGAAGCATAGGAGACTAGGCATTCGTGGAACCAAGCAGACGGCCTAATGATTAACACTACCGTGATGCATCTTAATGCACCACAAAACATATAATATCGAAATGTATGCCTCTGAATGCATAAGGGAGGTGATCAGCTGTGCTGAGATCTTTGGCATACCGAGGCGCACGCGTGTTCAGCATTGGCAAGTTTCTATGTGATGCACATCTCAGTTGACAGTATAATGCCCCGAGGCTGCGCTGTGTATGACATCGCATGACCCTGCTTGTCTTCCGCAGGCTTCAGATCGATGAGTGTTGGCGAAGACCTTGGCCTAGTGCACCATTACCGCATCTGCGAGTTCGGCGGCTTCGAGTGCATTAAGACCGACTCCGTGGTAGACCGAACGGCGCACAACTGGATTCGTCCGCTGGCGGCTCACGTTCTCACAGCGTGCGCCGCCATCTTCGGCGACCGGTGTCCAGTGGCGCCGCCGCTCGGGTCGCCATGGTAACCACGCGCGGGCCGAGCACGCAGCGAGCGTCTTCCACCGCCTCGCCGACCAAGACCGGCGACTCTCGGTGAACATTTCACAGGGATGTGCAATTTTCCCACAGCGTTCGCAAGTAGACATCGTGTGCGGAAATGCGTCGTCTTAGCGCATAGCCGAGTGACTATGAAGTACCCGAAACAGTTCGGCTTCCCTCAGCATACTTCGCAGCGCATTTTCGGAAGCCAAGTTTGTGAAATGTGGCATCGTGAGTAGGTGAGACTTTTGCACTTAGTGCAGAGTGCCTTAGCAGCGGCCTTGTCAAGTGTGGGGACCAACGTATGTCTCCACCCCACCGTCACAAATCGTCCATCCCTCGCATGATGTACAATTGGTGGAGTATGTGAAATGTAGCTACGGTACAGCGCCTGGTGGATTTGATGGCTCACCCAAGACAGGAATGCAAGCACTTCCATCGCGGGAGCGGTTGCTCGACGAGATCCTCGGAAGGGTTAACTGCAATTGGATTCCTTGGTCAGAGCAGTGCCTCTACGCGATGGCTACGGAGGCCCTTTAGGAGCCACAGACTCACAAAATCTGACAGCCTCAGAGCAGCGCCTCTACGTGATGGCTACAAGGACCTACTCCGAGATGAAAAACCGTCTACACCTAGATGACATGGCAGCAGCGCCGCTCAAGGTCAAATCCTCCCCACATTTGGTGCAGACTCACCATTTTAGTCACTACAATGGCCTTCATAGTAGATGCCAGTTTTTATTGTCCGCCTGCGCTGTTGACACTTCTGTTTACCGTTCACTGCGTAGTTTGTCAAACGCGAGTCGACCATCTATTACTTTTTGTATGAGGGGAAGGGGAGGTAGCCGCTTACCTTCAACGGGCCCGGGTGTTCCTAATTACTTGTTGGTTACCATAATGGCAAGCCTTCAAGCATAAACTACCGTGATACTTTGAGGAAACCACTACCACGTGGTGAAACACTGTCACGTGTTAACAAAAAATATTTTGTATATTTTTGTATATTTTTTTCAAGGGCAAGTGCCCCCTCAATGTTGGCTATGTCCACTAAAAATCTATACTTTTAACATGGGGTACCATGGAGCATGCAATCCACCGATGTGGGGCTTACCATTAACTTCATGTATTTTGCAATTATTGAAATAATCAGATATTGAAAAAATACATAATCAGAACAACAACAATAATTGTTATTATTCTATACATAAGCATATATATATATATATATATATATATATATATATATATATATATATATATATATATATATATATACATATAATATGTGTGTGTGGGTATGCTAGCCATTTCGGGTGATGAAATGGAAATATATGAAAACCTCAATGATATCTTATATGTGAAAACTTCCCGGCAATTTCGGGAGCATTTGAACACGAGGGAGAGAGTTGAAATTCACTGACTTCGGAACGATGGTGATGGGCTTGGGACCTTGCAGCGCCAAATTAAGTTGTCCTTACCCATCTTAACATAAAACAATAATGGGTACTTATGAAAAATACTGGTCGAAATGCGGCCATTTTTTTTGCCTCACCTCACTTAGGTGCCACGGACCGCCCCTGGAACTGAAGCAGGTAATGGCCTCATAAAGTTCTGCCATATAGATGACCTGACGTCAAATACGGGTTTCCATCTGCATTGCATCATTAGTAATGTCCTACAATCATTAATGGCCATTTTGGAGCATTTAAACACAATCACAGTGATCCATAGCAATGATACGCCAAGCCACGCAAAACCAGAAAATGTTGACTTTCTGACCTCATTTGTCCTTCAAGATATTCACCTAAGATCACTACATTTGTACAAAATAGAGTTCACTACCGTACCCATCCACCCTGTGAATTTCGTTGCTCTAGCCTTAAGAACAGTCGAGATCTTGGGGGCAGAATCCGCCCACCTCCCCCCAGTGCGCGAAATTTTCAGAGGTCCTCCAGGGCGCATGTTAAGCACACCGTGAGTCATGAAACATAAAAACTAGCCATGGCCTTCTCTGCACGGTGCCAAGCCGTCTCTCCTTCCACCACGACTGCAAGTTTAGCACGCTGACAAAGTACGTGAGGTGCTAGGGAGGTGGTGACTTCCACCTGTTCATGTTTCCAGACAACGGCTTCGTTTGCCGGTGAACGTTCTAGTGTGTTCAGCCCGTCATATGGGAATTGCATTGTGGACCGGTGAGCAATGCAGACCATCAGCAGACGATCAACGAGTACGAGTAACGGTTGGAGGGTGGGGTGGAGGTGGTGGTGGAGGTCATGGCCAAGCTGGCTGTGCAGACCGACAGGCAGGGACGACAGACAATAAAATGCAATACTTGGCAGCACATATACTTGGCATTCGCCATTGGTGAAACGCATGGCACTTTATCTGTTAAGAGCATGTCGAAGGCAGGTGATCAAGTACAGTCCACTCTACCGAGAAGTGCATACTCTGTTAAAAAACGACTATCACCTTTGCTGCTAATTGCATTATAAATGGCTAAGGATGCTGGTAACAAGCACCATTTGTACTGTTCGATTGTAAGGTGCTAGTTCTAGCCTAGTTAGACTACAATAATGAGGAAGCTTGATCCTAGCAACCATGGGTATTATGCCATGCAGGCCAGAATAATTCAACTGCTTATATTTACCACTGTAGCAATTGCTTTTTGGTGTGAGTTTCAACGCTCTATGACTGCTTTCGGCTAGCAATTGAGTAGTTAAGATACGCAGCGTGAAAAAGAAGTGGCGGGAACATTAGCACCATAGCGCTACTCAACGAAACAACTGCGAACTTTCGGCCATTTTGATTTGGTATACGATGGCGTGCGGATCAGTGCAGTCGTGCGGCAAGATTTCAGTGAAGAAAAGTACCTCTGAGATCAGAGAACCTCTGAATCCAGTCGCAAGCCAGTGATAGTCTGCACAAGGTGGATGTGTGTTCACAGCAAATGTTTTCCACGTGATATAAATCCGATTATGTCAGCATCTTGCCAGCCTCGCTGCATACAGCCCTGAAATCACGGGCGCTCGCTTGCCAACCTCGCTGCATGGCTTGCGCAGTTGATGCGCCCTCAAGCTACAATAACCAGCATACCTTAGTTTCACATCGCATAATATCTGGCAGGCTTGGCAAGGCATAAGTGATATTGCTCTTGAATAAACAAGCTTAATTGTAATGTTATGGCATCATTATTCAGCCATGGACACTGAAAAGCTGGGTGGGCTATGTTCCGGTTCCGGCTTTATATGTGGTCTAAAAAATTCATTTCTGAGACAATGGTTTTTGGCGGGTTATTGTGCTGCTCAGAATTGATGGTAACTTTGTTTATGACGGTGACTAAGATGATGGGCCAGTTATTGTCCATACAAATACTTACTTTTCATGTTGTGAGCAAAATAATGTGAATAACCTAACCTAGCCTAGCCTGTATTTGGAGAAAGCAAAACTATAAAAAATATAACTAGAAGAATGTCGAGCAATTTATTTCCTAAAACTCCAAAATTAAAAACGAAAACTAGCCCAAGCTAACTTAACCTAACCTTACCTAAGATGGTGTGGAACAAACAAAAAACCACAAAAAAAAGAACATTGTGGTATTAGACATCAAGACACAAAGGCATAGCAGATCAGTGCAACTATGAGCCTTAAGGGCCCTTCTCGGTTGCACTCTGTACACTCAACCAGTTGCCCACCAAATCCGTCCATCAGCCCACCCTGGAATGTTCAAAAGCAAGCCCTCCATTCTTATGATTGTCTATGGTGTTTTTTTAAAGATGTTGAATATGCTGCTATTGACAATGGTTTCTGGCAGCTGGTTCCAGTGTTTTATTACCCTGTTGGTGAAGAAAGACTGTGTTGACCTTGTCCTGCTGTTGGTAACTTTAATTTTGAATTGATGACCTCTAATTGCATCATTTCTGTTCAGTTCAAACATTTCCCTGAGATATCCCTCCTCCAGACAATGGAAAAATTTAAAGACCTCGATGTGACCTACTCTCAGCTTTCTATAGATAAGTGAAAACATATTCAATTTCTTCAATCCTTCCTCATATGCCAGGTTGCTTATACCATTAGCCATCTCTCTAGCCCTATTTTGTTCTCTCTCTCAAAACCAACAATCGTTTTCATAACTAGGCACCAAGCTCGGATGCAGTATTCCAAACGTGGCCTAACATATGCACAGTAAAGCTTCCTGATGACTTCCTCATTTCTGTAAGATACATTCCTATTTATTGCCCCAAACATTCTCAGTGCTTTCTTCCTGGCTTTCTTTGTCTGTTCTGATGCCCCCAGGTCTGTGTTCAGAATAACACCTAAGTCTTTCTCTTGTTGAGTCACCATTGGTACTTGGCCACTCATCAAGTATGAAGCCTTCATATGCTGCCTACCTACGCGCATGATGTTGCATTTATCAAACTTAAATTTCATTTGCCATTCTTCGGACCATTTCACAAGTTCGTCTAAGTCTTTCTGGAGCGAGATATACTCATTGTGACTTGTTTTTGCCCTAAATACTTTCAAATCACCCGCAAATTTCAAAACCTTACTGCTTAGGCCACTTTAAATGCCATTTACAAATATAATGAACAGTAGTGGCCCCAGTACTGACCTCTGGGGGACTCTACTAAAACATTTTACAATGATGACTTTACACCATTTAGCATCACTCTCTGCTATCTATATGAAAGCCACAACTCTATCCATTTTATAATGCTACCTGAAATACCATGGACCTGAAGTTGCATCATTAATCGTTCATGGGGTACCTTGTCAAGGGCCTTACTAAAGTCAAGCTATGCTACATCAACCTGATTTCCCTGATCAAATTATTCTGTAGCGAAATTCGAAGAGTCTAAGAGATTTGTGAGACACGATCGCCCTTTTCTAAGCCCATGTTGAGAATCTTGAATCAATCTGTTTCCTTCCAGATAACTAACTATTCAATCCTTGATAATTGATTCGAATAGCTTCAGACTAGGGATGTGGGGCTTACCGGCCTCTAGTGTTGAACTTTCCCTCTTTCTCCTTTCTTGAAAATAGGAACTACATTTGCCCTTTTCCAATCTGTTGGAATTTCATTTTGTGAAACTGATCTACAAAATATGATACTAAGTGGAAATGCTTGTTCCTTTTCAGCTTCCCGCAATATCCTAGCATAAACTGCATTAGGTCTTGCTGCCCTGTTTGGCTTTAATTTCCTGATGTGATTAAAAACATCATTATCAATGAAATCAACAACGTCTATCCGATCACGCATCACTGAACTGTAGTGTACGGTTGGCAGATTAGTCATTAGTCAACACTCTTGGCCCGCTAAAGGCGCAGCCTAGGGGTCTATGATGTTCGCTCTCTCCCCCTTAGCAACGAAACGTTTACTAGATAACAATAGAAACTGAGATTTTCACCACGCAAAACCCAGCGTTTTATGTGATGTGTGTGCGTCGGCGTGCGGAATTGTGGAATAGATTTTAGGCGCCCTTCGCGTATTGAGAGCTTCTTCTGTTTCTTTTCTTCTTCTTTTTCTGTTTGCATTTTTGGCGGGCCCCGTATGAAGATCCTGGTTGCGGCACTGCGCCCCACCATTTTCGTGAAGACCCTCCCTATTAAACTATGCCTGAACGTGGCCAACAACGGAAAATGCAAGTGTATTCATGAAGATGAGCATTCATGTTTTTACTCAGGCTGATAAATTTCATCCTTTGGTAGAGTTCGTGAGCGTACCTTTATTTTCTGGAATAGGTGTTCTTTTGTGGGTTGTTGTCGGCAGCTAAATGATTTGGTATTATCTCTCGTCTCTACCATACTGTTGGATCTCGATTGCTTGATTGCAGGTTTCTGCTTTTCATTTATATCGTAAAGTATTCGCTTTATTTCACGTCAAGTACTCATGTTTGCTGATATGTATATGCGCCACCTGAAAAACAAGGTCTTAGAAAACAACGTTAATCTGAAACCTAACATCTATTATCGTTATGTCGATGATACTTTCGTCGACGTGCGAAACGAACCACACCTTTGTCAACTTCAAAGCGCGCTGAAGTCCGAGTCTTTACCCAATTTTACCACCGAAGTCAGCAACTCCAATCGAAACGGCTTTATCGATATTGGCATCAATTGTGCACACGACACATTTAAGACAGAAATACATCGGAAGAAAACCAATGTAGGTCAATGCCTGAATGCGAACAGCAATGTCCCGACCGCTACAAGTTAAGCGCCGTTAGGGCATTTGTGAGGCAGGCCCTCAACCACTGCTCAGACTGGTAGTCTATCCATGCCGGATTGTTGCGATCAAAACAAGTTCTAAGCAACAACGGTTGTTTCACCTACAACATCATTGACAGCGTGATCAGTGCCTATGTCAAAAAGGCGAAGCAGCTACCTATCGGAACACAAACAGACAACGTAAAGCTGTTTTACCGCAACCAAATGTCGACAACATACAAATTCGACGAGCGCGTCATCCAGCACATCGTAAAGCAAAATGTGAAACCAACCGACAGGTCTGATAAATTACAACTGCATATATTACAAGAGCAAGAACATCGGTAGCCTCGTGGTGAAAAAGAACCAAACCAACAGCAACAACCAGCTTCAATGCACCAATGTAATCTACAAAGTGTCATACCCTCACGAAGTTTGTAGACTTCGCCGCGTATATTACATCGGTATGACGACAACTACCCTACTTCGCCGTCTCACGATGCACCTGCAGGAGGGAGCACCATCACAGCACACGGTCCAAGAACACGAACAGCGACTAACACGAACAGCTCTGACACTCAACACTGTAATCCTCAGAGCAACATCGGACAAACGACGTCTTAGAGTCTTCGAGGCAATTTTAATCCGAGAACAAGGTTTTCGGAATGTATGCCTAGGTTAACATTTCTTCCAGAAGGGCTTGTGACAACAATAATTGAGATCTTTAGCTCAAAAACGGTTTTCTTCTGACCACTTTTTTGAAGATTGCTGTGAACTGTGGAAGCTAGATGAATGCCGAAATAATCATTTCAAATGGTGAAAGTACACCCAAACGTTAACAATAAATGAATAATATTAGACGAATACTTTTCGACCTAAATGAAGAGCCGAGACAAACAATATTTGAGTCGGAAATATGTACGAAACAGCTTATGAAGGCAAGATAAGCTGTGCATTTGAACAAATCATGGCAACATTCGTACAACTTCGTATGAATGTTGTATGAATGCATATTCATGCATACATACAACTTCGAAAAAAGTGAGGAAGGGGTTCTTTAGGTAGAGGGACCCTTTTCAGATGTTCGGCCCTGCACCAAATCCTCGCTATGCCACGGAATTTATCTGGATTATTCCTCTATTTTTACCAGTACAAACCATGCAATCCTTCATCGCAAGCTTTCTCCTTCTTTTTGTATGTCTGGTCTACCGTTGAAACGGTCGAGTCGTATCTTTGTAGCAGAGCAGGGAAAGTAGTATTGCACGGAAAGGGATGGGACTGAATTGCGGTGACGTCCAGGGTATCGGAAGATAGGATATGCGGACAGACTATGTTGGCTTTATGCTGTTGCTTATCGCCAAAACGCATTAGCTCACCGTGCATTATGTACACTGACGATAGAGAACCCGAACAGCTGGCTCCACGGCAGACATCGCCGCCCTTCCAAAAATACCTGGACAGACCTTTCAGCTGGTCGAAAAATCAAGCCCACCCAAATGCAAAACTATGACGCTTACTATTTGAGAAAATTCACATTGTGTCTTCGCATGCAATTGTTGCAACACCCTGAAGCGCGTGACCTCATCCTTTTCCACCGATTTCGTTGCTTTCGACGGCAAGCGACAGAGCTCAGCAAGATCGGTGAAATATATTTACATGAGTGCGACATGTGACGTCGCTCGCTAGTCGAAATCTTACACCTTTGAATAGTTAGTGTATTTTCTATTTTTGTCGAGCATCATGAAATTAACACTCGCCAGTGGTGGCGATGCATCCAACACTGGCGAGGTGGTGGATGCCAAAAACCCTTAAGGGTTTTTCGTGGCCAGCTTTCAAACCCATAGCGATATTCAGTGAAATTTCAGTACTCCCTGACGCGTGCACATAGGAGCTTTTGGTACACACTGCTTTGTTGGGTAATGTTAGGTCACCAAACTATGGCGTATTAAATTGGGACCCGTCGGACTATTTCTTTTCAAGAATTGGCAGATTATCTCAACGTGTGATCATATTGTAAACTAAAGCGGCACATTTTATGCAGCGTCGGTTAAAGGCGATTGGATTGATATTCAGACATTGTCCCAGTAGATTCCAACGTCAAGCAGTCATTGGCCTTACCTTGAATGACCACTTGTTTAGTTTTACATAGTAGCTAGAGTTATTTTGTGTCCGGAATGAAATTTCGCCGTCCGTTTTACCATGAGGTGGATGGTATCAATGGCTTTAGCAAAAATTCTGTCAAGTTTACAAATCTGGGGTCGGCCCTTTGCCTGACCTGACACGTGACCTATGCACCCGAACAACCCGAAAAGAACGCACGTATACTTCTGCTGCGTCGTAGAAAGCGTGTGTGGTGTCAATCAAATTCTGAAGATTTTGCGAGCATATCTGAGAGTCCCACCCGATCTGATTGAATTTTACCTATGATGACTCAGTGACCTAAATATTGAGCTGAGCGAAAAAGGACGAAATACTTTCGATAGAGCCTGTCACCAGCTATCCATCGCCCTTTTCCGTTTGTAGGTATCTAGCACAGTTCTAGATATCTTGGGGGCAGACATCTGCCCCCCTGGACATGCGAAGTTGGCGCGGACCGCCGGACGTGCGAGTGTTGAAAGCGTGTCATGTGGCACTGAGACAACTGTCCATCTGTCCTGTTTTAGCTGTGATACCAATATAAACGGTGTATTTAACCCTGGAAGAAGTTTCATATTGGAACAGCGAGAGACATTTATACCATTAACCACACTCAGTCGAGACACGTATTGCTCAAATGAAACCTGAAACTAGTCTTATGTGAGTAATAGCTTTGAATTTTGAAACCAAGCGGAATTCAGCTCACTATTCTCAAGTGAGCTGGATTCAGCCAGAACAATTCAGTCGGCTGACCATCCACGGAGGGCCGCGTGACCATCCACGGAGGGCCGCGTGACCATCCACGGAGGGCCGCGTGACCATCCACGGAGGGCCGCGTGACCATCCACGGTGGGCCGCGTGACCATCCACGGAGGGCCGCGTGACCATCCACGGAGGGCCGCGTGACCATCCACGGTGGGCCGCGTGACCATCCACGGTGGGCCGCGTGGCCATCCACGAAGGCCGCGGCAACACCGTCAGCTGACTATCAACGGCGGGCAGCCGTGCACATACGCCTGCCATACGTACGTTTTTTCCATAGGCCAATTTGATTACGTACAACTGCTTACGTACCTCTGCCATGCGTGGATTTGTCCTTGCGTACATTTGACTTATTCAAGATGCAACCATGGGCAGCACCGGAGCCAGATCCTTCCCGAGCGTTCCCAACACCAAGGCCAGCTCTGATTGCGGTGTTTTTATTCACTATTGCCAGAGACAACAACACATGGCGCCGCGCTAGCACAACTACAAGCGGACAGACGGCAGAGATGCGCACACACAGGACCGGCCCCGCGCCACCGCTGTCGCTGCGGACGCCACCAGCCGGTGCGCTCCTGCGGCAGGGGGCGGGGCCGTCGTGTGGCGTCTAGCGAGCCTGGGAGGCGCCGCGACCCCGGGCTCGGAACTTGGCCACCGTCGACTCTGCCGCGTCGCAGCGCTCCTCTGACGCCTCCACTTCCTGTCCGGCACACAAGTGACATGGCTCACCACATCCCGCCCAGCACACAGGTGACATAGCTCACTACCTCCTGTCCAGCACACAGGTGACATAGCTCACTACCTCCTGTCCAGCACACAGGTGACGTAGCTCACTACCTCCTGTCCAGCACACAAGTGACATGGCTCACTGCCTCCTGTCCAGCACACAAGTGAATGCTCAAACTCCTGTCCAGCACACAAGTGACATGGCTCACTCCTCCCAGCACACAGGTCATATTAGCAAAGTCTGTACATCTTTGTCAGCACACAAGTGACATGGCTCACTACCTCCTGTCCAGCACACAGGTGACATGGCTCACTACCTCCTGTCCAGCACACAGGTGACATGGCTCACTACCTCCTGTCCAGCACACAAGTGACATGCACCCCTCCTGTAGCACAAGTGACATAGCTCACTACCTCCTGCACACAGGTGACATAGCTCACTACCTCCTGTCCAGCACACAGGTGACATGGCTCACTACCTCCTGTCCAGCACACAAGTGACATGGCTCACCACCTCCTGTCCAGCACACAGGTGACATAGCTCACTACCTCCTGTCCAGCACACAGGTGACATGGCTCACTACCTCCTGTCCAGCACACAAGTGACATGGCTCACCACCTCCTGTCCACACCCCCACAGGGGACTGCCCCTCCTCTGTCAGCACCGTGCACCTACCTTGTCCAGCACACAGTACATGGCTCACACCTCCTGTCCAGCACACAGGTGACATAGCTCACTACCTCCTGTCCAGCACACAAGTGACATGGCTCACCACATCCTGTCCAGCACACAAGTGACATAGCTCACTACCTCCTGTCCAGCACACAAGTGACATGGCTCACCCACACACATACTTCTACGCCTCCTGTCCAGCACACAGGTGACATGGCTCACTACCTCCTGTCCAGCACACAAGGTGACATGGCTCACTACCTCCTGTCCAGCACACAAGTGACATGGCTCACCACCTCCTGTCCAGCACACAGGTGACATAGCTCTCCAGCACACAAGTGACATGGCTCACTACCTCCTGTCCAGCACACAAGTGACATGGCTCACTACCTCCTGTCCAGCACACAGGTGACATGGCTCACCACATCCTGTCCAGCACACAAGTGACATGGCTCACCACCTCCTGTCCAGCACACAGGTGACATAGCTCACTACCTCCTGTCCAGCACACAAGTGACATGGCTCACTACCTCCTGTCCAGCACACAAGTGACATGGCTCACCACCTCCTGTCCAGCACACAGGTGACATGGCTACACCTCTGTCCAGCACACAACATAGCTCACTACCTCCTGTCCAGCACACAGTGAATAGCTACTGCCACCACGTACATACCTGTCAGCCAAAGTGACATGGCTCACCCTCTTATCCAACCTTTACCCAGTACACAGGTAACAAAGCTCACTACCTCCTGTCCAGCACACAGGTAACATGGCTCACTACCTCCTGTCCAGCACACAGGTGACATAGCTCACTACCTCCTGCCCAGCACACAAGTGACACAGTCACACATCAAATGGCTGCCTTTCACAGCAACACGAGAGGGGCGGGCCCTGTGTCGGAGTGCCTAAACCGGCCTCATTATCCCTCAAACACACACTTATTGCATTTTCGCATTACAAGGTGTACGCGTGATTTTGAACTTTCAAGTAAAAAACACAATCCACACATACATCCGTTGCATCCACATACATCCACACATCCGTTGCAGTCCAGGTCATCTGGTTAAGCAGCTGGAACGCACCGATGTTCGGAAAAATTAGGCAAGCCGACGCCCTCATCTCCTCTAGCTGTGATGTGTTAAGATGCGAGAATCCCAAGACGATGAACATGAGCCCCCCAATGCTACAATCCTACGTATACGAATGCAACTCGGAAATCGTATTGCATTTATTATGGGAACATATTCGCAATTTGACGGAAGTTCTAGGGGACTGAATTATGTCTACCGCAGAAATGTAACGCAGGCGTAGATATTCATCACCGAACATACTGGGAATTGCGTCAACGTGATGCCTCCTGCTGGAATTCCGAGTCACGCGGGATGTCGAAGCTACCACATAGTTTTACCTGTTACTGGATTTAATTGGGTTGATATATTACTCGTTTCCCGATAAAGGAACGTTCGCGGTTCTTGTCAATCACTAGTTATGCATATTTTGCGTTCACACCAATCTCAAACATGCATGGGCAGGCAAGTTACATTTTTCCTCTCTACGCTTCTCGCAAACGGGAACCACATAATTTTGGGGGATGGTGTTGATACGTGACCGCTATTAGATTGCTTAAAATAACTTTAATATATCGCAGGAAAAGAAGTACGCATGACGGGCGCAAGGCAGCATATTGCCGCTACACTCCAAATGTGGGCTAGAGGTCAGGGCATGTCGGGTCGGATGGGGACCGACTTGAGGACGCACCTGTTGACACTTGCGGTACTTGGCCAGGTTGAGGGCGGCGATCTCTTCTGCCTCGTCGATCTGGTGTTTGTACGTTTTGATCTTGTGCTGCAGCGAGTCGACCAGGTCCTGCATGCGTTGGTGGTTCTTCTTGTCCTCGTCAGCCTGTAAGCACGGCACACGGTACACGGTCGGCTAGCGAGGACGGCGGTACACGATCGGCTGGCGAGGACGGCGGTACATGGTCGGCTAGCGAGGACGGCGGTACACGCCTGGCTTGTGATGGCAGCAATAGCACGTTCGGCTAGCGAGGAAATCAAAGACACGCTCAGCTAGCGGTGTACCGGGTCTGCTAGTGAGAACAGCCGAGACAGGGCGACGATGCGGAACAGCATGCGTCAGGCCAGTCGCATCAATGCCAGTGACGTTTGTGACGTCAGCGGCATAATCCTGGTGCAGACGTTGCAGGCCGGGAATGGCGCTGTTGACTGATGGGCCAGGCGACCTAGTGCCGTGGCGTCCAGAGGGCTTCAGGCCATGCCCCGGCTCACGGTGGTCGACTTGAGACAAACGGCAAAAACACACGGGTTTATCCAAACCTGAACACAATCCATTAACCCTGTATTGACTGTGATTTGGAGGGGGCTGAGAGGGGATTCGTGAATTGGTGGGGGTAAATGTTCAACATTCATGTCATCATTTTAAAGATAGCTTGCTCAGCAGTCACGGGCCTTCCAACGTCACATACCCATCCCGCCACCACATCCACACTTTGTACCACAAATCCAGAGATAATCCTAGGCCATCGGTCATGACGTCATCAAGGAACCATTTGTTTCGCTTCGGTGCCCTTCGGCATCCGTTGGCACCATTCGGTACCCTTCGGTACCTGATATTCGGAAATTCCGAGCCTGATATTCATGCTCCGATTAGCGGGTTGAAGCTTGTGTGAGATGTGGGGATGAGGATGATTTAAACAGATGTAGAATCAATTTTGACCACGTATGACCTTATCCCAGGTAATCACAGGTAATACCATTGGGAACTGGGTGGAAGGTGTAAGTACACCCAACAGTATTTAGCAATTACGTGCCCAAAATGAAAATAATATTGTTATTTCTATGTGACAAGAGGTCAAACGCGGCAGCCGGTGACTTCCTCCAGGTCGCCATTGAACAAACAAGTGTTAGCCCAAATCGTATATACCAATTCAAACTGCATATGACTGTGGTAATCTGAAGAAAACCAGCAAGACGCACACACATATACAAACATATACATATACACACATATATATATATATATATATATATATATATATATATATATATATATATATATATATTTATATATATATATATATATATATATATATATATATGTATATATATATATATATATATATATATATATATATATATATATATATATATATATATATATATATATATATATATATATATATATATATATATATATATATATATATATATATATATATATATATATATATATATATATATATATATATATATATATATATATATATATATATATATGTATATATATACCAGCACTCCCAAGCTAAAGTAGCCTTCACGCTTTACCAAAATCATTATAGGTTAAATATACATGGTGCACATTGTCAATTTAACTACCAGTATAATCTGCCTATGGGGGCACTGGACGCGCAAGGACCAGAATTACAGCCGCAGTGCAGTTGGATCTCCGTGAATGCTATTCACAGGCACCCAACCTTGAGAGTGCCTGCCATCACACGTATACAAGAACGAAAGCAAAGTACTAATAATACCCGATGTCATATTTACATCAAATTGGGTTACTAAAGGCGAAAATGAAATTGTCTTCCCTCTCTGGGACTGAACTCGAAAGCCCAGTACGCAAACCAAATATTCTACCAGCTTGCCATCCGGGATGTATGGAAAGCGTTGTTGTGGCGCAATGTGTATTGCAAGCTGTCCGCGCAGGAATGTCACCGCAATCCCCACTCTCTAAAGAAATGTAGAGCTCATCTCTTGAGAGCACTTCAGGAGAAACATTAGGATGAAAGTTGTTCAGTCTCAACCTTTGGTGAAAATATCTGACTTTGAAGGAAAAATAGTGCTGAAATGTAATGCAATGTGGATGTGAGATATAGGTGTAGACAAGAAATGTAGACTGAAATGCTTTTGAAAACGCTCTAGAAAATGTCCGTGAGCGAAGAAGCCGTCGCAAACCGCTTTCGTTGAGCAAAGAGCAAGAGCACTTCATGAAGGTCTTGAAACATACATTGGCGGAAAAACAATTGAAAATTGAAAGTCTGCTTTCAGCGAAGACAAGCAAACGCGAACCGCGGTAACATAAATCGTCATCACGGCCTCCACACCGTGGCTGCTGGGCAGGCCGCCGGACGGATGACTAGGACGTTACCACACAAGGAGGTTATCGCCGGCTTTGCCCTGACTTTTAAGTACTTAATCATTACTTAGTGTTTTTATGTCGTTACAATGTAGGACGTACAATGCGACGTACAATCTTGTGCTCCCATGACACCCACGACGGACAACCGTGTGCTCCCACGACGGACAGCCTTATGCTCCCATGACACCCACGACGGACAACCTTGTGCTCCCATGACTCCCACGACGGACAAAACTGTGCTCCCGTGACACCCACGACGGACAACCGTGTGCTCTCATGACGGACAACCGTGTGCTCCAATGACGCCCACGACGGACAAACTTGTGCTCCCGTGACACACACGACGTACAATATTGTGCTCCCATGACACCCACGACGGATAACCTTGTGCTCCCATGACGGACAACCTTGTGCTCCAATGACGCCCACGACGGACAAACTTGTGCTCCCGTGACACACACGACGTACAATATTGTGCTCCCATGACACCCACGACGGATAACCTTGTGCTCCCATGACGCCCACGACGTACAATATTGTGCTCCCATGACGCCACGACATAACCTTGTGCCATGACGCAAATTTGTTCCCATGCACCCACGACGGATACCTGTCTCCCACGACGCCCACCAATATTGTGCTCCCATGACGCCCACGACGGACAAACTTGTGCTCCCATGACAACCACGACGGATAACCTTGTGCTCCCATGACGCCCACGACGTACAATATTGTGCTCCCATGACACCCACGACGGACAAAACTGTGCTCCCATGACGCCCACGACGGACAAAACTGTGCTCCCATGACTCCCACGACGGACAACCGTGTGCTCCCATGACGGACAACCTTATGCTCCCATGACGCCCACGACGGACAAACTTGTGC
The DNA here is from genome assembly GCA_034440575.1 of Imbricaverruca yamaguchii. NCBI lineage: Eukaryota > Metazoa > Arthropoda > Thecostraca > Neoverrucidae > Imbricaverruca > Imbricaverruca yamaguchii. Next base: position 612,946 of record JAOTOL010001371.1, on the reverse strand, counting down.
TCCCATGACAACCACGACGGATAACCTTGTGCTCCCATGACGCCCACGACGGACAACCTTGTGCTCCAATGACGCCCACGACGGACAACCTTGTGCTCCAATGACGCCCACGACGGACAACCTTGTGCTCCCACGACGTACAATCTTGTGCTCCCATGACACCCACGACGGACAAACTTGTGCTCCCATGACGCCCACGACGGACAACCTTGTGCTCCAATGACGCCCACGACGGACAACCTTGTGCTCCCGTGACACACACGACGTACAATATTGTGCTCCCATGACGCCCACGATGGACAACCTTGTGCTCCCATGACACCCACCGGATCCAGACCTGCTGATTGTCGCCTGAATCGGGTCAACCTGCGCTTTGGCTGCTGAGTTAAGTCGGTGAGAAGGCGCGACCTTCCAGAAACTTACATACCTCATTTAGCATGACCTGCGATAGCATTTATGACCCCAAGTTCATTTATTGATCCAGCTCCTCCCCCAAATCCACCCTCACCCCAACGCACATGGTATCGATAGGCATCTGCATGAGCTCGAGGCCACCATCGGTTGAGGGGATAGATAGATATGTTTGGGTGCCAATATAGATTGCCAGTAGCTGTAGGGAGGGGGCCAAACGACCCCTCTGTCATTGTCATTCGGCTAAGACCATACTCGATATCTTATAATAATTATTATAAAACGGTTATTGCAGCCATGTATATCCAAAGTTGATATTTCATGATGTTTAATTAGGATTGCAAACGAATTGCGAGCGAGGTTCTGAATCGGCAGACACGGAGGCGAGGTAGCCGAGCTCACCTGGAACAGCAGCTCCTTGATGCGCCGGTCGGCCTTGCGCAGGCTCTTGGTAGCGTCGCTGTGTCGGCGCTGTTCGTGGTCCAGCTCCGACTCGAGCGAGCGCAGGCGCTCCTCCAGCTTTGAGATGATACGCCGGCCGTTCTGAGGAGGCCACAGACACGTGGCTAAATAAGGGGCGGCCGTGCGTAGTGGAGTCTTACTCATGTGGCATGGTAGAGGCCGCATATAATGGAGTCGTACGCAGGTGGCAAAATAGAGGCCGTACATAATGGAGTGGTACTCAGGTGACATACTAGAGGCCACATATAATGGAGTCAGTCCAGGTGGCATAGTAGAGGCCGCATATAATGCAGTGTTACTCAGGTGGCATAATGGAGGCCGCATATAATGCAATGTTGCTCAGGTGGCATAATGGAGGTCGTGCATAACGGAATCGTACTCAGATGACATACTGGAGACCTTGCATAATGGAGTGTTACTCAGATTGGAAGCAGGATGTACATGGTGCCTTGCGTCGCGTACATTAGAAGCGTCCCAAAGGTATCAAAAACATGCTGTCGAAAATAGCCCACCTATAATAAGTGGCGCACCCAGAAAATCAATTCAGGGGAGAGCCATCGAGGCCCTAGCTAGTTTTGGAAAAAAAGCCTTTGGCACGGTTGACTTAATGGTCAGCCTGACCCTTTCGGGGATGGATCATGGCCCACCTGTCCCCGACCCGCTGGAGGCTCGACAGGTCACAGTAATGACATTAGCCAGAGTAGCAGTGGTAGATTCGGACAGCTTAATGCGAGGGAGAGCACATCTGTTCCAGGTCACATCTCTGCATCGGGGTGAAAGATGTTTCACCCGGGGAAGAAATTGAAGGACTGCTTCTCATATCATTCGGTGCGCCTTTCGTTCAACAACTTTGTGTGTATGTGTGTGTGTGTGTGTGTGTGTGTGTGTGTGTGTGTGTGTGTGTGTGTGTGTGTGTGTGCGTGCATGCATGCATGCATGCGTGCGTGTGTGTGTGTGTGTGTATGTGTGTGTACATGTGTGTGTACGTGTGTGTGTGTGTATATGTGTGTGTGCGTGTATGTGTATGTGTGTGTATGTGTGTGAGTGTGTGTGTGTATGTGTGTATGTGTGTGTGTGTGTGTGTGTGTATGTGTGTGTGTGTGTGTGTGTGTGTGTGCGTGCGTGCGTGCGTGCGTGCGTGTGTGCGTGCGTGCGTGCGTGTGTGTGTGTATGTATGTGCAGGAGGGAGGGGGTACATGACTAGCTGTTTAGCGGAGGCAGGGGATTCATCCTCCCGGACGGAAATGGCAGTAAAATCCCTGGCAGAAAAAAACAGCCGCGGCATCCAATGGGAGGATCAACTTTTGGGGTGGGGGTTGCGCACAATTTTAATTTCGCTAGTTTCTCTACCTTAAACTTCAAACCTAGATATTGCATGAAATGAGCGCTTCTCTACATCACGTCATACTGCCCCACGAAGCTCTCATTTTACCCCATCCATGCGTGTGGCAAAATGGGAAAAGATTGTGGCCGTTCACTGGTGTTAAAAGTATTGCTCAAGCTTGTCAACAAACAGCCGTGCTAATTGATGACAAACGAAACACAGTGTGAGGTAGCATCTGTATGATATCTACTGATGCTTTATTCCTATACTTGTTTGCCACTTTTTCTTAACGTCCTTGTATTTATCCACTTTCTTTACTCAGATAAAGCTGTCAGGCGAAATGCGAAATTGAATTAGGCATAGGCCATCCTATAGCCGCCTTCACTGAACTGGTCTATTATCACTCCAAAATAGCCCCTTCGTGATTGTAAAAGGGAGCACCTGCTGACACATTTCAACATGAAAAACAGAACACCTTGTAGCGTCATGTAAAATCTGGATAAACGATGAAGTTGCCGAGCCCTGAAGTGGCACAAGGTGTCCTGCTACCCTGCTAGCCTGGGCTAACCTTGACGGCGTTGGCCTCGGCCTCGTCCAGCCGGATCTGCAGGTCCTTCACAGTCAGCTCCATAGACTTGCGCGCCTGTTCAGCCTGCTGGGCGTGCTCCTGTTCCGAGCGAAGCTCATCGGCCAGCCTGACGACCGGAAACGATCAGTCCCAATACATCACAAGCGACGTCCACTCAACATGCATCGGTCGACAAGTGGCACCGGGCAGCCAGCCTTAGCCAATCAGTGCAGCCATAACACGGCCTCACAACCGGCTGCAACCAATCAGCGACATCGAACAGCCAGCCGCGGCCAACCAGCTGGCTGCATAGCCTGCGGCAGCCAATCAACCGAATCCAACAAGGAGATGAACATTTAGGTAAGAACGGACTGAGAGCAGGACAAACCGAGGGAAGTACGGGTGCCTCGAGTACATGTAGGCTGGCAGAGGAGATCCAGCACTCCGGGCATTGGGATGAGGGTCAGACATCATCAAACGGACAATAAGTGGGGGTCGCTGTGGAGATCTACAGCTTGCCATTAGCACGTCAAGTCGTGATAAAAAGGAGACCCTACTCCTCTTCATTCCTCGTCTGCACTCAAACGTGCATTCATGATATTGCAAACTTCAACACAACTAACCTTATCACATTAGATGAGCTCTACTCAGATCGTCACCGGGTGCTCGTGCGTGTCCGTTTGCCCCCACCTCCCCCCTCCCCCACACACTCCTTGAAGGCCGTTGGTGCGCCTGTCCAGCCGGATCCGCCCCGCTACTTCCCGCTCCGCCCGGCTCCACCCGACTCCACCCGGCTCCGCCAGGCTCCGCCTCACTCCGCCAGGCTTCGCCCCGCTCCGCCAGGCTCCGCCTCACTCCGCCAGGCTTCGCCCCGCTCCGCCAGGCTCCGCCAGGCTCCGCCAGGCTCCGCCCCGCTCAGCCAGGCTCCGCCCAGCTCCGCCAGGCTTCGCCCGTCCGCCAGGCTTCGCCACGCTTCGACATGCTCCGCCCGGCCCGCCCCGCTCCGCCAGCTCCGTCCCGCTCCACCCGGCTCCGCTGTCAGCCAGGTGTCCTTCTCACCGGGCGGCGTCGATCATCGCCTTCTTGGCCTTCTCCTCGGACATGCGTGCCTCGTTGAGCATCTCGTCCAGGTCGATGTGCAGCGTCTTCACCTCCTCCTCCAGCTTGTTGCGCGCCATCGCCACACTGTTGTAGTTGGCATCCGTCTCCGATAGCTGCTGCTGAACGTCGCCCAGCTCGGTCTCCGCCTGTGCGGGACGTCACACCACGTCAGAGTCACGTCGCCCAGCTCGGTCTCCACCTGTGCGGGACGTCACACCACGTCAGCGTCACGTCGCCCAGCTCGATCTCCACCTGTGTGTGATATCACCGCACGTCAGAGTCACGTCGCACAGCTCGGTATCCGCCTGTGCGTGACGTCACAGCACGTCAGCGTCACGTCGCCCAGCTCGGTCTCCACCTGTGCGGGACGTCACAGCACGTCAGAGTCACGTCGCCCAGCTCGGTCTCCACCTGTACGTGATGTCACAGCACGTCAGAGTGGTCGCCGGTAGCTGCGCCGACGCGACGCCGATGACGACGTGCTGTCCCACAACGCCGGCCACAGGACACGGCCGACGTGCGCCGCGCTTGGTGCTCCCTTCGTCAGTGGGGCTCCCCCGAGAAAATCGAGTATACTCAGTTACAATTGACCGAATATTCCCATTACCAAGTACAACTGGCAATGCGTCTCATCACCTCCAGAGCCGCCTCTCGTCGCCTTCCCAGCGATCTCCCATCATCCTCCGAGCTGCCTCCTATCACCGTCAGCGGGGAGACAGCTGGGGAGCCCGTCTGACCTGGCGTCGACCCCGATCGGCGTGCTCCAGCAGTGTGCGGCTCTCCTCCAGCTCTCCGTGCAGCGCGTTGGCGCGTCGCTCCGACAGGCCGAGAGCCTCGCGCACCTCGAGACGGGCACGCTCCTCCTCCTCCAGGTGCACCTGACAGCCGGTACGGCACACATGTCTCAACACTGCACAATCCTCACGGCACATGTCTCAACACTGCGCAATCCTCACGGCACATGTCTCAACACTGCACAACCCTCACGGCACATGTCTCAACACTGCGCAATCCTCACGGCACATGTCTCAACACTGCGCAATCCTTACGGCACATGTCTCAACACTGCACAATCGGCATGGCACATGTCTCAACACTGCGCAACCCTCACGGCACATGTCTCAACACTGCACAATCCGCATGGCACATGTCTCAACACTGCACAATATGCATGGCACATGTCTCAACACTGCGCAACCCTCACGGCACATGTCTCAACACTGCACAATCCTCACGGCACATGTCTCAACACTGGACAATTCGCACGCACATGTCTCAACCATGAGTGTTATCTTGCACACTTTTGAGGGGAAATGACCCCCCACCAATATTAGATTCCCGACCAATACGTTAAAACTTTAACCCGCGCCGTTTTTCCGGTCAGATCCTCGCACCCCGTCTCGGGGGGGGGGGAGTAACACCCCTCTAAAATTCAAACTAAGCGACGCACGAAAACGAAAGAGGTGACATCGGAAAGCGCTCGACGAGTAGGGTCCGAACCCACACCCGAAAACAATTTTCCCCAAAATGTGACGTCACTAGGGTGGCTAGATTTTCACGACTTTTCACGACTTACGTTATGTTTTTGGCTCTGGGGAGTTCATTTTGGGGGATATTTGAAGAAAAAAATATTTGGAATCAGGAAAGGACAGCGAAATCGACCTGCGCTATGAAAAATTTTGCCGCCCCCATTTTTTATTTAATTTAAACATTTTGAGTTTTCCCGTTTTCTTTAATTCTCCTTTTCTAATGGGTAGAGCAGACCGAGAAACGTTGTTGGAAGTCAACTTGCCCTTATAAAAATGCTTACTTTAGCCAGAATCTTCGATTTCAACTGCGATAGGCAAATATGAAAAATGTATATGTAGCCAAAACCGGAAAAAGAGAAGTTCATATCGTATGTTTTGTGGTATCCTTAAAGATAAACAAATGCTGAAGGTTTCAGTAAAATATCTTTATCCGTTAAAGCGTGATGACTGGTTGAACCTTTATAGAGGTGATCTCACTTGACCTTGACTAACTCGTTGACCCTAGATGATCTGACTTCAAAATTATGACATCACATGACAAGTTGATTTGGGAAAAGGTATGCCAAATTTTGGTGCGCTGCCGCGAGCCGTTCGTTCACTATCCGCGAAAAACCTGAGGGGGCGGTTGAGGACGGAACGGGTTAACATGGGACCCTATGGAATGCCCCTCCATCAATTCGGGGTCACCAATTTCCTCCATGGATTGTGCCCTACCCCAACAATCTTCAGAAATTAATGACTGGGTCTAAAGACTACACAATGAGCAAGACACATGCTACAGCTCCACACAACATACATTCCGCTGCTCAGGTGCTTGGTCCATCGGACAACAATCAGTTCACTGAATCACTGCCATTGTTATTCACAGGCTGCCGAAAACAATCGTTTGTTTTCACGAATCCCATATTGTAAGCATAATCACTTGCAGTTCTTATCGCACAGTCCCATGCGTTTTCTGTGCGGCCAACGTGTCACCTGCAGCTCCTGTCGTACAGTCCCCGGTGCGAGCGGTGTATATGCCCAGCGTGTCACTTGCAGCAAGGGGGCCCTGTCGCCTATGACTTGTGCACCTGCAGCGGGGGAACCCTGCCGCCTATGACTTGTGTACCTGTAGCAGGGGGAACCCTGCCGCCTATGACTTGTGTACCTGTAGCAGGGGGAACCCTGCCGCCTATGACTTGTGTACCTGCAGCGGGGGAAATCTGCCGCCTATGACTTGTGCACCTGCAGCGGGGGGAACCCTGCCGCCTATGACTTGTGTACCTGTAGCAGGGGGAAACCTGCCGCCTATGACTTGTGCACTTGCAGCGGGGGGAACCCTGCCGCCTATGACTTGTGTACCTGCAGCAGGGGGAAACCTGCCGTCTATGACTTGTGTACCTGCAGCGGGGGGAACCCTGCCGCCTATGACTTGTGCACCTGCAGCGGGGGAACCCTATCGCCTATGACTTGTGTACCTGCAGCTCCCTGAGCTCCATCTGGATCCGCTTGATGGTCTTCTGGCTGGTCATGGTCTCGACGTTGGCGCGCTCCACCGACACCTCCAGCTCGGTGATGTCGGTCTCCAGCTTCTTCTTCATGCGCATCGCTTCGGTGCGGCCCTTGGCCTCGGCCTCCAGCGACGCCTGCATCGACTCCATCTGGCGCGCGTGGTTTTTCCTGCGATGGAGAGTTAGTTGACGTCATTGCTCATATAGCGCCCATCCTGAGGCGGAGAGATGGTGCAGTGGTGGGCAGTGGCGATGCCTCCCTCTGCCGCAGCTGTGTCTCGATAACGAATGAGCACATCTCGGCTCTGGAGGGGGTGTTGCTGGAAGTTTCATTCATCAAAGTACCGAAGCTCGTCATCGCTATTCCTTTGCCGTTGTGCTAGGTAGATGTTTATGTGGGTAAGGAAGTTTGTAACCCCACGCAATCCTGCAAATATCTTGCCAACTAATTTCTGTCAACATAGTGTACACAAATCGTTGGGACATACACACCTCTATGTTTTTAAACCTTGTAGCGCATTATTACCAATAGTTGCAAAAGTCATAAAGATTATTTCAGAATCTTTGGCTCTATTTTGCACACTTGGGCACGGTGTCGCCTGGTTGGATCACATGCTAAGGAAGCTGGAACATGCCCTAATGTGGCATTTTCCAGCTTCCTTGGCATGTGGTACATGCCGGTACATGCACGTGGTACATGTGGTACATGCCTAGCTCCCTGCTGCTTACCGGGTATTCTCGAACTCCTCCTCTTTCTCCTGTATGCGGCGTTCGATCTCCTGGCGCGCCTGGCCCAGTTCCAGCTGGCCGCGCAGCACCTTGTTCTCCTCCTGCTCCAGCGCCGACTCTGCCTCCTCCAGCGCCAGCTGCAGCTCCTCCTTCTCCTGCTCCACGCGCTGCCGCAGCTTCTCCACCTCGGCCAGACTCCGGCCGCCGTCCATGATCTGGTCCATCAGGTCCTGCAGAACATCGGTGGATAATTGCGTAGGTGCTTAGGGGTACCCTTCCGTTGATTACAGCCGGCCTGGAAACCGTCTGGAGTGCTTTCGATATGGTTATATGGTAAGCTTTTGAGGTCCACGTCAGGCCCGCCAATGTCTGAAGGGTGCCATAAAAGTGTAACAAGAGTGGGTATAGTGTGTAGCTTTGTCGATAGTCTACATACGGTGTGATATGTGAACAGCCGTTGCACGATTAGGCAGATAGGAGGCACACAGAAGCATATTCAGCGGTCGGCTGAATATGCTTCTGTGTGCCTCCTATCTGCTAGTCTACTAGTCGAGTGCATTGATCGTGTTGTCCAAAGGCGCGGTCAGGAGTTTCCTGGGGGCTGGACGAAAAAATAATACTATGGAATAGAGACAGGTCTTGGCTCGCTTCGCGCGCCGAACATTTCTGGTTTCGCGTGGTGACGATTTCAAAAGTTTGTGTTTGATCAATTGCGTTTTTGCCCATGTGGTAGGCGGCCCCTTTGGCTGAGCCTCCAAAAACACATACTTGATATTCACTGTACACAAACCAATTAACCAGAGCTGGACTGTGTGAGCAGGGTCCCCGACAGGCGTTCTATGAAAACGAAGACGTGTGGAGACCATATGTCACTTATGAAGTGAAGATAAAAAGAGTCCTTGTTGTTTTCGCAGCGTTGTCCGAGGAGATATGTGTTCAGTGACTGGGGAGATCGGAGACTTATCATATTTCATTCAAGCTTACAAAATAACAAGATGCGGGGGAGCACTCAGTTGCAGCAAAAATCGGGTAAACATTGACTTCAGCGATCACAAGCAGTGACTAGATCGGCAGCCGAAAAGTGCGAATTCTGTCGAATCACAGTGCAACGGGTGACATCAACTTGACCTCACCTTGACCTCGTCAGCGAGGCTCTTGTTCTCACGGCGTACGGCCTCCAGGTGTTCGCTGCTCTCTTCGAAGGCCCCGCGGACGCGGAACAGCTCAGTGCTGTAGTTGCGGCAGTCGCGTTGCGACGCGTCCAGCTCGGCCGACACGTCGTCCACCTGGTGACGCAAACACCAAGCTCAAGTGTGCAGGCTTATTATGGATGGCAGCAGCGAGCATGCCAAAAACCTCTTGGTTGATACGACGACGGAGACAGTAAAGGACAAACGGCGAGGGTTGAAATTAAATCTCAACTTCTGCAGGAAGCACCCACCTTCATTTTCCACTCGGCGATGATTTTGTCGAAGCCCTTGGCCTTTTTCTCCATTTGATTGGCCAGCTGCTGGGCACGCTCCACCTCCACGTGCATCTCATCGATATCGACGGTGAGACGCAGCTTGATCTTTTCTAGACTGATGTTCTTCTGGTTGAGGACCTCCAGCTGTTCGGTGGCCTCCTGCAGACGCACTGCCAGCTTCCGGCGCTGCTCCTCCAACTCCTCGGCTCTGCGCAGAGGTCACTGAGGTCAGATTCAACCGCTGCGTGAACGGCAATAATGAGGCCTGGTGATTATATGACGGACACTTAGGATCCGATCGGGTATTTTATGCGCCATCATCGCCAGATGACGATGATGGAGCAGAGCACGACGGCAGAAAATGTTCGTGTTTGGGAAAATACACCGTGACCAATAATACTGGTGGAAAGGGATGCACTCGCGGTGATTGTGAGGAGGGGCACTAAATCGGATGACTACAAAGAGAGAACAAAATCAGTGACAACATCCCATGTCCGATGATGCTGATAGGGCAGGGAAGCTGTACCCAAGGGTGGTGACGATGATGGTGGCGATGAACACCGTGCTAAGTAATGATGGCAATAACGGGAAAGAGCATTGCATCCCATGACGCTGATGACGGCGTAAGACCTGCCAATAGGGAAAATGTGTTCGATGATCCCACCGATGCCCCAGCGGTCTTACCTGGCGACACCTTCCTGCTCATACTTGTTGCGCCACAAATGGCACTCGGCCTGAGCCTTGGCCACCTGGCGTCCCAGATCAGACTTGCTCTCCGCCTCCTCATCCACCTGCCGACCATTCAGAGTATTGGGCACCATCGCCGACCAGGAACCGACGGCCGCTCAATTTTTGCAAAACGACGCGAAAAGCAGGCATGGTATATGCTTGTCAATGTGCTTGCTGATTACTCGGCAGCTTTCAAGCATTGTACACATCATGCAGAGCTGGAGACACTGAAAATCTTTATAGGAAATATACTATAAGTAGTAGATTTGATGCCCAACTGCATTCACACCGGCTATCGTTTACGCTAGCCTGGAGGAAATTCACGGCTAACGTATATTGATCATACATGAAAGCCATTCAATGAATACTACAGAAGCACGAGATACTTCCTAAGAGCCGGTGACGTCGAACAAGGATTCAGTGTATGTGGTGCCGGAAGAGCCTTCTGGAAGAAGCTGGGTCCCGTTTACAGTCAGGGTTTCCATGATCCTTTGCATTGTGGAACATTTGAATTGTTTACGCTTACATAGTGATTAATGTTTCTGACATCCTTCATTCAGACAGCAGCCAGACACGATGCAGCTCAAGACAGTCCAAAATATATGTTGGTCACGAATAGTTGCTAGTTCTCGAGCAAGGCTTGTCATGCTTTTCCTCATCTTCTCACGGCGTGCCTTCCCACACTCCTTGACCTATTCCATTTCTATATATACTGCCTAACCTGACATTTGTGTGCCATGTTTCTTGTAGTGGTATCTTAACTAGATCCTATTCTTACAGCACGTGACCCATTTGTTCACCGGAGCCAGTCCAGTTCTTCCAGCACTCAGAACCAAATTCTATGCTACCTGCCCGACTTTTCGGCCGCTTAATGTCTCACCTGTTCCCGCATGGTGCCGATGTGCTCGATGTCTCACCTGTTCCCGCATGGTGTCGATGTCGTGCTCGATGTCTCACCTGTTCCCGCATGGTGTCGATGTCGTGCTCCATGTTGCGATATTTTCCCAGAATGGTGCTGCGCTCGCGACTCTCCTCGTCACAGAGACGGTTGCAGTCGTCCAGCTGGTTCTGCAGACTGGTGCGCAGCTTCTGCAGCTGTGACAGCTGCGACTCGGCTCCCTCGAGCTGCCGCACACGATGGCCGCGTCAGGTGCGCCACTGCTGGGCGCGGCTGGGGGACCAGACGTGCCGTCGGACAGCAGAGGTGAATCGTGCCAGCTATGCACAGACTGACTCATGGTCCGCCACCCCGGCACCCACCTCCTGCATGAGATCTGTGTTCTCCACCGTCAGCTTCTTCTTGACGCTGTCAAAGTCTGCCAGTGTTCGGTTGGCTTCCTCAAGCCTGCCATTGATGTTCCCCAGCTGCTCCTGCAGGATCCTTGTCCGCTTCTCCTCAGCAGACTACAGGACATGAGAGCTCAGATCAGTGCATGGCAGACACTTAGACCAGATCACTGAAGTGCAGCTTAGTTACACGGGGATCTCCGGTTTCATCTAAGCATGCCGATCAGGTTGCTCATTACGTACCAAATATGGATACCATAGTTTCCTTAACGTTACGCAGGTAACTTAGTGGCAAGTACTTATTTTATTTCAACAAATCAGGCCAAGTATATCCGTGTCGCGTCATTTCCTGCTTATCAGTCCCACTGGACCAATATAAACGGAATGAGATGCAAAGAAGTGTAGTGTCGGACTAATATCTTTCAAGCTACGCCTGTGTAGCTCAGGTCACGTCAGGCTACCTCAGGTCACGTCAGGTTATCGAAGGTCACGTCAGATTACCTCAGGTCATGCCGGTTTACCTCAGGTCACGCCAGGTTACGCGAGAACACGCCAGTTTGCTGAAGGTTACGTGTGACAGCAGAGTGTCAGGTCAGTCAGTGTCAGGTCAGTCAGATTACTTGAGGCTGGGTTATGGCCAGAGAGGCTGGTGCCAATCACCGGATTGCTGTCTGAGCGTGAGGCTCGGTGAGGTACCACCAGGTAAAATCAGGCATAGGCAGAGGCGGAGCGAAGAGGGAGGTGGGACGGGGTGTTTTTGAGCAAGGAAGGGGTAATTTCCATCACAAATTTTACCGATTTTCATCTTTGTCATTGAAAGCATCCCGGCTCTAGCAGTGTCCCTCCTTATCGCCGGTATGCTCACTTGAAGTCGTTCTGATTGGTCTCTAGGTTATCAGGTCAGGCAAGGTTGTATCTGAGGAGATCAAAACCCTCAGCAAGCAAGGAACAAGGATTGGAAAGGTCGGTCACTAAAGCATTGGACAGTGATAATTTATACCAGGAAGATTAGTTTCTATGACACCCACAGTGAAGTTCTGCCCAAAGACTCCACGAGGGAAAGCATTGAACGGAAAATCGTCGTTGTCGGGCAATTCTTTGCACACAAAGTCTATATGTGCACATTAGATGCTAAGCGGTATGGGAATTTACTATGCCATTTCAAATGACTGACATTTGTCGCAATCATGCGGTACCCGGAGTCAAATGACATCCCGCATGGCAAATTGTTCAATTCAGATCTAAAATAATAACGTTATATTATGCTGAACGATATCGGATTTTGATCCGAATATAGTGTGGTGGTAGGAAAAACACTAGGCACAAGAAGCTTGGTGATAACAGAAATCAAAACAAATCCAGACGCTTTCACCATCCAGTTGACGAGCGCGGGTTTCCGTGCCGGTGCATGTATCTCTGGACTGCAGTGCGTCATGAGTTGGGGTCGGACAGGGGAGATCGTACAGGTGGTGAAAAGGACGGGCAGAGGATTGGAAAGAGGAGGATGAAACAGGCGGAAAATCGAATAGGAGCCGCATATCATTGTCGATTGGTACAATCGTATCAGGATTATCTCATCTTATGTCATATATCATCTAAACATTTGGCGACAGCGGAAAGAAATGTTTCGCTAGACGTTCAAAACATATTGATGTATGCCGTCTGGGCCGAGTGTCTGGTTAGACCGCACACATAGGAAGAGCCCTGGCGTTGTAGCAAAATCCGCTGAGCACTGTTCATAAAGAGCATGAGTTTTTCGAACAGCTGACACTTTGATATGCACAACAGCACACCAAGTGAATGACAACCTGGAGTAGAGCCTGGCCGGAAGGTGGGCAGTACTTTGGGAAACTATGACAGTAAAGTAAGCCAATGAAGAGAGACTCAGTCTCCACATCGGAAAAGGTGCAACACATCAACGCACACTGCCTGCCAGGAAGCCAAGAGCACATGCTAAAGAGGACGTGCAAATGGCAGCTCAGGAACGATCATTACCATCAGACTAGTGGACTTGCCGAACGCTTTCAAACACACTTCCGTCTCACCTCTCATCAAGCATGTGTGTATTGTTCTATGGTAACCATGGAACAATGAAAGTTGGAGCATGGCCAATGGCGCTGCCGGAGTTTCCTGGCTACAGCGATTTTCGCTTCACTTAGAGTACAATCACGAACGCGAGACTAGCAGCATAAGGACGTTTTTTAGTGCAAAAGATGACTATTGCCTGCGACGATTTGCTCCGGCTGCGCCACTGCAAAGGTCACCACCTGCAGCGGGCGGTCATCAGAGACTGGTGGTTGAGCACATGTGCTGTTCTGAAAGCATCGGCGTCAGTGGATGCGTTACAGAGCAGCGCGTGCCTCGCATGCACTGTGCAGCAGGCGTCACCACGGTCTGCGTCGACGGCTACCTTGTCGTTGTTTGTGAAGTCCAGGGCCGATCGCAGCTCCTGGGCTTCGCTGTGCAATCTGTCGGCGTCTCGCTCCGATCTGCAACGACCGGTGCACTGCCTACTAGGACATTCACTGCCTACTAGGACATTCACTGCCTACTAGGACATCACTGCCTACTAGGACATTCACTGTTTACTAGGACATCACTGCCTGCAAGGCCATTCACTACCCACTAGGTCACTTACTACCCACTAGACCACTCACTGCTTACTTTGCTGGCTACCGTGCTTCTCCAGCGTCTCCGGACTCACAACTGACTGCTCTCTCGGATGCCCGTTGTGCGCTGCTGCGTATTCAGCACTCGCCGCCACTGTCGCCCTCGTACTAGTCTGCCTAATACTTAGTCGCCGGTTCCTGTCTGGACGCCTTCCTGGGTAGGCAGTGCCTCACATGGATCATGCATTCAGGGTCTCCTCCCTCTGCTAGCAGCTGCGTTGTGGGTCGCGTGGTGTTGGGTAGACCAGGGGAGTCACTGAGACTGCGCTCACCTCCGCAACATTGGCGATGTCACGTGGCGTTGGGTAGACCAGGGAATTCAATGAGACTGCGCTCACCTCCGCAACACTGGCGAGTACTGGTGGACGCGCGCTGCCAGCGTGTTACACTACACCACGCTACGCTGCACTACACTGCACTACACTACACCACGCTGCGCTGCACTACACTGCACTACCGCAGCGCACTGGAGCGACCGTCCTCGAGCGCTACCAGTGTCTGCGGACGAGCACCAGGGACTCGGACCAGGACACAGACCACCGTCAGCCGACACAGGGACCTGAGGTGTCCCTGTGTTCGCGGACGAGCACCAGGGACTCGGACCACCGTCAGTCGACACAGGGACCTGAGGTGACCCTGTGTCCCCGGACGAGCACCAGGGACTCGGACCAGGACACAGACCACCGTCAGCCGACACAGGGACATGAGGTGTCCCTGGCCGCGGGCCGTCGCCGGGTACCTTCTCGTTGTTCACATGGTCAGTGGCGACCCTCAGCTCGTGTGCCTGAGCTCCGCTCTCCTGCCTCTCCTTCTCAGCCCTGTGATAGTGGCACAGAGGTGGGTTCTCTGCTCCCTACTAGACTAATCCTCCTGATCTCAGTTATATGTGGTTGTATGCAGGACTGTATGCCTATGCCTCGCTATGCTAGTATGCTAGACCATAAGCATGCTATGCAATAAATTTAACCGTTAGGGGACTGCTACATCGATACACCGCATACCAAACCCTGTGCGCCACGCAGCATACCAAACCTTGCGCGCTACGCAGCATACCAAACCATGAGCGCTACGTAGCATGCCAAACCCTGCACGCTATGCAGCATACCAAACCCTGTGCGCTACGCAGCATACCAAACCCTGCGCGCTACGCAGCATACCAAACCCTGTGCGCTACGCCGCATACCAACCCCTGTGCGCTACGCCGCATACCAAACCCTGCACTTTACCCAGCATACCAAACCATGAGCGCTACGCAGCATACCAAACCACTAGGGCTACGCACGCTACCCTACGCTAGTACGCAGAACAAACTCTCAAAGCAACCCATGATGTTGAGCCCAAGGGAATAATGCCAGAATTGTGTCAAGAGCCCACATTCTGCCTGGCCCACATAGCCTGCTGATTATTGTTGCACTTAAAGCTGCACATGATGCGACATCCTCCATCACCAACTCGGCACAAACATGCGCAGGAACATGACTACCGACTAAGATGAATGTAATCATGGGCGCACCACAATAACAACACGCGACACATCTGTTGTGGGAGAAGTGTCAGCTGGCGGCGCAGCCGGCTCCGGGTCGGCTCGGCCGGCGCACCACGCAGCGGGTGAGCTGGGGGTTGGCCATGTGGCCAGCAACACTCACTTGGCCTTTGACTTGTTGAGCTGGTCAAGCTGCTCTGACATCTCGCTGATGGCGTCGTTGTGCTTGCGGCGCAGTCCGGCCAGCGTCGTCTCCTGCTGAATGGTCTGTGGACACGTCACAACGCGTCACGTCACGTTACGTCACGTCACGTCACGTCACCCACCATGACACGTCACGTAACAACTGACACCACACGCCACGCAACGTCACGACCGACATGTCACGTCATGTCGTGTCACAGCGCAACGCTACGTCACGTCACGAAGCGACCGGCATGTTGCGTTACGCCACGTCGCGATCGTGTGATGACCAGTAGGATAGTCTCGAAGAGCCCCAGATCGGCCGGCCCCGAGGCCCCTACGCTTGTGGACACAGTCGGGCGGGAGTAAGCGCGTTCCAGCGCCTCTGTGCCATCAGCACGAGCCGAGGATGGGCGCACAGCGTGGAGCGAGGTGGGCGGCGGGGCAGACCGCAGTCGGCGCCCAGCGATCCCAGTGACGTCATATTCCCCCTCCAGTGACGTCGGCGACGACCTCCAGCGACAGTCAGCTGAAGGGTGGCTGTCAATGGAAGTCGTGCCGATCGCCGGCGCCAAGTCGGCGACTGTCTGGGAACTGAAGGCGCGCCACTACCTGCTCCTCGATGTCGCGGCGCAGTTTGGCGATCTCGTTCTCGCGCTTCTTGTTGAGCTCCATCTGCGCGGCGGTGGCGCCACCTGCCTCCTCCAGCCGCTCCGTCAGCTCCTCCAGCTCGCGCGCCTGCGCCGCGTCACCACACGTCAGCCGCATCACCACACGTCAGCCACGTCACCACACGTCAGCCGCGTCACCACACGTCAGCCGCGTCACCACACGTCAGCCGCATCACCATACGTCAGCCGCGTCACCACACGTCAGCCGCGTCACCACACGTCAGCTGCATCACCACACGTCAGCGGGGTCACCACACGTCAGCGGGGTCACCACACGTCAGCCGCATCACCACACGTCAGCCGCATCACCACACGTCAGCCGCATCACCACACGTCAGCCACGTCACCACACGTCAGCGGGGTCACCACACGTCAGCGCCGTCACCACGCGTCAGCGAGGTCACCACATGTCAGCGGGGTCACCACACGTCAGCGCCGTCACCGAGCCACACCAGTGGTGGTGGTGGATTGGTGGTGTAGAACACACCAGCTACTTGGTCTATTTTGATGCCGTAACACTGAGCTGTCATCATCTTATGATTGAGTGAGGTGGCTTAGCTCATGTCTGAGTGCGTACAATGGGCGACATGTAACGTCAATATTCACTTTTTGATGAAATTTGAATATGCTTCCAGATATAACGATCATGGAGTCGTCTACTAATATTTGTCCCAGCGGCTAATCTACACTTCCGGCCCCGATATATTTGCGAGGAACAAATGAACATTTACATCATCAAATCTTGACTTCGATATTTTATTCTTGAGTGGAGGGCAGCTGCTTATCCAAGCACTAGAGCCAGTTATATATTTGCGCTTTTGGGGCGCATTGACTAAAGCCGACTAGATTACTTGCCGTTGATTACGCAACACTTCTATGTCGGAAAATATGTCTTGATAACAGTAGCACTAGGCGCCCAATGAATCGAATAGTCCTATCACTCAGAAGTTCCCGGGAATTTTGATAGCCCAACAGTCCCAATGACCCGGGATGTCCTTCAACGTCGTGGTTAGATGACCCAGCTGCCCAGTGGATTTAGCGGCTCAGTGGTCCTGGCTGCTAGGTGACCTCGATTGCTTGATGGCACCGGTTTTCCGGTGGTCAGATGGATCTG
Source organism: Imbricaverruca yamaguchii (assembly GCA_034440575.1). NCBI lineage: Eukaryota > Metazoa > Arthropoda > Thecostraca > Neoverrucidae > Imbricaverruca > Imbricaverruca yamaguchii. The sequence continues at coordinate 595,731 of JAOTOL010001371.1, read as the reverse complement.
GGATTGTTCTGCCGTAACGTTGACCAGGACCTGATGGCCCAGGGCTGTTCTGTCGTGACACTGACCAGGATCTGTGACCCCAGGGCTGTTCTATCGTGACACTGACCAGGACCTGGTGACCCCGGGGCTGTCCTGCCGTGACACTGACCAGGACCTGGTGACCCCGGGGCTGTCCTGCCGTGACACTGACCAGGACCTGGTGACCCCGGGGGCTGTTCTGTCGCTACACGTACCAGATCCGCCCGCTGTTTCTCGGCCTTGGCACGTCCCTGCCGCTCAGACTCCAGCTCCTCCTCCAGCTCCTCGATGCGGCCCTGCAGCTCCTTGATGGTGCGCTGCAGGCGGGTCACCAGAGACTGCTCCTCCTCCAGCTTAGCTGAAAACATCGCGCCATGTCAGGCGGAGCCGGCAGCACCAGCACCTGACTTCTCGTGACGTAGGCCGCCCATGCACTGTCAGGTCACAAGCGCAATAGCTGGCAGTCTCGGGATTGTGCTTCTCCACCGTAGCGATGCCAGGTCAGATCAGGTCAGCTCCAGGTGGACAACGCTAGCAGGGAACGCGTCTTCTGTAGCGCAATTATTGGCGGGCAAGGTCTAGTTCGTTGTGAGATGACGGTTTATCCATGGAGTAGAAATTCACATTACGGACACGCTGACAGCATATATCTGCAGAACACAAACATCGGCTGTATTCGACTTTCTCGTTTTCGAATTGGAGAAAAATGTGGGAGCAAGAATGGGATATTGCTACATTTTCCAAGTAGCAACATCTAATTTTCAGAATGACTGCCTTTATCTAATTTAAAAATGGTCCGCAAAGCTCGAAGCCACCAATATTATGAGCTCCACATCACTGTATGAGTATAACCATCCTCTGCTTCAGAGAGAGAGCTTTCAATCAGCTGACTGACGGGACACTACTGCAACAGCAGCCCATCTAGCAACAGCACGTCCAGCAGCTGTATACCGGAGCATCATGGGCTGTCATCGCCATCGAATTGAATACGCAGAATAACCAATGAATTTTACAACACGAAGTCACATCTGAAACGAACGCAGAGTGTACAATTGCACTGGATGAACCATTTTCTCTTCGGAGTATTCCGAATTTTCCTACAGATTGCCTGTATTATATGCATCTTCGAGACGTTTCAAGTAGCACCTCAGTGGCCTTACTGAATGCTGATTTGAAACCTAGCACGCTGTTAGACGACACAACTATATATATATTCGGTTCTTTAAATAATGCTTAGTAACAATGTAATGCATGATAAATCATTTATTCACTTTCACCGTCAATTTGTATTAGCGACCTAACTAGAGGTCACATTTCGTATTTTCAAAAGTTTGTTTGGATCACGTGCACATTTGCCCATCTTTTGACGGAATCTTGCATAGGTCGCTTATGAAAAACACGGTTCAAATACACATCCAGGAACCGCATTGAAACGTGATCGTGAGGTAATCTTGACCAGCTCTCGAGCATATCCTAAGAGCAAAAAGGCGACACTTTTTGACAAAACGTGTACATATCAAGAAAAGAGAGGTGTGTCAAGTTTCATGGCGATAGCGTGAACGATTCAGAAACCACCACAGAAGATATCAGTGGAAATTAACCCGACTACCCCACATGTTGCTTAGACTAGTGGTGCCAAGGCCCGAAAAGATTCCCCTGAAAAAGCGGTCTTACTGGAGAGCTGAGCAATTTCTCGATCCTTGCGCAGCATGGTCTGCTCGAGCTCTCGCTTGTTCTTCTCCAGGTCTGCCACGGCCTCCTGTGTGAGCTTCAGGTCGCCCTCCACCTTCCTCTTGGCCTTGTCCATCTCGGCCCTGGTCTTCTTCTCACGCTCCAGCGAGTCCTCCAGCTCGTCCAGCGTCTGCTCTAGCTTGGCCTTGACCTTGGTCAGGTGGCCCACCTTGTCTTCTTGGGTGCCGAAATCGTCGGTCGTCTTCTGCTGGTTCTCCTGAGAACGTGAACACAGCTCTGTAACAGCCGCTCCTGTCGCCCTGCTGTTGCGACAGACGGTGACGCTGTCGCAATGTCGGCAATGGCGGCTGCTTGTAAACCACAGGCCGCCTACGAAGGACATGTGAAAAATTTGCAAGCAATTGAAATACAAGTACACATACATTGCCCCAATGTATTTGTTGGCAACCCGGGTGCTCGCCCACAGAAGGTCCATGGGTTGACTGTCTCCATATCTCCCCGCGACACGAAGCCGAACCTATGGGACAGCCAGGACACGTGCCACGAGAGCTGGGCCAGTGCTGGCGAGGAGTATGACACGAAGCGCACCTGAAGCCGCTTCTTCTCGCGGTTCAGTTTGTTGATGAGGTCGTCCTGCTGTGCGATCTCGTCGTTGAGTGTGCGAATCTTGTGGTCGCGTGACGTCTTGTCCGCGTCCAGCTTCTTCACGGTAGCCTGCACGTCGTCCAAGTCCTTCTTGATGCTGTTGACGTCCTGCTCCATCTTCCGCTTCTCCTGCGCTATTTGTTGGCGAGCTGTCTCCTCTTCGGTCAGCCGCTCCTGTGCCTCCTGAGGTCAGAGGCCGTCGAGGGTCACCACAAGTTGCAAGTCAGGGAGGCGGCACATGTGTATGCATGGTTGATGAACATGCATGCAGGTACATAGGTCACTTATGTATACATATATATATGTACATTGGTATTTGTGAGTGGATGTGCACCAGTGACAGAGCACATGTCACAACGCAGAGAACGCACCAGAACACGACAAAGCATGAAGAATACGTCAGAACACAGCACGACACAGCAGAATGCAACATAGCAAATTAAGTTCTCAGCACGTAAATAGCGCTGAACGCTTCATGTGTATTTGCACCAATATTATCGTGCTTTCCAGCGTTATGTACTGGCCTGCTGTTTTTACTGCAAGTGTTGCATTCCGCTGAGCTATCTGTCTCGTGGTGTGTGCTGTTCTTCCATTGTGTTCTTCTGTGCTGTGACAAGTTCTGGTGTCATGGCCATGGCGTTCTGATGCCACTGGTCTCTGTGTCATGATTTGTTGTGAGGTGTTCCCATGATGTGATGTGTTTTGCTGTGTTATCTATGCTATATTGCGTCTTGCTATATTGTGCCATGTTCGGTCGAATTCTTCGTGTTTTGACGTGTTCTGCTGTGATCTCTGCGTTGTGACATGGGCTCTTGAGGACCACGTCACAGGTCCATGTCCATATTACCATGGGACCAAGGACGTCAATATACCCAAAAGTTCAAATAACAAACCAACTACCTGACTCTGTGTTGCACTTTGCTCTGGCGTGTTGGATCCTGTTCCGCATACACTCACAGCCAGCTGTCCCTCGAGGTCGTCTCGCTGCGCCTCCAGCTTGTGCTGTTTGGAAATCTCATCCCCCATCGTGCCCCGTTCAGACTCCAGACGCGACACCAGCTCGTTCTTCTCCTGCAGCAGCTTGATGTTGGCCTCCTCCGACTCCTTCCTGCTCTTCTCCATCTCAATTGCCTTCTCCTCCGCCGCTTCCGCCTCCTCCCTCAGCTTCTGCAGGGTCAGAGCGTACGGCGTGATAGGTGGCACGAAGCAGGAGAGGGACAGTCGGCGTTAGAGGGCGCACGAAGCAGGAAGGGGACAGTCGGCGTTAGAGGGTGCATGAAGCAGGAGAGATACAGGTGAAGGACAGTAACGCCTTTCGCTGGGAGGCCAAGGTACAAAAGCACTTCATGTTCGCCAGAATGCTCGCCAGCTGTTCGTCAGCAGCTGCTTCATGCACGCCAGCTGTGTAGCCAGTCGAGACAAACCTGATATCTTTAAAGTTCCCGCCGAAGAGCAAATCTTTGGACATTTTTTATTTGTTCCATAATCGCGTAACATCGCGCCATTATTTACCATTCACATGGCACTGGATCATGAGGGAGGGACACATAATCTAACTTTACTGTTGTTCATACATGTACCCCCCCTCCCCAACACACTGCAGCGACTTGTTGTGACCCACCTGCGCCTCTGGACAGAGGGTGCTAACAAAATGGCGCAAACACAGCGTGCCGCTTTGTGCTTTCTACGAAACATCGAGATTGACACCCGATTGTTAGTCTCCGGGTCACTGGCCGATCATCCAGCCCAGACTGTATGTTCAATTTTCACACTAGTCGAGAATTATCAGGCTTAGTCGCAACCTATAGCATAACGTTAAGTGTCTGCAGGTTACGCTTGAACGTTACATCATGGTGTTCCTGTGTGCATTCAAATCGGAATATTGCGTCAAGTGTCACAATTAGATCTGCACACTATTGTTGAGATCAAATGAAGCTGACGACGTTATTGATTGGAACTGCGAGCGTTTTTCCCAAGTCACTGTGGCAGGAACCTGCGACAAATATGGGCGCTCAGCTCTAATTTATGCTATCCACAATGCGCATCATTCCCCCCCCCCAAAAAAAAAAAACACACATTAGAAGTCAGCACAACTCCAGGACACCAAAACACGTAGATGGCAAATAGCCTTCGGGGTCATCCTTTTCTTGTTCTCAAATACTCTCCGACAGCGAACATCTTATATTGCTGGCAAGCGTTGGATGGTCAGTATTGGACGTTAAGCACTGGATGGTCAGCATTGCATGGTCAGCCTTGGATGGTCAGCATTGGATGTCAGTATTAGATGTGAATCACAGTAAGTACGTAACGTCGATGAATACAGATCCAGTGATCCTGCGCATGGTATCATAGCCATGCGAACTGAAATGTCCTGCTACTTTGAACAGTAGACGCTGTAGAAACGATGCCTTGCCGACACGATTCAAAATCACAGCGGAATCCGCCGAGCAGTTCAGAAAATTCCTCAGAAAAAACCTGAGTGGTACATCTACCCTTGTACGCGATGTACCACGATTAGAGGAAGAGATACTGACTGTTTTTCTTTTGTATTACCGAAACTAGGAACGAAAGACGTGGTTGTGAGCGGAGGGAGTTCGTTCAACAGCATTGGGTTTTGAAAGACTGAGAAGGATAGTGGGGAGAACGATGAGAAGAGATATATGCATGCAACAAGGGATGTGGAAGAGGAGGATAAAATGTTGGGGCTGCAGTGCAAATTCGGACTAATAGAATGAAGATTGTTTGATGTATTTCGGAGAAGTCTGTGTTGGCATAATTATCTGCACCTCGCTGGCTATCATTCTGCTCGACACGTACACTGTCGCTCACCATGGCTGCCTTCACGCCTGGTGGTGGTGAACACACACCAAGGACCCGCAAAGCGCTCGGCCGTGACCGCCGGCTGATATGCATGTGTTTGCTACCAAATGCCGGCTAGTTTGTCAGGTCACCAATAGGTGTCCCAGCTGATGTTTGACGGCACGTGTTTGTGTTGAATGTGCACGTCTAGCCTGCTGAACCAACGTGGACGCCAATTTTGGCTGAGAACAGCAACAGTGGTGTTCAGGTGGTGACGACTGGACGAGGACGCTCTGTTTGTCTGTGAGCGCCGAGGTGGCTTTGGCAGAGCGCCCACTGCACGTCTCTGCGACAAAATCCACCTCTGCTAATGCAGGCGTTAGTAAGCCCCATCCCCGCCGGACCTCAGCCGTCCAGTCCCTGGCCTGACTTCTGATGCGTCCACTAGCAGCTATACATGGCTATGCATGGATTTCCAATAACCAGCTCGTGATGAACATTGCCATGCTCAGCAGGCTGCACCATTGCAAAAAGAAACGAATCCATGCGGCTGGCCCGGATTTCTTTGTCTTCATTTAACGCTTCACTACGATGGAGGGTCATGGAGACTGCTAACGAGGGATCTTATCACAAAAGCAATGCTTGTCGGAGTCCCAGTGGTGCGTGAACAAAAAAAAAACAGCGTCGGAGCCAAATGGATCTCCTCTGACTTTCATGCCATCAGAGCCCGAATACACTCACTCTACTGTAGCACAGGGACACCAGGAGCCGGGTGTGTCACGTCAGCTGATGTGCACTAACCTTGACCTCCTGACCACAGGGACACCAGGAGCCGGGTGTGTCACGTCAGCTGATGTGCACTAACCTTGATCTCCTGACCACAGGGACACCAGGAGCCGGGTGTGTCACGTCAGCTGATGTGCACTAACCTTGATCTCCTGACCACAGGGACATCAGGAGCCGGGTGCGTCACGTCAGCTGATGCGCACTAACCTTCACCTCCTGACCACAGGGAGACCAGGAGCCGGGTGTGTCACGTCAGTTGATGCGCACTAACCTTGACCTCCTGACCACAGGGACACCAGGAGCCGGGTGTGTCACGTCAGCTGATGCGCACTAACCTTGACCTCCTGACCACAGGGACACCAGGAGACGAGTTGACCTCGTGACCACAGGGACACCATGAGTCGAGGTGACCTCCTGACCACAGGGACACCAGGAGCCGAGTTGACCTCCTGACCACAGGGACACCAGGAGCCGAGTGTGTCGCGTCAGCTGACGCGCACTAACCTTGATCTCGTCCTCGATGCGGGTCTGATAGAGCATGGGTCGCACGCGTGTCCACAGCCGGAACCACGCCCAGCCGTTCAGCTTCATGTACTTGCGAATGGCGCGCTGCACCACCAGCAGCATCGACCTGCCGGTCAGGTCAGGTCACGTCAGGTCAGGTCGGGTCAGTCAGGCTGCAGCACTGTTCGTTAGTGCTGGAAGTGCAGTATACCTCCCCAACAATAATTCGAAGACATACACCATCCTTAGGGCCCCCAAAGTAGATACTTAAGAGAGGTTTTCTATCTCATCCGCTAAACCTTCTGCAAACATGGTGACGCGAATAGATTTAATGTGTGCCACCAAACTTCAAACACAGAAATTACGCAAATGGGACAGTTAGAATGTATGGGATGCACCGCTATCAACTCCATTCTAGATGCTTTACACTTGCACTAGAAGGTGAGATTGCTGACATTTATCTGCAGTTCTTTCACTACAGTCGTCAGCTACCCTCCAATTGTTTCACGTTTTGCTTCCGTAGTTCACAAGATGTTAGAGGCGAGGAAAGTTCCCCTCACACTTGCGACATGCAAGAGGCCTTCTGACACGCGTATTAAAATAAAATATTTTCCGCGGTTTTTGTGAGTCTGTGAAACTGAACGACGGAAAATCAAAGTTGATCACACCAGATATCGCAAATGTATAGCTTCAAATGACGTGTACCATCATCATCCCTACCTCGATTTGAGTTGCGTGCGACCGCCATCCCCACCTCTATATGAGTCACGTCTCGTTCCCATCCCCAGCTCTGTGGGAGTCAGGTACCGCCGCCATCCCCAGCTCTGTGGGATTCAGGTACCTCCGCCATCCCCAGCTTTGTGGGAGTCAGGTACCACCGCCATCCCCAGCTCTGTGGGAGTCAGGTACCGCCGCCATCCCCAGCTCAGTGTTAGTCAGGTACCGCCCCATCCCCAGCTCCCCATGAGTCACGTCTCGCCGCCGTCATCCCCAGCTTCGCAGGAGTCACATCACGTACCGCTGCTCCACCAGCTTGGCATACTCGCGACGACTGAAGTAGGCTCGGATTTGGGACTGCATCCAGCCGAAGATCAGGTTCAGTCGGTCGTCACGCATTTCCTCCAGGTCGCCGAGCACGCCGGCGCGGAAGAACACCTGCGTCGGCACTCAAGTTAGCGCCATGACAACCGTTATCGGCAGTGGTGTTAGCACCATGACAACCCACGTCGGCAGCGAGCTTAGCACCAGTCACGATCGTTGACTGTTCAGGTAGATATCTTGGTTAGATAACTATTTTGGCCTGGGCACACCAGGATCACATATTTATAATCATTAGCACCTAAATCTTTTCGTTCAGTACTTCACTGTCAGAGGGCATCCATTACCTCAATCGACAAGGTAAAACTCTTCATCGCAAGATCGTGGGTTCGAATCTCACAGCTGACGGGATTTGCAAGTCCATCCGGAACCAATCAGTGTGAAAGGTTGGCGACGCTGCACTTACCTATCAGCCGAATGCATCGCAAAATGACCCGCGTTTCTTCCTCTTTATTGCCGGAGCTGCAGCATCGCATCTTTGGCGAACATATTGCATAGCACATCGTGAATGAATGTGCCGAGTGAGGGATCTGTTAATCCCAACCAAGCCGACATCGGGTAATCAAAACGTACTATACAGGCATGCATCAGGATGCCAATTTCGTCACTAGAGCAATTAGCTAAATTAGCACCGTTTCACCTCCACAGTCCGTTTGTCTCAAATTGAAGGGCATTATTTTCAAATGGATCATATTTTATGTGCAATTAATCGGTTTGCACAATGTTCCTCATCTGTGAAGCTTATCAGGGACATGTGAGTCACATAAGAAGTTACCACGCAGAGCATGCAGGAGCTCGTGCATTTTTTGTTTATGTGAAACAGAAAGAATTCCAGGTCGCACACGCACAATTTTTCGTCGTGGTTAAACTGCCGAGAGCCACCAGCCATTCAGCGTTGTTTGTGAGTTGTCCGTGAGTTGTCCGTGAGTTGTCCGTGAGTTGTCCGTGAGTTGCTGGCGTCACGATACGGCGGCAACACGCACTGATCGCGTCACGCCACCTCACGTGCCTTTGTCAGACCAATTCTGAACAGGTTCTCGTCCAGTTTGAGAACATCCAAACACTTGATGGCAGCATCCTTGTCATCTTTGATCGGTTTCATCTCGTCCACCGCCAGGATAACATAGCTAAGGGTGGATCATGCCGGTAAAACAATAGCACGCATGTCAAACGGGCCAAACGGAGGAAAACAGCTGGTGCTGGTTTGTGCTCGGCCCATTGCACTGCTCCTATGCTGGTGGAATATGTGGAGAACAGCATATTTATATAACATTCTTAGATGCTCCAGAAAGGTGGCTTTCTCCGATAATATGTGCATCTTATGCGATGCTAATAATCAATCTGTGATTTGATCGAGGTGCATGTTTGCAGTGAGTCGAGCCCAGACCTTCACGCCTCACCAACGGCAACTGGTGCTCAGGATCACGGAAAACACGTGCGGGGTCACGACCACAGCCACACAGGGTCAGAGGGAGGGGGCGCGCACACTGCAGGGATGGCTAGCCGTCTGCTGGCTGCGACAGTCTTCCCGTTCATCAGGACGTGCACGGCGCATTGGGCCGATCCTGACAACGTTCCGCTACGCACCGCACAGTGGTGCGGCGTCGACACGGATCGCCGGTCAGACGTTCGTGCTCCTTCGCTCGCTTGGACGGCGACGCCGAAGGTCACTCGGTGCGGGGTCACACACGAAGGGTGAGGGGTCACACACGAAAGGTGTGGGTTCACATACAAGGGGTGTGGGGTCACACACGAAGGGTGCGGGGTCACACACGAAGGGTGGAGGGTCACACACGGAAGAGTGCGGGGTCACACACGAGGGGTGCAGGGTCACACACGAAGGGTGGATGGTCACACACGGAAGAGTGCTGGGTGGGTGACCGGTGTCATGCACGATCGCTGCAAAACACGTGAGGTGACACGAATAATGCAGCAACTGTGGGGTCACACGAACGATGCAGCCGAGTGGGAACCGCGAGCTTGTCCTGGTGACGAGAACACCATGCACGGCCGGCGACTGCGCCCAGCCGTCGCCCAGGCAGCCCACGGGGATACCTTGGTGAGGCCCAGGCGGTACTTGTCCTCGTCCAGCTCGACCTTATTGAGACAGATAGCGCAGGCGTCGCGATCGTCCTTGACGGCATCCATCTCCTTGGGCGCCAGTATCACGTAGCTTTTCGGAGGAGAGAGACCAGGTCAGTGGCAGGTCACGGCCGCCGCTGTGGGTGTGCATAGGCGGCACCTGTCGCCTCGGGCTGGTACAGATCGCCGCTCTGCGGCTCGGCGAGTGTGGAGTACTCGAGCCATTCTCTCCCCCAGATTCAGCCCCGTTGAGCGTCACGCCTGACCTGAAGCACTGCTCTTAGGCGATGCTGCGGCCGGACGTGGAGAGCGCCACAAATCAACACGTGTGAGCTGCATCAATGGCACAGAAGCAGTGCTTACCGATCCAGAGGTGAAACAAATGTCCCTGTTAGCGGCGTCAGTTGGCTATTGGCGGCACATCTCAACATGCGTGTTACGTGACCACCGGGAGATAATCAGCCATGTGCGGTGCCATGTGGCTTGTTGGATAGATGCTGCCTAACATACACCAACAATGGGTCGCTGAAACAAAGCTTGATCGGGTAATGGTGCAATAATCACGACGAGATCTCCCAGAACCTGCTTCGCAAAAAGCGGCATAATCAGCTTTGCAGCCGTCAAAGCATCGGCTCATGGATGCGGAACCGGACGAATTTTGGACGGCTCCGGCTCCGACTCCGGCTCCGGGGAAGTATCCCGGCTCCGGCTCCGGCTCCAGGAAAAGTGTACCGGCTCCGGCGGCTCCGGCTCCGGCTCGGGCTCCGTGCATCCCAAACGTGTTCGATCCATTAACCCGCGCACATCAGAGGGGACAGATATATGCCCCTTGCGGTTTTTCCTCATTAGCCGCCATACTAATCGAGTTAGCAAGGTCAAACCTGTCATGGCTGCTCATTGGTCCTTTCCGCATATCCTCATACACTTTAAACCCTGGGTCGTCTTAGGCCAGGTCACCAGATCAGGCGAAGTGACCTAACTGCACTCGGGGTTCTAGGTGGCAGAAGTTCAACAATAATTGGGGGATTGATTTCAAACCTATAACATATCATGAATTCATCAGGGACCATAATATGTATATCGGTTTTTTCGTAGCATTGACCTTAGGTCAGGTCGCTGCCATGGCTTCCCATCATAGGGCTGCGGTAAAATATACGAATGTTTCCTGGTTACATATTTGCTCTTGGAATGATCTCGCAACGGTTGTGGCATGTAGTTGGAAGCTATGCTCAATGTTACCCCTGACATTTTTCCTCAGTGACCTCACCAAGCTCATCTGAGGTCATCGGAGATTACTACACATTTCTGCACAGTATATCACACTGCATTGACCCAGAATTCTGAAATTACCGCCGTTGTGCTTGTATCGCCAAGATGTGTCGATTGCTATATAACATGACCTCAATATGCTACCTCATGACCTTGACCTGAGGTTATATTTTCAGTTGACTTAACCTTAAATCACACCGCCTATTGTCCATAGTACATCTCAAGGACTGTCGAATAGCGTTCGCTGTTTGTTTCTATCTTTTACAGGTCCTGAGATATGTGTCAATATCTGAGAATCCCACCAGATCTGGTTGAACTTGACCCATGATGGCCCAGTGACCTGAATATTGACCTGAGCGAAAAAAAATGACCGAAACACATTCGATAGAGCCTGTCACCAGCTAACCATCACCGTTTTCCGTTTGTCGCTAACTAGCATAGTTCTAGAGATCTTAGGGGGCAGATATCTGCCCCCCCCCCGGACATGCGAAGTTGGCGCTGACCGAGTGTTAAGTGAGAGCTAGGGGGATGTAAAAGGAAGATAGCCGCGACCACTCAGAGGCGCAAACTTCAGACAATTATAAGGAACTTTTCCATATAAACCCTGTATCTATCTTAAAATAAACACCCGCCCCCGCCCAAATCACTTTTCGATGTTATGCCATCGTAAACTGACGCTCGCTTCGTGCCGTATTGGGGAAACCAGAAGAAGGGAAACTCGAATCAACAACACTCCCCATCCCGTGAACGGTCCAAGGAACACCATTGATGTAAATTGTAATGTTTGACCTCATCTCTAATAAGGTACAACAGCTCGTTGATGGTGGAAGCAATGAACTTAACTAAACTAAACATGGAACTATTGCATTAACTACGGAGGCTATAATATGGTTATTGGTTATTATACCATTATTTGATGATATTTCTACATGTTACTCGCATCTAAATATTTTTGCTTTTTAAAATGCGTTTTCATACCATACCATACCATACTAGGTATAATGTGTTCATTTCACGTTTGCTAATTTTGTTTAATTTACACCTCTTTCGGAGTCGGAGCCGCACTGCTTTTGACGGCTCCGGCTTCGACTCCGGCTCCGAGTAAAAGGTCCCGGCGGCTCCGGCTCCGGATCCGGCTCCAGGCAAAATGTTCCGGCTCCGGCGGCTCCGGCTCCAGCTCCGGCTTCGGCTCCGCATTTCTGGCTGCCAGGTAATTGAAAGTGAGCATTTGTTTCCCATATTCAGCCCAGAAAACGCTAAGATGGTCGTGAGATGAGTCTTTGTAGTGGCTCTGGCAGAAGGTAGATGACTTAGGATCAGTTGGTGTCGTCTGCTGTCATTTGCCACCAACCGCTTCAGCTAGTTGTTTGGAAAAACTTCCCTTCGCTGTGCCTCCAGGCGCCGCGCCCGTCGCCACCAGTCTCTTGGCCCGCCACCACTCAAAGGCGAAAGCATACCGAAATGGCTGTCCCTCAGTCACAAATTATCTAATTGTCGTGTGGTGTCCGGTTACAAAAACACAGTGAGCACATAGTCCGAACGTGATCGCCCGTGATGATTGTAGAGTGCGTGGCTTTCCGGACCGGACAGCCCTACTGGGAGTCGTCAGCGTGAGAAGGGACGGATCGCCATGCGAATAGTTGATGGCACGAGAAGGGACGGATAGCCCTACGGGAAGTTGTCAATGTGAGAAGGAACGTAGTGCCCTGCGGAGATTGGTTGGTTATTTGCCGGTGCCAGTACCAGTGTTAGTGCCAGTGTCAGTGCCAGTGCCAGTGCCAGTGTCAGTGCCAGTGTCAGTGCCAGTGCCAGTGCCAGTGTTAGTGTCAGTGTCAGTGCCAGTGCCAGTGCCAGTGTCAGTGCCAGTAACAGTGCCAGTGCCAGTGCCGGTGCCAGTGCCGGTTCCGGTGACAGTGCCAGTGCCAGTGTCAGTGCCAGTGTCAGTGCCAGTGCCAGTGCCAGTGCCAGTGCCAGTGCCAGCGGGAGCCCCGAGCCGACGCTCACCGGTGTCGGAAGTCGTGGTAGAGCAGCCTGTTGGGGAAGCCCTTCCTGCAGATGCGGATTCCCTCGAGGACGCCGTTGCAGGTGAGCTGGTGCATCACCAGGTGAGAGTCGATCACGCCTGGTGCGGCCCGGAGAGCGCGGTCAGCACCACGGTGGCACCACACCTCCGACCGAGCAGCACAAGCACGCCGCTCCGCCTACCAACTCAACTGTCCTGCGTACGGCTGTCAAGCAGCTCTGTCGTCTAATCACTAACGTCGTCCAGCACCCACGAATCCTCCCCGACACTGCTCTTTTGTTGCAGAGATTCACTGCAACTATGAGACCTGGTTACCCGGATATCTGCCAGACAGCCGGCATTCATGAGCGGACGATGCGCTGAAAAATGCGTGCCGATGTCACGACGAATTTTCCGATTCGCCAGCATTTTAATCCAGTTATGCTATCAATTTGGTATAGTTGCTGCGCCCGCTGATTCGGCGATCTTCCACTTGTGGCTGCCAGTGATCGCTCGCTAACTCTTCGCTCAATTAGTCATGCGGGGAGAACGACAGAACGGAGACCGAGGAAAGCAAGAGAAAGAAGGTGAGAGGGAGGAGGAGAGATGGAGAGAGGGAGAGAGGGTGTGTGTCCGAGTAAAAGAGAGAGGAACATATAAAAAGAGCGAAGTTGAAGAGAGAATGAGAGGGTGAAGGCGAGGGAGAGAGAGAGAGAGAGGGGAGAGAGAAAGAGAGAGAGAGAGACAGAGAGAGAGAGAAAGAGGGGAGAGAGAAAGAGGGAGGGAGGGAGATAGAGATGAGGAAGATAGAGCTATCATGGACGTCGAGATGCAAACAGAAAGCCGCGACGAGACAATAGTAGCAAACGAAACTTACACAGCAAGACAGACGCCGTCTAACAACATCTTAGTGCTACCCATGTGACACATTTGCAACGGCACGGCGCTATCACTTGAGTAAGTTAGAGAAGTCAGTCAGTGTGAATTTTGGACCTCGTAATAAATTGGGTGCTATGTTACCACATACATCAAATATCATTCGCTACTATGTTGGAGCTCTAGAGTCATCTTGCTGGAGCTGGAGCACTGCCATGCAGAATCTGGAGCACCACCATGCTGGAGCTGGAGCACCACAATGTTGGAGCTGGAGCATCACCATGCTGGAGCTGGAGCACCATCATAGCAAGATGGTAGCATCGGATGGTCGGACCGTACAGCCTAGGCTCGGAGACTTACCCGGAGATTTGGTTTCGTTAGGGATGATGCAACGAATAAAGTGTGGCGAGGTAGCGCGCAGAGTCTCCATCAGGTTACTCAGCTGCTCCTGAGGTCACGTTCAGGACGCAGGGTCAAGGTGGGTGGCAGACCTGGAGATGGCGGGGGCGGGGGAGCATCACATCAAACACCCGCCCATGCTGTTGGCAATGGGTTGCTCCAGGCAGGCGCGTCATACAAACACATTCACACATATAAACAACGGGGTGGGGGTTGAGGGCGGGCAGCAGACGGGCGCTGCAGGTGCTCCGCTGAACTACAGGGGGCAGCTGCAGGCGGTGCAGTGGGCTGCAGTGGGCCGCACTGCAGTGGGCCGCACTGCAGTGCCGCACGTGCCCTGCACTTCACGGTACAGGGTATGCAGGCTTGTGGCGTTCGCGCAAACCCGACTGCTCTGCGGGTGTGTCAGGGAAATTGGGCAGGGAGGGGAGGCAGCATATGAAGACCTCTGAGAACGCAGCTAGACTACGGCGAAGATCAGAGACATGGAAGCTCAGGAGAGCCCGGGAAACTGCACACTGACTGGTGCTCCGTCGACACGGAAGTGTGCTAGCGGCCTGGCTCAGGCCGATTACAGTGTGTCGGGCTATCGCCGAGATCAAAACATTCAATACGCTGTGATTATAACATAGGTGATGAGTGTGAGTATTGCGAGGTGAGAGACGACGGGGATTGGAAAAAAGGTGTTGGTGCATGTAGAGATATATGGAACAGGTGTTGGGATATGAGGAAGGGCAATGAAAAGAAGGAGCTATTTGGATATGGGGAGGACGATGACTATGAAGAGGTTTTGTGATAGGAGGGGCAATGAGTGGGAAGAGGTGTTGTAATAGGAGTCGGTGATGCTTGTGAAGTGGCATTGTGATACGAGTTGGCGGGCATTGTGAAGAGGTGCTTTGATATGAAGGAGCAATGATTGCGAAGAGGTGTTGTGATATGAGGGAGTGGGGTTGTGAAGGGGTGATGTGATGGTGGTGTGCAATGATTGAGTACAGTGGTGAAGTGTGAGCGCAGCACACTGAACTTCAGCGGGATATCGTATAGTTTCGGCAGGAGGTGCAGGCACACCACATCAAATCTCGAGAGGCATGGAGAGCGCACCACAGCATACCTTGGGTGGGATGCAGAAACACACCACATCAAACTGAAGCTGCATGGGGGGGGCAAACCACACCACACATAAAGTCGGCATGGAGGGCGAATAGCGAGGGGGTGGAAGTGGCGAAATCCATATCCTGGGGAGGGAGGAAGCAACACACCACATCAAACCTCTGGGGTGGGGTTGGGGGTTGGGGGTGGGGGTGGGGGTGCGGGGAAGGGGAGAACACACCACACCGAATTCGGGTCTGGACCGAACTGTGGACGAGCGGCAGTTGGCTGTCGGACGAGCTCGGTCAGAGGGAGCTCCGCCAGTCTACCTGACCGCTGCCGAGGAGGTGGCGAGGGGGCCGCTTACCGGGAGACTTGGTTTCGTTGGGGATAATACAGCGAATGAAGTGGGGTGCCGTGGCGTGCAGGGTGGTCATCAGTCCGGCCAGCTGCTCCTAAAACGGCCACACCCGCCGCTCAGATGGTGGGCACACCGAGCGGTAGCAGGTCCAGAGGTCAGTACAGGGTCGGGCGCCGTAGGGTCAACTGGGTATCCTCGGAAATAGACCATGGAAATACGTCTTTAGGCTTGGCGTTTTAGGTGATCGGCATTATGTTTCGTTCATTTGCTTTGACTGTGAGGCACCTGGCGGCGAAATGGCAACGGGGATGGTGGGAAATCATCAAGTGCATGTTTATTAGTGAGCATGTACATGAAGCGTGCGAACATGTATCAAGGCACATGTACTCCAGCTGAGATAATGACGATCCATGAACAAATGCGCAGGAATAATTATCTAACACTTTCGAGATGACAGGCTCATCGTGGCCATATATAGGAGCGCAGCCCTGGACAATGGCATCCGCTACTCATCAAAATATCACAAACGCCGGCGTTGATTCGTGAGGAGAGGAGCACAAGAGAAAGGCGCGACCACAGCTGGACCTGCCAGTTGCGAGGCCACACACTATCGGACAGCACCAGTCCCTGCACTAGAGCCAGGGGTCTCGGGACATTCGATGGCGACGTCACTGGAAACGATCACGCGAGTTGAGTGCAAACTGTCTCAGCAGCCAGCTGTACACTCTCCGTGGTGGAATCGACTCTGAACGGGTGGGCATCAGGCGGAGCGTCAATTCCTTGATCAACGCCACTGTGCATCGATGAAGAACATTTATGGCCGTCACAGTCGTGGGGGAACACCCGACCACTGCTTATCACCGCCGACCAGCGCTGTCGCAGACACATGGCTGGGTGAACAGCACTGCAGAGGGGCACTTCATCATGCGTGCTACTTCAGAGCCGCTTCAGGGTGAACACGTGGGGAGCACTCCAGGGTGAGGGGAGACTCGAGGGCAACATTGGTTGCAAAGGGGCATTCAAGGGCGGACACCAATGCGGTGGTCAGGGGATCCTCTCGAGTAAATACCATCGAAGAGGGCATTCCAGGGTGATCAAAATCGCAGGGGTACACTCCAAGGAGATCATCAGCATACGGGACATTCCAGGGTCATCACCAGTATAGGGGGACATTCGAGGGCGATCACCATTGCTAGGGAGGACACTTCAGGGTTGCCATCATTACAGGGGGAATTTCAGAGTAGCCATCAGCATAGTGTGACGTTCCATGTCGATCACCAGTGAAGGAGAAACATTCCAGGGTAGCCAACATGGCAGAGGGGCACTCTGGGCCGAGAACGGCAGCCCGGGTGAAGTCGGGGTAGTGGGGTCTGCAGGTGGTACAGGTGGTGCAGGGGAAGGGCACGGGTGTGCAGGTGTGAGCTGGTTCCCCAGGCCTGCCGACCGCCACCCTGTTGAGGGATCTCCAACACACGCACACACTGCCCGACTGACGTGCGAGCTCGTGCACGCCCCGCCGGCGACAAACGACAGGGGGGGGCAGGCAACAGTGGCGCCAAGCTGTACCTCCAGCTGTCCTCAGCGAGTGAGCACAACAGTGACGTAGACGCCCATCGTGGATACCTGCCACTGGTGGGCAAAGGTGTGACGTCACACACACGGCTGGGTCGTCCGAACAGTTTCACTGCGGCCAACATGTGTGCATCGTCTGCATATACTGGAGCAGTGGACATGGCAACTGCCAGCGCATCGGCCGGAATACACTGCTTCATTAAACAAAAACAAAAGAGCATGCGATAAGCGCACAAATTCGCACAATGGCCTCCCAGGCCACCAGCTACTACCATGGGGACGGTACTGACAGATACTACCACTATTACCAACTAAAGGGGATGAAGACTTCTTTTCAATGAGTAAACAACAAGCTGCCCAAAGTCCTAAGTCTATATCAAGAACAAATAACTGCGTTAAGGCATTCCTTGCTTCACCTGTAAGTATCGTTGATCACTGCTAATAACTTTATATTTACCTATTGGATTCGGTACACTCGATTTCACACAAACAAACGGCAATAAGGATTCTTGCGCTTTCTCTGGGCAATAAGGAAAGAAAGCATAGCAAGACAAAAACAGCCCGGAGCGCAGCGTACCTGAGAAGCATAGGAAGTTAGTCAGACGTTGGAGAGTGTACATGAAGATGAAGATCTACTGCCAAACACCGACTGTGCTTTAGCATGCTCTGGACACGGTATCAATAACAATGATATCCCTACTCTGCGTATAGATGCATTCCGAGGATCCATCTGGATGGAGGCGTATATTTACCCTGTACATGGCAGAGACGGTCTGGAAGGCTGAGCCCTTGGTACGCTTCCCACCTAGTGAAGCAGAAGCATCCAGTCACCTCATCTGCTCATGTATGTTAAACAATATATACATGTATATATATATATATATATATATATATATATATATATATATATATATATATATATATATATATATATATATATATATATACATATATATATATATATATATATATGTATATATATATATATATATATATATATATATACATATATATGTATATATATGTGTAAATGCATATATATATATATATATATATATATATATATATATATATATATATATATATATATATTTATATATATAGTGTATGTATATGTACACAATATGGTGTATGTATCCATAGCTGTTCGATACTATGCATGCTCCATAAATGAGTCCCACGCCCTCTCATATTACAATACCTCACAATCATCACCCGTCATATCACAATACCCCACAACCATCGCCTCTTTATACAACAGCTATTCACAATCATCACCCCTCCTATTACAACACCTCTTTACAATCACCACCCTCTTCTACCACAACACCTCTCCACAATCACCATCCCATCCTACCACAACAACTCTCCACAATCACCATCCCATCCTACTCAACACCTCTTCACAATCAGCATCCCCTCATACCACAAGACCTCTGCACAATCATTACCCCCTCCATGCCCGCTAAAAATTGTCAGCCTTCACAATCACTGGGATATATACGGTTTGCATAGCAAGGTCCTGCCCAACTTGTAAAATCCCCAGCATTTTTCACCTATTTTTTCAAGTTTGGATTCGCACTACAACAGTGTGGCACAACCTGCGCAGTGCATAGATTTAGATTATCTTCGGTTACTTCTGGTCATTTTAAGATCGTGGAATTCAAGCGATAGGCTAAATACTGCCGGGATAAAATATGCAGATTAGGGGGGGGGGGGGAACGAGCAGGACGAGGGGATGCGTTTGTTGTGAAATTATACCAATTACACGGCAGCATTTGTCAGTCGGTATGTCAGGTACGTTTCAAGGGAACATGCTATGCCTGATGAAACACAACGTCGTGGACGCAGTCATCAGACGGTTAGCGTTACAACTAATAATGCCACTATAATAATGTCAATACCATACGTCGAATCTCAGTCCCGCCCTCAGCGGGTCTGGCCAATTCGAAAGCGACCCGAATTCCATCGATTGCCCTTGTTGGTGCTGGACATCGCAGGTGGAGGTGCCGTGGTAACAAACGCTAGAGTCAGGAGTGCTCCGCTTGTGATCGATCGGCATTGTAAGGGTGGGGTGGGGGTTAATTGTTGGCAGTCGGCTCGAAGGGGTTAAGGGGAGGGGCTCGTAGTGCTGACCCTGATGTCAGAAAACTAACCGTCCGATTTTTTTCACAGAAAACGGTAATCGATTTTGCGACGTTGCCTATATTTCGGTAAGCGAAAAGTTTGAAAATGTTGACAGAGACGGATGCAGAAACAAACAAAACAAACGAAGATAAAAATAAACCAGACTATTACAGAAACACCGCTGCCTCTATCCTTCGCCACTGATTTGTCCTATCTTACACCATTCGTCAGTCAATGAAGCGATGCTTTAGTTCAAGCAAACACAAAGCGATTTTTTTTCACACTTATGGGCAAGTCCCGGCCGTATGCTGTAAAACAAGTATTTCAGGATATTTCCTTTGCTCATGATTCTGCAACTTTTGAACTTCTTGTCTTGAGCAAAAATCATGAGTAAAAATAAGTTAATGATGTACCAATAGCGTGCATTTGCACGGATGGAATCAGGAAAAATGGAGGTGATTTGATGCTTGTAATGGTGCCAAATATGCATATTGTCGCACGTTCCATGATTAGCAATGGCTACAGCTCGTTTGGAGCCATTCGAGAGGCTAATGTATACAATCATTTCACTATAGTCGGGGTCAGGATCTTCAAAATTAGTGGCTATGAGGTGCGTGCAAGCCAGAGTCACTTGTCACAGGTAGACCAGAAAGCATACTAAACTGGCCAAGTTTCCAAGATGAACAACTGCGACATAATATTCTTTCAAAAGTATTCCTATGGTTCTGCCCTCGGCAAAATATGCATTAAGCACCTTTCAACTATGTTCACAATTCCTCTCAAATCCTTGAGCGCCTTAATTCATGCACTGAGATGAGGATGTTGAGAATACACCTTGCCGCTTCGAGGGGCAACTGAAACCGCCCTCGATGAGGAAATTGAGCTCCAACTAGCCACAACCAATACAGCCGCTAAAGAACAATTAATTATTCTTGACGATGATCAAAAGCGGCTCAATGGATACACTGCGGAAAAGTGAGCCGCACAACAAACTTAAGCCACCTCAAACCAAAATATTAGGCCTGAACTTAGAACAGTTATCGCATATCCTCATTTTTATCAAGTATGAGTGCAGTATTTCAAATTAAACAACGATATGCACCAGCGAAACTAGACCCACGTCCCTAACGCGTCCACTCTGCATCCTGCCCTGCTAATGCTGCAAGTCCTACCTTTTCAGCCACCTTGAATAATAGCCTGCCCGATAGGTGCTGCAAAGTCCTACCGGTAAAATAAACAGGAAGAATACAGTGTTCTTCCCTCATCCTCCTCCCCCGCCCCACCCCACAAATCGCCTGGGGTTGCTCTGGGCTGCAGCTTTCGGACCTCTTTCGAAAGTTCTGGCATTTCCCATAA
Source organism: Imbricaverruca yamaguchii (assembly GCA_034440575.1). Lineage (NCBI taxonomy): Eukaryota > Metazoa > Arthropoda > Thecostraca > Neoverrucidae > Imbricaverruca > Imbricaverruca yamaguchii. The sequence goes on along the minus strand of JAOTOL010001371.1, from coordinate 575,056 downwards.
TCGTTGATAAAGTTTTATATTTTCTCTGTATCGCACATTGCATGAACTTCGGAGGAAAGTATTGTACCACCTGATTTCTTACCCACCCTTGAGGCCCCTCAGTCATCCCTGGCACACACAAGGACGATAGCACCTCAGTCATCTAGCCAATAGTCTTTTAACATGAATTGCTAAATCTTGTGAATAATTGCCAAATGCATTCCAAGTTATAGATGGTAGAATCCAAGTTTGTTATTCCCAGTTACAGATGGTAGAATCTAAGTTTGTTATGGTTAGCCCAAACCAGAATCTCCAATATTTCCGAAATGCATCCGAAAACTGCTGCTAGAGCCACCCATGAGCAAAGCAGAAACATGTCCTATAAAATTGGCACCATTGTTTTGCCAATGTTCGGGAAAGCCGCTAGAAGCGCCCCGGAGCAAGAAACAGCAAGACCACAGGGGACGATGCATAGAGTGGTGGTCATAACCCCGCAGCGGTGATAAACTGACCCTTGCCACCGCCGGACGGGTCGGCAGGAGCAGACTGTCCGGGATGGTCCGCGAAGATCGCCACCACCAGTTCGTTCTTGCCCTTCTTGAACTGATCCACCACGGTGTCGTTCAGCGGGTCCTTGTTCTTCTCCAGCCAGCCAGTCAGGTTGTAGCATACCTGTGAGGTCACAGAAAAGCATACCTGTGAGGTCACAGAGAAGCGTACCTGTGAGGTCACGGAGAAGTATACTTGTGAGGTCACAGAGAAGCATACTTGTGAGGTCACAGAGAAGCATACTTGTGAGGTCACAGAGAAGCATACCTGTGAGGTCACAGAGAAGCATACCTGTGAGGTCACACAGAAGCATACTTGTGAGGTCACAGAGAAGCATACCTGTGAGGTCACACAGAACCATACTTGTGAGGTCACAGAGAAGCATACTTGTGAGGTCACAGAGAAGCATACCTGTGAGGTCACAGAGAAGCGTACCTGTGAAGTCACGGAGAAGGATACTTGTGAGGTCACAGAGAAGCATATCTGTGAGGTCACAGAGAAGCATACCTGTGAGGTCACAGAGAAGCATATCTGTGAGGTCACAGAGCATACCTGTGAGGTCACACAGAAGCATACTTGTGAGGTCACAGAGAAGCATACCTGTGAGGTCACAGAGAAGCATACCTGTGAGGTCACGGAGAAGCATACCTGTGAGGTCACAGAGAAGATGCTTGGGTGGATGTATGACAACCGTTGGAGTTTGGGTCAGGGGCGGGGTCAGAGTTTCAAGTTAGTGGACGATGCTAGCTGATGCTAGCTGATGCTAGCTCTCTCTTTCCCATATCCTTCATCCCATGGTACCGAAATTGACAGAGTTGGCCGAAGAGATCGCAATGCAAACATTAAGCACACGCTTACCAATTCCTCTTCGCTATGAGGGATTCAAAGAGCCATGAAAGCTGAAGGAGGAACTCTTCCGCCATTGATGCCAGGAAATGTATTCGTTGTCATGAACAATATCGGCTTCACCAACAAACCAACAAACTACTTCACATTCGCACATATTTCAGGAGCACTTCGTGCCGGTAAACTCAACTTCGTCATTATCATCATCATAAACCGACAACGTCACCCCCGGACGAGACCGCCTCTGCCCAACACAGTATGTGACGTGACGTCAGTGTCACGTGACGCGCTCACCGTGCCGGCGTAGTGGACGATGGCGAAGTGGGACTCGGTCTGACCAGGCTTGGGCGGCTTCGGCTTAACGAACAGAGGACACTTGCCCAGGTGGTTGGTCTTCAGCTTCTCCTCGAACGTCTTGTCCGACGCCTTCGGGAACATGCTCTCCTCCTCGAGGATCGAGAGGACGCCCATGGGCTGCGTGGTGGATTCGTCCGTGTGAGGTCAGATCGTCAGGTCAGGTGGGACAAAGTTAATGGACTTACACCGCTCCGTCAGACCGGAAGCCGAGCTGGGTTCTGGGCGAACCACCTAGAGCGCCATATTGGCTCGCTAGGTCTCGGCGTGAAATGGTTGGCTAATACTATTGTGGGACATACGAAAATTAAATCGATCTAGAACATCGAATGCATGTCTTGAAAAGCATGACAGAGTCTTCATCTTTTTCTTCGTAGCAAAACAAAACGGCTAGAAGCATGTTCAATAACTTCCAGGTGATCACAATACGAATAACTTACAAACGGTACCAATATCATGTATCCATGTTGTACTAATGCATGCCGGCTATGTGAGCACTAAACCACTGACAAGATCTACAGCGCTGTATCTGGTTCACGGAACAAGCCAGTTGTTGCTGTTTTACTCCAATTCAGCTGTTACCTTTTCCATGAGGTCAATGCAGGCTTGCAAGTCCATGCCGAAGTCCATGAACACCCAGTTGATCTCCTCGCGCTTGTACTCCTCCTGCTCCAGCACGAACATGTGGTGATTGAAGAACTGCTGCAGCTTCTCGTTGGTGAAGTTGATGCACATCTGCTCGAAGCTGTTGAACTGGAACGAACAGCAACGTGGTACAGAACGTGTATGGTTGTTGTGCCTCCACCCACTGAACGCTAGACACGTCAGAGGCAACACACAGGGGAGGGGGTGCACCCCTGAACCGAAATAGCCAACCAGCAGAGGGGAGGGGCGAAGGGCCCGACCGTGGAACCAATGGTGGATCAGAGCTGAGGAAAAATTGGTGATTTTCCTTGCCAGGTCTTCTAGGGTCAGAAGAAAATTACACTGCCTCAGTTGAAACGGACATTCGAGCACTAACTCACATTAGAGCACAATAATCCACAGATCTAGTGTTCATAATAAAGAGAAATGTCTTAGTCACGAGGTTTGATGAATTCTTTGTAGTGCCAAATGCGACTGAAAATTCTTTCCAGCCATACATACTAATAATGTTGCGAGAATCTTGTCAAATGAGTCGCTATTGTATCCAGTGAAATATGCGCGCACGCGATTGCGCACAACGATGTCTGCATAAGCACGCAACGGGGCATGTCAGCTTGTGTGTGTGCGCGCATGTGCATCAGCGCATGTCTGCCCACACTGGCGAGTACTTGCACGACAGGGCAGGCGTCTCGTTGCCGTGCACTACGTACGTCGAAAATCTCGAAGCCGAAAATGTCGAGCACACCAATGAAGGAGGAACGCTTCTGCTTGGTGTCCAGTGTCACGTTGACCTTCTTGACGAGCCACTTGAAGAGGCGGTCGTACATGTTCTTCGCCAGCGCTCCCACCGAGTTGTATACCTGTGCCACAGGTAGCGCTTAGGATCGAGCTAGAGTGATACGGCTCAGACATGTCGACACGACAGTCGCAGAGACGTATTGTCGGTAGCTGGCCACACAGATAAAGTCCATATGTTGGCCCGTGGAGAGTAGGCTTGTCTGCTTTTAGTATAAACAACAGCGCAAGCTTCGTGCACGTACTATCTCATGGCAAGAAATGTCTCGACCAGGGAACTACTACTACCCTGCTACCTTCGGACATTCAGGGGAGTGAAGCAGCATGAAGGTACAATGCCTGTTATTCCAAATCTGGAGTGTTTGTGGTGGGGCCAAAATTGACATGTATTCAGGGAGATGTAATAAAATATACATGTGAATGCACACAGACAGTGATCAGGGAATGAGAGGATAGCAAGATCGACATAACTCATCACCTCTCAGGACTCTAGTCGAATGAAATGCGGAGATAGAAGAAGATCGCAATAAGGCTATGTGTACACCCGCTTCGGGTATGTTCCCATGAATGACCCGATGATGAAATTATGTACTTTCTAGTTGTCTTCAGCCGCCTGAAGTTCCCTATCTCCCCGCTCATAACATCCAGTAAATGGCACAGGGAACACTCCCTAATCGGGGCCAGGCCGGCCAGAATGATATGGAAAATAATATGAATGTGTCCTGAACTTGACAGACTACGAGACCAGGTCGAACTCGAGCAGCATGGCTTGACAAGCGGCATAGTTTGCATACGCGCTCATTCAGAGACACGTGCCACGCTGGGCGCGACCGTGGTGATTCAGACTGGACCGGAAAATATGCTTGGAAAAAGCAACGGAACTCGTTAAATTTAGATGAAGGCCTATTGAAGATAGTACCGGCTCCAAAACATAAAGCATGTGGCGATACAACTGACATGCCATTTAACACCATTTATCTCAACTAATGTCATGCGTTTCCATCATGAACATTGTTTATACTTTTAAAAGCGCTACCATTTAGTTGAATGAAGACATTTCTTCGATGCAGGAAGAAAAATACCAGCTCCGAGACGTCGCGTCATGTCTTTTTGTGTGCCTGAAACCCCGGCACGCGTGAAGGTGCCCATATTTCAAATAAAGATATTACAAGCTTAAGCAGGGTAACAAGAGGGTGGGCTTGGGATTCCGAGAGAGAGAGAGAGAGAGAGAGAGAGAGAGAGAGAGAGAGAGAGAGAGAGAGAGAGAGAGAAAGACAGAAACAAAGAAACAAAGAAACAAAGAAACAAAGAAACAAAGAAGCAAAGAAAGAAGCAAACAAAGAAAGAAAGAAATATAGAGGGGTGGAAGATAAATCACCTGCTCTTTGTTGCGTCCTTGGTGAACGAATTCATTTCCTACTTTGATCCTCGGTTTCAGCAGATTCTTGTAAAGCTCAGAAACGTCGACACCCAGCAGCTTACCCACCTTTTCACCCTCCTGCAGGTCAAACCAGCACATGTGAGTGCCTGGAAATCACATAAGCGGTCAATGTTGGGTCCTCTTAACGTCCTGCGGGTCGGAACAGTGCGGTCAATGGTTCGTCTTCTCTCCCTTCTGAGGGTCGGGCCAGCACTAGTTGATGTTCCACAGTCTCATTCTGCCGCATGTCAGGTTAATATGCTTTAGTTTACCTCTATTTCGTCCTCTCATCATATTCCATTATCATATCACAGTGAATGCACCTAGCATCCTCTCGCCGTCCTGAAGGCTATGCCACAGCGAATGTAGGCACCACCTCTTACCTTCCCACAGGCTATGTCACGGTAAATCTAGGTACCACCTCTTACATTCCTGCAGGTTATGTCACGGCAAATATAGGTACCACCTCTTGTCTTCCTGCAGGCTATGTCACAGTGAAGGTAGTTATGTACCACCCCTTACCTTCCTACCAGCTATATCACAGTGGATGTCTGCACTACCTCTTGCCTTCCCGCAGGTTTTGCACCGTGAATGTTGGTACCACCTCGTACCTTCCTGCAGGCTATATCACAGTGAATACAGGTACCACCTCTTGCCTTCCTGCAGGTTATGTCACAGTGCATGTACGTACCACCCCTCACTGTCCTGCAGACCATGCCACAGTGAACGTAGGTACCACCTCTCACCTTTCTGCAGGCTAGGTCACAGTGAATACAGGTACCACCTCTTGCCTTCCTGCAGGCTAAGTCACAGTGAACGTAGGCTCCGCCTCTCACCGTCCTGCAGGCTATTCCTCAGTGAACGTGTGTATCTGCCGCGTGTCTGCTGCCTGGTGTGTACTTCCCCACCCCGGTATGCAGCCACAGGGGCGCCGCGGGCTGCCACCGTGCTCTCGTTATCGGACAGTGCAGGGGTGGTGCACGCGATGTCTACGGCAGGTGCGAATGCTACGGGGTGGGGGTGGGGCCAGGTGCAGTCGGGGTCATGCGGCGGTCAAATCAGGCGGCTGGCCAGTAGACAACCTGCTGAGGGAGGGGGCACACCGGGCAACAACAGGTGGGGTTCCACCGTTTCTGCTACGGAGTCAGCAGGCAGGGGCACGACGTGCGAGGGACACCGTGCGCTCAAACCGTCGGGCTTGGCACGCCGCAGGTCTACAGGGGCAGAACAAACAGGGGCAGAACAAACAGGGGCAGAACGTGCTAGACGAGACTGGACCTGTGGCCCACTGAGAGTTCATACACGAGGAGGGCGGCAATTCAACACGCAGGGACACAGTGTGGTGGGGGAGGGTGGGTGCACCGCTGACCACCACGTAATGGCCAGCGGGTGGGAGGTCAACAAACTCTCAATGGCTGCACACCATAGCCGCACATTACTTGGCGACCGAGGAACGCAATAATCGCTATGTGGAAATTTTTTTTTCCGTAGTTGTACGGTATTAATGGTAAGATAAAACGTCGCCAAAATAAAGCAGGATATGACGCTGAACATAGATGTTTACAAAAACGCTACACATCATACGCATAATTATCTGTCATTTAATCCTGACAAGTGATTTGGCATAGTGCGGTTGCCACCAATGAGGGTCTGCATTACAGTTCACACCAGAGGCCCACCAACCAGTGGAGGTGAGGGCAGCGTATCAATCCCAGCACGAGAGGGCTGCTCGACGACAGCCCATTTTACGAGCGTTCATGAGATAGGCGTGTGACAGTGAAGTGCTTCACATTAGGAACGTTTTCCGCAAAATGTTCCGCTTTTATCGCCAACTTAAACGCTCGCAAAAGGGGAGCCACAACCCGAAGCGTGCTCATTGTTGTTAAGAATCATGAACCGAAGCGGTTCCGTTGCAAAATTTGCATTGCGTACGGAATGCATGAGCATGGTGTAGGCATTCCGCATATTCCGCACATGAGCGACATATGCCGCAAATGCCGCACATTTTGCAAATGCCGCACATGCCGGACGTGCTTGAAACTGTCGCACGTGTCGCACATGCCGCAAATGCCGCAAATATCGCACATGCCGCAAATGACAGCCATGCTGTAAATGTCGCATATGCTGCGCATGCCGAACTGGTGATTAGAGTAGGCTGTGATGAAACGCCATGCTCAAATACGTCACCCGTGATCATGCGCCACACCAGGTAAGGCTCACCGCCAACCATGCACCATGCGTGAATGGCATGGGCCACGCCTACTATGACATGGGCCACGCCTATCATGCAGTTAGTGGTATTTGTTTGTGATCTGCGATGCGATGATAAGCTGGCCCGCAGTGGCATTGCCCTGCGATGATAAGCTGGCCCGCTGTGGCATTGCCCTGCGATGATAAGCTGGCCCGCTGTGGCATTGCCCAGCGATGCGATGCGATGGTAAGCTGGCCCGCAGTGAGGTTGCCCGGCGCGCCGCCGGCAGGTCAGAGAAGCGCTCCCCAACGCCGCCGACAGTTGCAACAGTAAGCCTTGTGCGCGGCGACAGCGCGCGACTGCCGGCCAGCGACCGCCTTACTTCCGTGCCGTCCGCCTCTGCCTGCTCCTCGCGGCCGCGCTGCTTAAAGGTGAGCGTGCTCATGAGCATCACCGTCGCTACCACCTGGTAAATGTGCAGCTTGTCCTCCGGCTCGAAGCCCAGAATGTCGAACGCTTGCTGCGGACGCACAGAGCGGTGTCAGGGGGCGCGCGCGCTGCGTGGGCCGGGGGTCGGTGGACATACCACGGTGCCGTCGGCCTCGGCCTGCTCCTCGCGCCCCTTCTGTTTGAACACCATCCCGCCGCTGTGCATCACGGCGGCCACAATGGAGTAGATGTTGTCCTTCTCCTGCTGGCTGAAGTTGAGCACGTCGAACGCCGTCTGAAAGAGCGCACCGTCCATCGGCTGTGTTAGTGGCGCGTTCGAAACACAGACGGCGTTAGTGGCGCCCCCAACTGACGACGTTAGTGGCGCCCCCAACTGACGACGTTAGTGGCGCCCCCAACTGACGACGTTAGTGGCGCCCCCAACTGACGATGTTAGTGGCGCCCCCAACTGACGACGTTAGTGGCGCCCCAACTGACGACGTTAGTGGCGCCCCCAACTGACGACGTTAGTGGCGCCCCCAACTGACGACGTTAGTGGCGCCCCAACTGACGACGTTAGTGGCGCCCCCAACTGACGACGTTAGTGGCGCCCCCAACTGACGACGTTAGTGGCGCCCCCAACTGACGATGTTAGTGGCGCCCCAACTGACGACGTTAGTGGCGCCCCAACTGACGACGTTAGTGGCGCCCCCAACTGACGACGTTAGTGGCGCCCCCAACTGACGACGTTAGTGGCGCCCCCAACTGACGACGTTAGTGGCGCCCCCAACTGACGATGTTAGTGGCGCCCCAACTGACGACTACGCTAGTAGAGCGCTTTGGCAGCAACTGATCAGCGATACCACCCTCACTCCTCTTCCTCCACCCTACATGTCGACAGCGCCGTACTCCGGGAGGCTGCCGGCTGTTCCTAGGGAGTAGCTAGGCGGAGAGGAATGCCAGGTAGCAGGACATTTCGCGTTGTGCGATTCGGACTGAGTCACATTTAGAGCATACTTATATATTAGACAGCAATGCATTTCCCACTGTCCCGAGCAAGAAGGAAGCGAACAAAGTTCAGGCAACAAGACCGGCGTACAGCACAGGTCGCAATCACACTCATACCTTAGTTCCGATACCTGTACATACCTGAGTTCTGAAAAGGAGGAGAGCACAAATAAACGATATCTATATAGGACCAGTAAACATGGCTTATCCTCAGAGCTGAACACGAGCACCCTGAGGGGCTCGGGGCACCAATGCCGTGGCATGACATATTCGCGAAGCTTCCGCTAGCTCTGGAACTACAACCTCGCACACACAAGCACTTCCGTTTCTTTGCCCAATTGGAGCCGATGCTGTATTTGCACGTGTTGCGCTGGTGCAGCGCCTCGCAATGACAGCTAGTTCTTCCGCTACTAATCCCGACTGGGGTAACTTCTTCCTTCCGGAGTCATCGGCAACCACCTCCCCTGGTTTTCTCGACGGTTTCTCCCTTCACAGCTATTCCTTCCCACCTCTGCCCAACCTCTGCCCCACCATCTCCGGTTGACCACTTACACACCCCCTCCTGGGGTGCGAGTGACGTTTCCTTCCCCCTGCTCGGCTGAGAGACCTTCCCTCCCACATCCCTCCCAGACTTAGCGACGTTTCACCCACTCACATCAGTCATCTCGAACTCCTCACGGTCGTCAATGCTGTCAACGGTGGTCTTCCCGTTCGAGACGTAGTGGTAGTCGTAGATGTCGTTCGACAGTAGAAGTCTGCCTGTAAACAACGAAACCGTAGCTTAGCACACAACTGTGGTCGCACCAAACCCATAGAAGAAGAAAATTCCAACCAAAAGACGATAAAATGAAATCAGGCAGAACGCAACGGCGTCATCACCATCAGCTTTCAGTTGGGGTCCAACCCCATGGGTGAAGGATCGAGTGATATGTTGGGAGTAACGCCTTGGCTGTATCCTATCTCAGGTTGAGTCCAAAATCCAGGAACTCCAACGGTGTCGACGCTCATGTTAGAATATCAAACCATAACCGCATAGCAACAACAGCAGCAGCCTTAATCATAACCATAACAGGAACACCTGACGAGCAGAAGCCAGACAAAATCGGCGAGAGAAAGACTACAAAACGCAACCGATCTCACTTGAGATAACCACGATGGGCTACAATCATGATAACATTTATGAAAAATGAGTAACAGGTAGAGCTTCCATTGCCAAATTGTATAGGCAGAGCAGAATCAGCCTTAGCTGCCCTGTGGCTCCGCAGAAGGGTAGTCACAAGGGTAGCTTACGGTTTGTTCCTTGCCAGCAAAGTACACTGAGACAGGTGTCACCTGCAGATGCATGGCGCATGTATCTGCGTCAGGTATGCAAACACATGACGCAGCAACCTATCGCACGTTGGCTCTGTCGCAGAGCGTCCTAGCCCAGCCATAGGCAGTCTGCCATTGAGTTGTACGGAACTCTGCGACAGCTAGCTGTGTGGCCTTCACGTGCTGTTGTGCACATTCTTGTCGGCTTTTATCACGCGTTGTTCCTCGCTACCACTTCAGTGGTCAGGCTGCACGGCTCACCAATGTTGAGGCCACTGATGAGGCTGCACGGCTCACCAATGTTGAGGCCACTGGTGAGGCTGCACGGCTCACCAATGTTGAGGCCACTGGTGAGGCTGCACGTCTCACCAATGTTGAGGCCACTGGTGAGGCTGCACGGCTCACCAATGTTGAGGCCACTGGTGAGGCTGCACGGCTCACCAATGTTGAGGCCACTGGTGAGGCTGCACGTCTCACCAATGTTGAGGCCACTGGTGAGGCTGCACGGCTCACCAATGTTGAGGCCACTGGTGGGGCTGCACGGCTCACCAATGTTGAGGCAACTGGTGAGGCTGCACGGCTCACCAATGTTGAGGCTACTGGTGAGGCTGCAAGTCTCACCAATGTTGAGGCTACTGGTGAGGCTGCACGTCTCACCAATGTTGAGGCTACTGGTGAGGCTGCACGTCTCACCAATGTTGAGGCTACTGGTGAGGCTGCAAGTCTCACCAATGTTGAGGCCACTGGTGAGGCTGCACGTCTCACCAATGAGTCCTTCGATGGCGTCCGACATGATCTGGTAGAAGATGTGGTAGGAGCGCTCCAGCGGGCCCTGCGAGATGACGCGAGCCTTCTCCAGCAGGTACACCTCGATGTCGCCGCCGGCCAGCTTGCCCAGCGGGCCGAAGTGGATGCGAATGAACTTGCCCTGCGGCGGGATGCTCGGGTCAGCTCGCGGGTGGGCAATCGCCGTTGCAAACGACAAGATCAGGACCACAGGTGGGGCAGTCGCTGTGCGTTGTAACAGTGCGCTTGCCATCTCGGTGTGTTGCAGAATGCACGCGACACTACGTGCGGAGGCGGCGAGTTGTTCGGAGTTCAGCCAGCACCAGCCTCCATTCCTCATCACAGAGACTGTATGTCACCTCTGCTGGTCTTCAACAGACACAGTACAGAGGAATGCGTCACCCCTACAGGATCCATGTGACTCACAACCACTACTCAATCACTGAGTCGCGTGCTTACAAAGCGGGACGAGTTGTCGTTGCGAGTAGTCTTGGCGTTGCCGAATGCCTCCAGGACGGGATTGGTCTGGATGACCTGGTCCTCCAGATTACCCTGCAGCGAATCAATGTCATCGGGTCAGGGATCGCTCAGGTGACATGGCGTCACTGCAACAGCTGGCGCACAGTTGCCTGTAGAAATGCGTCAAGTGGCTTCGTGGTGCTACCTGGGCATACACGTGCACACACATTGCGACACTTCAGGACTTACAACTTTGTCTTAGATAGCAAAAAGTACTATCCCGAAACATTCTTAGCGTGAATAAGGCTACAGTTATGTCTACGATAAAATCCATGTGTTCCATTACCTTCTATATGTTAATTACGCCCATTTATCGTTGCTAAGATGTCAGATGGTAAAAACCATGGAATGACATCATAATTCGCAAAAGGCTTCAAACTTTGACTGATGCTATATTCCGCTTAGCTCAGCTTAACACTTGCTGTTATAAAATTACGCCCAAACAATTTTCCTTCTGATAAATACTGCAAATATCTCCTCTGTTTCGATACTGTTACTATTATTTTCGTTCCATCACGGCCCTTCAATTTAGCATGCGCCATCCTGGAAACCAGTAATAGAAATTATTTGAAAAGTACGAATATTTTCAGACTATATCGACTTTCAGCTAATAGCTTCCACACGATTGTTCCTCTGAGGCGGTAAAACAAATGTGCCAGGTAGAGCAGAGATGCGGAAAATGAGGACAATACTGCCGTAAGAGCTTGATTCTGCAATATAGCACGTGACAGGGGCAAACATGCTGCAGCCAATACATACGGATCTGCCACTTTAATGAGCAAGACATGCAAGCTATCACGACCCGACCTAGGCTGCCCCAGTGACTGAACATAACCTGTAGGTATGCTGGCATATCCTGATCCGATACTGCACAATAGTTCACTCACAATATTGTTGCTTAGACACAGTAGCACTTTCAGCAGTAACAATCTGGACAGTGGGTGTGGCGGTGGAGGACATCTGATGTCACTTTGCTTACCCTGGCCGGCTCGTGCGACTTCTTCTTGCCGGTGGCGCCGACATTGGCGAAGTAGGTGAGCACCTTCTTCGTGTTCTCCGTCTTACCAGCGCCGGACTCTCCGCTTGGTGTCGGAACGGAAGGTGAGTTTGTCACGTGCAACAGCAGCAGTGGGTGTGGAGTTGTCCCGTCATCACATATAACAGCAGCAGTGGGTGTGGAGATGTCCCGTCATCACGTACAACAGCAGCAGTGGGTGTGGAGATGTCATGTCATCACGTACAACAGCAGCAGTGGGTGTGGAGTTGTCCCGTCATCACATACAACAGCAGCAGTGGGTGTGGAGATGTCATGTCATCACGTACAACAGCAGCAGTGGGTGTGGATATGTTATGTCATCACGTACAACAGCAGCAGTGGGTGTGGAGATGTCCCGTCATCACGTACAACAGCAACAGTGGGTGTGGAGTTGTCCCGTCATCACGTACAACAGCAGCAGTGGGCGTGGAGTTGTCCCGTCATCACGTGCAACAGCAGCAGTGGGTGTGGAGTTGTCCCGTCATCACGTATAACAGCAGCGGTGGGCGTGGAGTTGTCCCGTCATCACGTACAACAGCAGCAGTGGGAGTGGAGTTGTCCCGTCATCACGTACAACAGCAGCAGTGGGTGTGGAGTTGTCCCGTCAGCACGTACAACAAGAACAGTGGGTGTGGAGATGTCCCGTCATCACGTGCAACAGCAGCAGTGGGTGTGGAGTTGTCCCGTC